>JASDFA010000007.1:28017500-28392500 GCA_035772735.1 Datura wrightii | reverse complement strand
GGGTGATTCAAGGCTTCCTTCTTCAAATCCTTTCAATTCCTTCTTTGGCTTTCAAGGGAGATTAATAATCAGCTAATTTTAGGTATGTAGGGTTACGAATGGGTGTTTCCATTCACGCCCATGCCCATTCTCTATTAGTTCATGAAATTCTATCAAAAATCTCATGGGGTTTTAATTCAAATCTTGTGGAATCTTAATGATTTACCAATGGGTTGTTTTAAATTGTGATTTAAATTATATTTTATGAATTTTAATAAGATTTTACAACTATTTTGATTATCAAATTATTGATTTCGATTTCTACTAAATTAAGCCTAATTATGTAAGATCTATGATGAATTTGACACGCCCCACCTTGGGAGGTGTGACTGGCACCTGGTGCTCTACTAGGACCTGAACTGACTAAGCCTAAGCACTTCTGGTGTAGGGATAACTCTAACTCTTAAATCAAGAAAACAACGGGCTATATCTTGGCTTTAAACACAGCCCCCGGCCGACAAGGCCTTATAGCCACCTGTAAGGAAAACAACTAATCAGAACTAGGAAATAACAGGGAATCCTGTGTGGGCCAACAAGACCACCATGATGTCTAGTTATGAATATAAAGTAAAACCAGTGCTAAGCTAAACTATGGCCGACAAGGCCGCTAATCTGTCACGCCCCACACTTCCAACATGTAAACTAAAACACATATGGGCCCCACACAACCACCACATAAACTAAAGCACGTATAGGCCCCACACGGCCAATAACAGCTAACCACAGGGAAATAGAAACAATCTGCAAGCCTCTAGGAGTAATATGATGGTCGGGACAGGGCCCCGACCTACCAATAAACTGTACAATCAAAATAACAACCTTTTATCTACAAGCTCCAGGAGAAAGGGGCCGACTCTTCTGCTAATTCTGGCTGGAGGCTAAGAGGGATCTGCTTCTCATCTATCCATACCTGCAAGCAAGTAATGCAGCACCCCAAAAAGCACGTCAGTACAACATGTATCGAGTATGTAATACAATAACTGTAAATGACTGAATTTTAAAGATAGAACTGAAAATGACTGACAGAAAAGGGGTAGGAGTCATACCTGAGTAGCTGGATTCTCTATTATCTAGTCTATCAATAACTAAAGCAAACAAGAACCTTACCTGGCCCTCATAAGCTGGAAGGTACAACCAACACAAAACAACCCACCTAGGGCCCCCATAAGCCCTGGTGAGTACACTTTAATCTATATACCCCTAACAAGGTCAAATGGGTCAACTGGTAACTATAGCCGTCCTACCAGTCCCCTGGGTCTACAACTGAACCCGCTTGGCCCCTAACTATAGCTGTGTCTGAGTCCAGTGGACTCCTAATATCTGCACCCCGGACACCAGGATAGTCGAGGGTGCGGTGCCGATACGACATATATATAATAGTCCAGCCATGGAATGGACTCTATGGGGACCTGGGACCCCATTTTCATCCCTTGTGGATGGGTGTCGCTCTTTCTAGAGCGACGTCATCTCGCCCCTGGCGGGCGTCGACACAGCTAATAACCCTGGGGTTGGTCATGGAGGGCTATATAGGCAAATCCAATCCCAAACAAAGCGTAGGATACTAGTCTCAGCCAATAACAACAACTATTCATGATTAACGTACTTCTAATTGTCTTACTGGGATTTAAACTGAATTATAATGCTATAAGAACTAACTTGCTGAAGGAAACTGCCTTAACATACCTCATTCGCCGATTACTAATTAACTGGCTAGTTTCAGCTCGTATTCAACTTCTTTTCTCAGCTGCAATCGTATTATTGGAAGAATAAGGCTAACTTCAGTACTAAATTCGAAGAAAACGATAACTTTATATATAAATATTAATTATATTTAAACTTGAATAAACACGTTCAAAAACTTGTAAATTATCGAAAGTCCAGAAGGAAGAAATGCTTACTTATAGCCTGCGGTCGTATAAAAATTAGTTTGGCATAATTCTGACAACTTTTGGCTCAACGGGGTTACGATTCGCCGGACGGATTTCGTGGAAATAACTCCATAGCAACGCTCTCTACAGCCTTAAACTTCAATACCATAAGTTAATTTGAATTCGGCCAGCATTTCATAGCGTAAACGGAAGAAAAATATTAGTTTCCTTCGTTCTACCCCTCTGCTAGCCGTATGTATATATGCATAATGAAATGAAATCAAAGAGAGGGTTATATATATACTTGAGGCGGTGGACAAGGGTCCGTGACACGGACCCCAACGCGCCGTTTTACGGGCGTGCCATAGGGCCCAACGCGGAGGGAGGGGTCTATGCCACGTTGCCCCTTTGGGCAGCTGGCCCGGCCTTCTCCCGCGCAATACCAACTCCGTGCTCGTTCGACCTTCCCCCGGGCCCTTTTTTCACACGTATTGCACTCTAAAACTCTTAACCAACGTAGGAATAGGCCATTTAAACATTAGATACTTATGGTGTGTAACATAATTGATTTATGATCTTCACTTCAATTGTTGATATTTAGAAGCCTAGTATGATTTATGATTTGAAATGTGGATTTATTCAATTACCCATCATGATTTACAAGTTATATGTATGAACTACAAGTACGTATGAAACCTATGATTCATGAAATATGTGTTGGCCGACTCACGGGCCTTATGTCATGGCAAGTTTATGTATGTACAAGTATATTTATGATTGTCATGATTTGACTAGCCATGAAATCATGCATATTATACTATGAGCACTATATATATTTTGGGAGTAGTATCGAACACCGAGTAGGTTCGTGGCCCAGGTTCTGCCCCGGATCTGATAAACTACATGCCACCGTAGGTATGTTGGGACCTGCCTTGTGATTGTCCCCGGCCCAGTTGGCCCTCTTCATGGTGATATCACACTTTCATTGTTCTACCCTTGGCAAGGTACGAACAACCTCCTGACTAGGTTTACAAGTCGGACTTCATGTGTGCTCATATGGGGTATGTCAGTTAAGAGAATCTCCCAATGTTCCTCATGAATTATGCATGTTTATGATTTTGTACTTTGGCTCAAGTTGTGTTAACTAAAGCTTTTCTCCTGTGATTATGATTACATTTGTATTAAGAATGTTTTGAAAACCTTGAGCCTAATGTTATGTTACAATGTTTACGATATGAGCATGATGTCCTACTCTTATGATCATTTATGAGTTTTATATATTTTAAATATCTGTTTTACTTACCTTGCATACTCGTTAAATTTCACGTATTGACCCGCATACTTTCTATGTTGTATCGTTTCATGATACAGGACCCAGCTCCCAGGCTCAGCCCCGCTCGTAGTTAGTTGTCAGAGTTAGTACCTTCTTGGTTGGTGAGTCCTCATCCTTCAAGGGCTAGACTTTCAGTTTCCCTTATGTATTTTCAGCTTCAGTATTGTTGAGTTAGTTGGGGTCTTCTCCCATCAACTCATCCAAATTAAAGGTTTTTCATACTTATGTATGTATTCATCTTCATATGCTTATTATGATGTTATGTTGAGTTATACTTCCGCTGAGTTTATATTGTTGATTCCTCAGTTTATTGATTGATTTAGATGTCTTCTTATGCCATGGGTTGACTTGGGGTCTCCTGGGGTCCTTTGTCCCATGTCTACTATCTGGGCCTCCGTTCGAGTCGTGATAAACTTGGTATTAGAGTAGTAGGTTTGAAGTATCCTAGGGTGTCTGAAAGCCGCGTTAAGTAGAGTCTTTTTCATGGGTGTGAAGCGTGCCACACTTATGATGAAGAGGCTACGAGACGTGTAGGAAATGTTCCCTTTTTTCATGATCTATGTCATGCGATGCAAATTCCTTCTATTCTTCTAATTCATACTAATCATGATTGTAGCATCATGGCCCTCAGGAGAATTAACGGCAAGAGGAATGGAAATGGTGAAGGTCATGGAGATGGCAATGATCATGGGCATCAGCCATCCTCACCAGTTTAGGAGCCCCAAGCACTGGAGCCGGCTACCCATGCTGAGTTCTGGACCGCTATTCAGATGCTTGCGCAGGCGTTGACCGCTCAGGTCAATCAGTAGGCCGTTGTACATGTTCCATAAAATGGCAATATAGTGGCGGTTTGAGTCAGAGACTTCTTGAGGATGAGTCCTCCTGCGTTCACGGGGTCGAAGGTGGGCAAGGATCCACATGATTTCATTGAGGAGATTCTGAAAATCACTCAGGTCATGGGGGTGAATAATAGGTAGTGTGTTGACTTGACCTCCTATCAGATAAAGGGGGTGGCTCACATATGGTTCAAGCAGTGGAGAGATGCGAGGGCAGTGGGTTCAGGCCCGATAGGTTGCGAAGATTTCCACGCGGGATTTTTGATCGATTCTTCCCTCGGGAGATGAAGGAGATCAAGGCGGCTAAGTTTGTTAATTAGAAACAGGGTGACATGTCCATTCAGGAGTACCCATTGGAGTTCACCCGTTTATCCAAGTATGCCCCAAAGTTGGTGGAGGATCAGAGGGCTCGGGTGAGTCATTTTATGCATGGGGTGGCGGATTATCTGGATAAGGATTACAGGATCGCCATGTTGCATCAGGATATCAACTTTCCCCGTATTGTGTTGCATGCTCAGCAGATGGAGTCGGTATATCAGAGGCAGAGAGAGGCCAAGAGGGCCAGGAATGACAGTTACGGGACTTTTTAGTTTAGGTCAGGGGGTGGACAGCGTCAACAGTCTCAGTCTAGGTCCAGTGCTCCAGCACCATCATCGGCCAGTATGCCATATAGATACAAAGGAGATCGGAGGAACAAGACTTTAGATTCGAGAGGACAAGGTGGCATGCAGGTGGAGCACACTTTTCCAGTTTATACCGGGTGAGGCAAGAATCACCCTGGAAGGTGCCTAGTTGGCTGGGATGCTTGTTTCGGGTGTGGCAAACCCAGACACAGACTCAGGGATTGCCCATCAGCTAGATCAGGGGCCGGTGGAGCCCGTATGCAAACAGTCAGTTCTGCCGCTCCAGTAGCATGTCCCTCTCAACAGGGTTCCCCGACCAGTTCAGCGGGCGGTCAGCGTCAAAACAGGTTTTATGCTTTAGCACTCCGTTAGGAGCAGGAGGTCTCCCCGAATGTGGTCACTGGTATATTACGTGTTTTTCATATTGATGTTTATGATTTGCTAGATTCGGGAGCTACCTTCTTTTTTGTGACCCCTTACGTTGCTAGTAGCTTTGGAGTTAGTCCCGAGACTCTATTGGAACATTTTCGGTTTGTACTCCTGTCCGTAATTCAGTTGTAGCTCGACGGGTGTATAGAGGGTATACCTCCGCAGATCTTGTAGAGTTATCCATGATCGACTTTGATATTATTCTTGGCATGGATTGGTTATATGCGTGTTATGCTTCTATAAATTATAGGACCCGTTCGGTGGAATTTTATTTTCTGAGTGAATCAGTAATGGAGTGGAAGCGTAGCTCGGCTGTACCAACAGGTTGATTTATTTCATATCTTAAGGCCCGGAAGATGATCTCTAAGGGTTGCATGTACCATCTAGTTAGGGTTAAGGATGTTGAGTCCAAGACCCCGACTATCCAGTCTGTTCCAGTGGTATGTGAGTATCCATAGGTCTTTCCCGATGATTTGCCAGGTGTCCCTCCCAAGTGGGAGATTGATTTTGGTATTGACCTTCTACCCTGTACGCAGCCTATATCCATCCCTCATTACAAGATGGCTCCAACTGAGCTAAAATAGTTGAAGGATCAGTGGAAGAACCTGTTAGATAAAGGCTTTATCAGACCGAGCAAGTCTCCATGGGTGCACCAGTGCTATTTGTACGGAAGAAGGATGATTCGCTTTGGATATACATTGACTATCGACAGTTGAGCAAGGTCACCATTAAGAATAGGTATCCTTTTCCCAGGATCGATGATTTTTTTGACCAACTTCAGGGTGCCAAGTGTTTCTCAAAGATAGATCTCAGGTCCGGGTATCATCAGCTCTGAGTTCGGGAGAGTGATATCCTGAAGACATCCTTCAGGATGCGGTATGGCCATCATGAGTTTGTAGTTATTTCTTTTGGACTAACCCATGCTCCTGCAACTTTTATGGACTTGATGAATAGGGTGTTCAAGCCGTATTTGGACATGTTCGTGATTGTGTTTATTTAACGACATCCTTATATACTCTCAGAGCAAGGAGGAGCATGTCGCTCATTTGAGAATAGTGCTCCAGACCCTCAAGGATCAGCAATTGTATGCAAAGTTCAGCAAGTTTGAGTTTTGGTTGAACTTGGTAGCATTTTTGGGCCATGTAGTATCAGGCGAGGGCATAAAGGTAGACTCTCAGAAAATTGAGGCGGTAAAGAATTGGCCTAGGCTGGTGAATCCTTCGGATATTCAGAGTTTCAGTAGGCCTAGCTGGCTACTACTGGAGATTTGTTGAGGGGTTTTCATCAATTGCAGACTTGACTCACTACAGCACCAGTGTTGACCCTACCTGAGGGTACCGATGGTTTTGTGGTGTATTGTGATGCTTCGAGAATCGAACTTGGGTGTGTGTTGATGCATCATGGGAAAGTGATAGCATATGCCTCTAGACAGTTGAAGGTTCATGAGAAGAATTACCCGACCCACGATCTTGAATTGGCCGCAGTTGTATTCGCATTGAAGATATGGAGAAATTACTTGTATGGGGTCCATGTGGATGTGTTCACGGACCACAACAACTTGCAATATGTGTTCACGCATAAAGATCTCAATCTTTGGCAAAGGAGGTGGTTCTACTCAAGGACTACGATATGAGTGTCCTTTACCATCTGGGTAAGGCTAATGTGGTAGCGGGCACACTTAGTAGGCTATCTATGGAGAGTGTGTCCCATGTGGATGGGGGAAAGAAGGAGCTGGTGAGAGATGTCCATTGACTTGTGAGGTTGGGGGTTAGATTGGTCGACTCGACTGATGGCGGTGTTGTTGTGCAAAACGGGTCAGAATCGTCCTTGGTGACTGATGTGAAAGCTAGACAAGATGAGGATTCGATTTTGGTATAGCTGAAAGAAGCCGTTCGAAGTCAGAAAGTGGAGTTCTTCTCCCGAGGGGGAGATGGTGTGCTGCGGTACCAGGGTCCCCTATGTGTTCCAGACATTGATGATTTGAGGAGTCGGATATTGCATGAGTCCCATGGATCCAGGTATTCTATCCACCCCGGATCCACCAAGATGTATCGGGATTTACGAGAAATCTATTGGTGGGATGGTTTGAAGAAGGATATTGCAGAATTCGTAGCCAGATGCTCGAACTGTCAGCAAGTAAAGGTTGAGCATCAAAGGCCAAGAGGCATACTTTAGGATATTAGCATTCCCACTTGTGTCACGACCCGAACGGAGGTCTGGATTGTAGACACGGGACAAAGGACCCTGAGAGACCCTAAGTCGACCCATGGCATAAGCATTCAACTAACTCATTCAATAAACATTATGAAAACATAATTATAAACTCAGCGGAAGTCGAACTGAATATAACAACAAAATAAATATCTGAAGCTGAATACACATCTAAGTCTTATAAGCCTCTAATCTATATGAGCGGAAGGGACAATACCCCCAACTAGCTCTACAATACTGAAACTGAAAGGACATCCAAAACAACTGAAGGTCTAGTCCTCGATAGATGAGGACTCACTGAATAAGCAGGTACTAACTCTCAAACAACGAATACAAATGGGGCTGAACCTGAGAATCGGGTCCTGCATCATGAAATGATGCAACATAGAAAGTATGCGGTCAGTACATAAAATGTACCGAGTATGCAAGGTAAGTAAAACTGCTAATTAGAATAAATCATTTAAAACATTTTATAACATATCATAAGCTTTCAACATGAGAGGAAAGGCACACATGCATTCTTTCTGAATTCATAATCTTATCATAACATGACCATGCGTAGCTTTATGACATCATGACTGACTCGAATGACTCAAAGCTGAAATATAACATTTATATAAAAAGCTGAACAATGAGTCAAACCTTTCTTTTAGAACATACATGCATAAGTAATCATCATGAGTAATGAATATGCAAATCTGAATGATATAGACAGTGCGAGACTCGTCACTTAACCGACATACCACGATAGAGCTTATGTGGTCCCAACTGTCACACTCAAATGGGTAGATCTATCCATAACCTTGCCAGGGTGATGGATGATACCATGATTTCGATATCAAGCTAAAGGGACAATCGTGCCGGGGATAGCTCACAAGGGAGGTCCCAATAATATAGCAGTATCAACCTACGTTGGTGTGTAGTTTTGGGAAACAGGGTAATCGACCCTTAGCTCGCTCGGTGCTAGACTATTCTCCTAAAAACTTGCAATGCTCTACATCGTATATAATGAAGCTCAACATCATCTATTGACGAAGATCAACATGAAATCATGCATGACTCAACATCGTGTGAATGAAGCTCAACATGGTCAATTGACAAAGCTCATTAGTGAAATCATGCATAGACTTGACATCATATGAAAATAAAGCTCAACATTTTCCTTCGACAAAGCTCAATAAATTCCATACATCTCAATTATAAATTCGTGCATATGAGAAGCTTTATTTCGAAACATACCACAAGCACAATCATAGGCGGGAGCATCTACTCCAATTCATATGGTAAGCTACATGTAGAAATATTTACTCAACATACCACAAGCTAGAATTCATAATAAAAATTGGGAGAATTTCACTTTAAACAATGTGGTAAACTTATGTCGGGAAAATCCTCGCTTTAATCAATATGTGGGCATCACCCAAAGCTCTTTCATTCTAGAATCCAATCGATTCATTTAGGAAACAACATCAAAATCATGGGTAGTTTTAGAAACATGCTTTTCATCGTCAACTTCAACATCATCACACATTTACCATAAATCACCTCTTTTATGAACTCTTCACCCATGGGCGTTTTAGATTCAAATTTTAGAAAATAATTTTATAAGGAAAAACAACTTAGAATCAGCCTAAGCTTCATAAATTATCAATATAAATATAATCTAATCATACCCATGTGTAGAGATTGAAGAATCATGCAATTGGCAAAACCCATACTTGATCATAGATAATTTATCATATTTTGATAGGGATTGGGCATGGGTGTGGAAGAAAACACCCACTCATAGCCTTACATACCTGGGAATGGTGAATTCTAACACCCTCTAATAGCGCAAGCTGAGATTCCAATGGAAACCTTGAGATTTTTCCTTGAATCTCCTCTTCAATCCTTCAAACTTGCATACATGAGAATAAAGGCTTAGGATAGGTTTTCTCCCGCAAAAACCCCACTAAACCGAGCCTTAAACAACGTAGTATAGGCCCCTAGAACTTAGGAATTACGAAAAAGCCCTTACTAAAATCGCTGCAAATAACTGTCAGGGGGTCCTAACGGACGACCTGACGACTTGTTACCAGTCCCAACGATCCGTTAGGTCGCTCGTTAAGTGCACTGGATGTCATGACTGTTAGGGCTCGTAACGGATGACATAACGACTAGTACCCCGTGGCCACGACTTGTGGTTACCTCCCATCAATTACACTGCCTTATCATTCATGAAAAACCATTTTTATTGATCACGACTCACCTCACGAGTTGTTGGGATTGGCCATGACTCGTGGGGTCCCATCCGTTAGGTACACTAGTTACTTCTTCCAATTTAATTCCAACGTCACCCCACGAGTGACATGACAACTCGTGGTGGCTGACTACGAGTCGTTCTCTCCCTCGTGGGGACCTCGATTCTTCATTTACCCTAGGCCTCCCCACGATCCACCTGACGACTTGTGGGGTTTCCTCACGAGTCGTCCCACGACTCTTCCTGTGACTGCAACATAAATTTCACAATTTTCCTGTTTCAACTCCCGAGTTTGATCTTTGAACCCCCAGGGTATGACAACTTGGAAGTGGGAAAAGATCAATATGGATTTCATTACAGGCCTACCTCGTACTCTCCAACATTATGATTCCATTTGGGTGGTAGATAGGTTTACCAAGGCTGCACATTTTCTACCAGTGAAAACCACAGATTTAGCGGATGATCATGCCAAACTGTATATTCGGGAGTTGGTACAACTACATGGAGTGCCCTTGTCTATTATTTCACACCTAGGTACTCAATTTACCTCTCAGTTTTGGTGGTCTTTTTCAAAAGGGTCTTGGGACTCAGGTTAAACTCAACACAACATTTCATCCGCAAATTGATGGTCAGGCGGAGCGGACAATCCAAACTCTCGGAGACATGTTGAAGGCTTGCGTGATAGACTTTAAGGGTAGTTGGGATGATCACTTGCCCTTGATCAAGTTTGCTTACAATAATAGCTATCACTCCAGTATCTAAATGGCATCGTTCAAGGCTCTCTATGGGTGGAGATGTAGATCACCCATCTGATGGTTTGAGGTTGGTGAGACAGCCATGATAGGGCCAGACTCGGTTCATGAGGCTATGGTGAAGGTTCAGTAAGGGACAGGCTAAAAATCACTCAGAGTCATCAAAAGTCATATGCTGATTTGAGGAGGAGAGAGTTGGAGTTCTAGGTGGACGATTGGGTATTTCTGAAGGTATCTCCCATGAAGGGAGTCATGTAGTTCGGAAAAAAGGAAAACTCAGTCCCCGTTATGTTGGTCCCTACCGGGTTATGAGGAGGGTTGGTAAGGTAGCATATAAGTTGGATTTACCCTCAGATTATCCTCCATGCATCCTATGTTTCATGTATCATTGTTGAAGAAATGTTTGGGAGATCCAGCTTTAGTAGTTCCGGTGGACAGCGTTGGTGTAAAAGATATCTTTAGCTATGAGGAAGTCCTGGTGAAAATATTGGATCGCTAGGTTCGGAAGCTAAGGAATAAGGAAGTAGCATAAGTGCAAGTCTTATGGAGAAATTAGCATGTCAAAGGAGCTATATGGGAAGCCGAAGCGGATATGATGGCTAAATACCCACATTTATTCTCTACCGGCTCAGTTCCCACTTGAGGTATCAGTTGTGCTCTATGATTCTATTTAGTTTTCATGTTTAGTTCATGTGTTGAAGTTTCTTTTATGTTTATGGATGTGTATGTGAAGCATGAGACCAGTTCAGCTATGTGATATGACTCGGAGGAAGTCATTTCGTTAGTTTTCAGTTTAAATGATCAGTATTTGAATATGATAATTGCATGTTTCTTCTTTCTTGTTGTTTCCTACATTTGAGGATGAATGTTCTCAAAGGGGAGATATTGTAATACCCCGAAAGTGCGTAAGAGTAGACCTAGGAGTTAAAAGTTGAAAACTGCTAAAACTAGAAAAAATATCACAGAACGGGCGACATAACGACTTGTGGTATCAAACCACGGATCGTTGTATGAAATCGTGGTCATGGGAAGTCATAGGAAAGGCTAGGCTTAGTAGTTGGGGATACCACGGGTCGTCCAACGACTCGTGGTGAGAAGTGATGACCCATGGTCATCGGCCATCGTTTGGTTGTGAGGTTTTTCAGTGCATGTAATGGATCAAGACCACGACTTGTTGGAAGCAACCATGAGTCATGGTGAGGCTAGTGGTAACAAGGTTCAGTTTTGTGAAGGGGGCAAGCAACGATCAACTCAATGATCCGTTGGACCAAAGGACGAGTCGTCCTATCTAGCCGTGGTTTGAATTCGGGATCAGGGCCTGAGCAGTACTTATGATGGGCCATACCACGAGTCATCGTAGCTTCCAATGACTCGTTGGTACGACCTGTTGGACCGACCTGGACAGTTTTTAGGGAAGATTCATTATGGGCATTTTCGACTTTCTCATGCTATAGGACCCTAAACTACGTTGTTTTAGCTTATGAAAGGCGAGTTTTTAGAGAGATAATATATTCTAAGTCCTCATTAATGCATGCAAGAGTATAGAGAGGTGATCAAAGGGTGATTCAAGGCTTCCTTCTTCAAATCCTTTCAATTCCTTCTTGGTATTTCAAGGGAAAGTAAGAATCAACTATTTTCAGGTATGTAGGGTTACGAATGGGTGTTTCTGTTCACGTCCATGCCCATTCTCTATTAATTCATGAAAAACTATCAATAATATCATGGGGTTTTAATTCAAATCTTGTGGAATTTTAATGATTTACCAATGGGTTGTTTAAAATTGTGATTTAAATTATATTTTATGAATTTTGATCAAACTTTACAACTATTTTGATTATCAAATTATTGATTTTGATTTCTACTAAATTAAGCCTAATTATGTAAGATCTATGATGAATTGATTTATGATCTTCACTTCAATTGTTGATATTTACAAGCCCATCATGATTTATGATTTGAAATGTGGACTTATTTGATTACTCATCATAATTTGTTGATTTACAAGTTATATGTATGATCTACAAGTATGTATGAAACCTATGACTCATGAAATATGTTTTGGTCGACTCATGGGCCTTATGTCATGGCTAGTTCACGTATGTACAAGTATGTTTATGATTGTCATGATTTGACTAGCCTATAAACTCATGAATATTATAATATGAGCACTATCTATGTTTTTGGAGTAGAATCGAACACTGAGTAGGTTTGGGGCCCAGGTTCTGCCCTGGATCTCATAAACTTCGTGCCACCATAGGTATGTTGGGACCTGCCTTGTGACTTTCCCCAGCCCAGTTGGCCCTCTTCATGGTGATACCACACTTTCATGGTTTTGGCAAGGTATGAACGGCCTCCCGACTAGATTTACAAGTCGGACTTCATGTGTGCTCATATTGGGTATGTTGGTTAAGAGAATCTCCCACTATTCCTCATGAATTATGCTTGTTTATGATTATGTACTTTGGCTCAAGTCGTGTTAAGTAAAGCTTTTCTCCTATGATTATGATTACGTTTGTATTAAGAATGTTTTAAAAACCTTGAGCCTTATGTTATGTTACGATGTTTACGATATGAGCATGAAATTTTACTCTTATGATCATTTATGAATTTTATATATTTTAAATTTCTTTTTTACTTATCTTGCATACTCGGTACATTCCACATACTGACCTGCATACTTTCTATGTTGTATCATTTCATGATATAGGGCCCAGCTCTCAAACTCAGCCCCGCTCATAGTCAGTTTTCAGAGTTAGTACCTGCTTGGTTGGTGAATCCTCATCCTTCGAGGGCTAGACTTTTAGTTTCCCTTATATATTTTCAGCTTCAGTATTGTTGAGTTTGTTGGGGTCTTGTCCCATCAACTCGTCCATATTAGAGGCTTTTTAGACTTATGTATGTATTCAGCTTCAGATGCTTATTTTGATGTTATATTGAGTTAGACTTCCATTGAGTTTATATTGTTGATTCATCAGTTTATTGATTGAGTTAGATGTATGCTTATGTCATGGGTCGACTTGGGGTCTCTGGGGGTCCCTTGTCCCGTGTCTATGATCGGGGCCACTGTTCGGGTCATGAAACCAAGAGGAGAGGATAATTCAGACTCTCGAGGACATGTTGAGAGCATGCGTAATTGACTTCAAAGGTAGTTTGGATGATCATTTTCCTCTTATCAAGTTTGTGTACAATAACAACTATCATTCCAACATTCAGATGGCGTCGTTCGGGGCTCTCTATGGGCGGAGATGTAGATCACCCATTGGTTGGTTTGATATTGGAGAAGTGGCGATGATAGGACCGATTTGGTTCATGAGGCAATGAAGAAGGTTAAGTTGATAAAGAACAGGTTGAAAACTTCTCAGAGTCGCCAAAAGTCCTATGATGATGAGGAGGAGGGAATTAGAATTTGAAGTTGATGATTGGGTATTGCTGAAGGTGTCTCCCATGAAGTGTGTGATGTGGTTTGGAAAGAAAGGAAAACTCAGACCCCGTTATGTTGGCCCCTACCTGATCGTGCAACGGGTTGGAAAGGTGGAATATGAATTAGAGTTGCCCTCATAATTAGCTTTTGTGCATCCTGTTTTCCATGTTTCACTCTTAAAGAAGTGTTTGGGTGATCCAGCTCTAGTTGTCCCAGTGGACAGTGTTGGTGTGAAAGACAGTTTTAGTTATGAAGAGGTCCCGGTGGAAATATTGGATCGTCACGTTCGAAGGATAAGGAACAAGGAAGTAGCTTCAGTTAAAGTGTTATGGAAGAATCAGCGTGTTGAGGGAGCTATGATGGAAGCCGAAGCGGATATGATGGTTGGATACCCACATATATTCTCTATCGGCTAAGTTCCAGCCGTAGGTATCAGTTTTGCTCTCAAACCCTATTTAGTTTTCATGTTCAGTTCACGTGCCCAAGTTTCTTTTATGTATGTGG
This sequence comes from Datura wrightii, assembly GCA_035772735.1. Taxonomy (NCBI): domain Eukaryota; kingdom Viridiplantae; phylum Streptophyta; class Magnoliopsida; order Solanales; family Solanaceae; genus Datura; species Datura wrightii. The sequence continues at coordinate 28,378,245 of JASDFA010000007.1, read as the reverse complement.
ATGTATGTATGATTCGTGAATTCAGTTCAACTATGTAAATTGAAACGAAGATAGTCATTCCGTCAGTTTTTGATTTAAATAATCAATATTTGAATATGATGATTGCATTTCTCTATTTTCTATATGTTTCCCACATTTGAGGATGAATATTCCCAAGGGGGAGATATTGTAATACTCCAGAAGTGCCTAAGATTAGACCTGGGATTTAAAAATGGGAGATGGCTGAAATTGGGAAAAATCCCATAGAATGGATGACCCAACGGATCGTTGGTCCAACCAACGACCCGTGGGAAGGTTGGCCTAGTAACAACTGGTAGTGACGAGGGAAGTAACGACTTGTTGTTCGTTACAACGAGTCACTGTGGGGAGTCGTAGTGAGGACTGGTCCTAAGCCTAAAAGGAAGTAACGGGTCATCCCCGGCCTGTCGTGAGGAGTAATGGTCGTGGTCACCAGTTGTGGGAAGAAATGTCAATATTCTCTAGTCTACATGTCAAGATGATAAGGTCATAAGAGCTATATCCGAAAAGTCTGATAACTACATTAATAAGTTAAGCTCTAAATATTCCATCAAAAAGAATTATTATAATAAACCCTCGTTCCCGGATATGCAGTATGAAGAAAATGAATTTTTATCTCATACTTCACACTCTGAAAATGAAATTGCTGAATGGAATATTGATGGACTTGCAGAACATCAGATATACAACAAGTTACATGAAATGGGGATGGCCGTTACGGCCTATAAAATGAAAAACTGCACGGATAAACAAGCTGCAACTCTAATTATATCTGGATTTACAGGAGCGTTAAAATATTGATGGGATAATTATCTCACTGAAGATAATAGACATAGTGTAACAAATGCTACAACCATCACTCAAGTTTATTAAGACTGAATCTACAGGACAAACTTTTGAAAATCTATTCGTAGAAGATGCCACAACTACCTTAATTTATAGTATAGCAAAACATTTTATAGGAGAACCTCAACTTTTTCAAGATAGGAGTTTAGAAATATTATCTAACCTATCTTTCCCAAAGTTAGACGATTTTAGATGGTATAAGGATGTATTCCTCAACAAGGTTATGGTCAGAGAAGACTGTAATCATGATTATTGGAAAGAAAAATTCATAAGTGGTTTACCAACATTACTTCCCGAAAAGGTTAGGATAAAACTAAAAGATAGATTTGATGGAAAAATTCCTTATAGCCAGTTAACCTATGGTGACCTTATAAGTTTTATAAATGTCACAAGACTTAAATTATGTACAGATATGAAGCTTAAAAATCAACTTAAAAAGGATAATAAAATATCTAAAAAAGAAATAGGAAGCTTTTGTTAAGATTTTGGATACATCAAGTTGTGTGCCCCTTCAAAAGAAGCATCTAAGAAAACTAAAAGAAGACACAAGCACTATAACAATAAATCTGAAAAACCCCATCATTACAGAAAAAGATTTAAAAGGCATAAACGAGAAGCCAAAAAAGGTGGGTTTCAAGGAAATAATGATAAATGTTGGAATTGTGGAAAATTTGGCCACAGGGCTAAGGATTGTAAGGTCCCTAACAAAAAGAAAGATAAGATTAATATGCTAGAACTTGAGCCAGAAATAAAAGAAAGATTTTATTCTATTATTGATGAACATGAGAGTAATTCTTCCCCTGAAGAAAGTTTCAGTGATGAAGACCAACTTAATATAACATATAGTTCTGACAATAGTGACTCAACTGATCATTGTGGATGCACGGGAGCAATCTGCACCTGTGATATCCACTCAATAAATGTCATTACCAATAATAACAAGGAAATCTTCTTTGATATGATTGATCATATTTAGAATAAAGATCTTAAAAAAATATTTAATAGAATTAAAAAATATAGTTCTTAACCAACAACATGACAAAGAAACAATTGAGCCTTTTAATATGAAAAATGTACTAAGTAAATTTAAAGAACAAAAGTCTAGTACAACAGTACAAGATCTTCAAATCGAATTATTACATATTAAAAATAAAGTTAAAGAAGTTAAGCAAAGACTTAACAAGCTAGAAACAGATGCCCTTGCTAATAAACTATTAAATGAACTAGAACCGACGCAAGGATCTGAATTATATCAATCCGAACTAGGAGAAACATCAAAATTTGAAAAAGGTGAAGAAGAAATTGAGTCTCTAGAAATCCCTCTAGAAGGTAAATCAGGAGTAAAAACTATTGCAATAGTTAAAGACTAGGCTGGCATATACCTATCACATTGGTTATAAATAAAAATTATACTATTCACAAAATTGCATTATTAGACACATGTGCAGACCAAAACTGCATTATTGAAGGAATAATCCCTAGTAAGTACCTTGAAAAATGTACAACGCGGTTATCCTCTGCGATAGGAGAAAGACTCAAAATAAATTATAAACTCCATAAGGCCCACATATGCAATAATGAAATCTTCTTTATTAATGATTTTGTAATAAGTAAAGATATAAATGAAGAAATAATATTAGAAACCCCCTTTATAACCCAAATAAAACCCTATGTCTCTGATTTAGACGGCATCCACACCACTGCTCTAGGAAAAGAGATCATTTTTCCCTACCTAAATAATATGTCAAAAGAAGAAAGTGAATTTGTAAAAGAAAAACTATCTTTATAATAAATCTTCTTTCCCAACAAATAAACTATTTAAAAAATGAGATAAAATTTAAACGGATTGAATCCACTTTAAAACATCCGAAGGTAGAAGCCAAAATTAAAAGCCTACAAGAATTCATAGAACAAGAGTCTTTTCAGAATTTCCTAATGCCTTTTGGGATAGGAAACGCCATATTATTGAGTTACCATATATTGAGGGATTCAACGAAAAGAATATCCCTACTAGGGCAAGACCTATTCAAATGAATCAAGATTTAATGGAATATTGTAAAAAGAAAAAATCAATGATTTACTTGATAAAAAGATTATTAGACCTTTCAAGTCACCATGGAGTTGTTCGGCGTTCTATGTCAATAATAGTGCGGAAAAAGAAAGAGGGGCCCCAAGGCTAGTCATAAATTATAAGCCCCTTAACAAAGTTTTAAAATAGATCAAGTACCCAATACCCAATAAAAGAGATCTTCTTAACAGGACTTGTAAAGCGAACATTTATAGTAAGTTCGATATGAAATCGAGATTTTGGCAAATACAAATAGCAGAAAAAGATAAATATAAAATAACTTTTAATGTACATTTTGGACAATATGAATGGAATGTAATGCCATTCGAATTAAAAAATGCACCGTCTGAATTTCAGAATATAATGAACAACATATTTAATCCACGTAGTCATATTTCTATAATTTACATAGATGATGCTTTAATATACTCAGAAGATATTGACCAACACTTCAAACATATCCAAACCTTTTTAAAGGTTGTCAAACAAAACAGATTAGTAGTAAGCGCTAAAAAGATTAAGTTATTCCAGACTGCTATTAGATTTCTTGGTCATGCCTTATATCAAGGAACCTATAAATTCATTTGTAGAGCCGTAGAGTTCTCATCCAAATTTTCAGATGAATTAATTGATAAAACTCAGCTTCAGAGATTCTTAGGAAGTCTCAATTATGTTGCAGATTTTATTCCAAATATTAGATAGGTTTGTAAGCCTCTTTATCAGAGTCTTAGGAAGGATCCAGTCCCATGGAGATTAGAGCAAACAGAGACAGTCCAAAAAATAAAATCAATAGTTCAAAAACTTCCATGTCTAGGAACACCACATCTAGAGGAATTCATGATAGTAGAAACTGACGCCTCAGACATAGGATATGGAGGAATCCTTAAACAAAGAATCTCCCTAGAAAACCCCGAACAATTTGTAAGATTCACTTCAGGAATCTGGAATATTACTTAGAAAAATTACAGCACCATTAAAAAGGAAATTCTGACTATAGTGCTATGTATCAAAAAATTTCAAGATGATTTAATAAATAAAGAATTTTTACTACGAGTAGACTGTAAAGAAGCCAAAGATGTTTTACAAAAAGATGTAAAAAATCTGGTTTCTAAATAAATATTTTCCAGATGGCAGGCTTTGTTATCCAGCTTTGATTTTCAAATCGAATTTATACAAGGAGAATAATTCTCCCAGATTTTTTGACTAGGGAATTTCTACAGGGAACTAAATGAGACCCAGAACACAAGGTATAAGTCCCTTGAGGCCTCTATTTCATCCCTTCAAACCAAAAGAAATGATGAAAAGACCCTTCAAAGAAGAGGAAAAACCAAAACCAGAAAATAGATATTCAGTTCTGACAGAATTCCCATCTTTGGAAAAGCTACTATTCCGTCCCCATTAAAGGAACCATAACTAGTCAGACCAGATTACAACCATTAAAATCAGTTTTTAAAGGAGACTCTTCATCAGGAAACAAAACTATCTCTATCCAAACAAAGGATAGCTATGAAATGAAGCCACCAGAGACATATTCTCAGGTGGTTCTGCTAGCAACTCCTGAAAAGAAAATGGAGAAAAATATTCTAAATAAACAGCAGTTTGAGCTAAGAGTTTTATAGGTACTGCCGATCATGGCCCTCGATAAAAATATGATGGTTTTGGAGTACCCGAGTTACTAAAACCCTGCTACACAAATTGGAATTATGTGGAGACAGGTGATCCCCTTAAAACCAAAAGGTATTATGAGTTCATTTTAATAGACACCGATTCAATAAAAATTGAGCACAAATTAAAATGTCTGGATAATCCTAATAGTATTTAATACTCGAAGTTCACAATTAAAAGAATTTTAAGTCCGTTTGAATGGTTTGTAGATCATCTAAATACACCCATTCCCCTATCAAGAACCCATAGACCCCATACATACAACTGGTATGATTATAAGACATCCTGGTATAAATTTATGTATCTAAGACCCAACACTCACTCTTGGTTTTTCAAGTATTCAGAAGATATGAAAAGCGCGATCATCCCTAGATGGTTTTACAAATGGTGGAACCAATTCGGAGGAAATAAACAGGTATTTTCAAAACATTTTCAGACACAGTTTGAAAAATTCCAAGTAGAGCAGAATATTTCTACCCTACCAGAAAATATTAAATTGTGTAAGTTCTTTATTGCAAAAAGAATTTCATACATTATCAGCTGGTCCTTTGATATTTATGAATTTGAAAGGATTAAATATCTGAGTAAGACCATCAAAATCAAAGGTTGGGCACCAACACCCCAGGAAGATAAGGAAACTTCAAGTTCGTCATTACGACAGGATTCCCAACTGTCCAAGGAAGAATTAATAAGAAGGCTCCAGCAGGACTTGTCAAATTTGTAAAAAGATACCCAACAAAAACAGATAATGGAATTATTAGATACTGCATCCTCTCATATAAGTGAACCAAGCAATGGAGACATGCTAGATCCACAAGGGATAGCTCAAGCTTATATTCTCAACTAAAGAAGACGACCAGACTACCCTTTCAAAAAAATGAAAGACTACTACAATCAAAAGCAATGGACCCCTCAAGAATCCACCCAAAAAACAATGCAGCAAAAAGACAAGCCACATAAGGAAAAAATGGAATCTCTACGAACTCCCATGCAGATGAAGACGAATCTTCATCAAATTCCAAGGTCACATCAGGACAAATATCAAATTTCAAGGAAACTAAGTTTCAATAAGATGAAGACATCTTTTAAATAGATCTATGTAAAATTAAATCTGCCACGTATGGACAGATATAAATAGATAGAAGGTAGTAATTAGTTGACTCATCACATTGAGGTCTATTTAAGACCTTTACCTTGTATTAGGAAGGCATTCGAAAAATACTACACTCACTTCCAAATTGCCCAAATCTCTCTTTCCCTCTATGTTCTTTGTATTTCCTTCTTATCAATAAACAGCTCTTTGTAAGTATCTTTTTTCTACTTTATTAGTACTTATAGTATTTTCTTTCATTTTTCTCCTGCCTTTGTAATTTATTTTACCGTCATTTTCTACGATCCGTTAAAGATTGAATATGACAGGTTGCGCTATTGGCCTAAGGGTTATAGTTCAAATGCTATTTAGTCGGTTTCTTGATTACTTTGAAGTCGTGAGGTCACGCCCTACCCTAATTTTTGGGCGTGACAGAACTCACTTTATACTTAGCAAAAATTTTGAAAATTAAAAGGAAGCTCTCTCCTCTCTCTTCAACATCATACATGCACCCTAGGACGCCTTTTAGGCTTCTTAAAGTTCTTCAACTTTTCTCCAAGTTTAAGATAAGATAAGTTGTTTAATCCTTACTTAAATCTTTCAAGAGAAAGTAGAAAATCATGTGGTAAAAGTAGATAAACATGGAAGTCCACTCCTAACAAATTGCAACCCTAACTTGCCTAATTTTTAAGATGTTTGCTCTACTTCTTTTGGTGTATATGCAGAGGGTATTCAATCTCTTTAAGACTACAAGAAAAAAGAAGTAAAAGTGCCACCAAGTAAGGTAAGAGCTACTACCATTTTGTCCCTTTTTAGTTGGAGGTTTGGGTAGAAAAATCATGTTATATTGTTGTTAAGAACTCATGGGATGGTGATCAAAAGTTATGAGTTCAATATGTTGCTATTGTATAGGGGCTATTCTTGCTTGTTTCTTCTGATCGGGGCAGCAAAGTTGGCTTGTGTATGTATGGTGTTGAAATGGAAAAGAAGGGTATGGTGATATACCATTTAATTCATATTGATATGTATATTCTTCCCGGGATGCACCTATTCACTGTTTGGTGCTTTCTCAATGGTTGATGTAGTAGGGTTGGTGTGTGTATATATATATATATATATATATATATATATATATATATAATATAATATAATGGAGGAGAAGTGGGTGGAGAGGCACCACTTAAATAATTCCCAATGTACATTCTATCCGACATATAATTAGCTACTATTTTGGTAAGGTGACATTGTGTTTGGAGGCTAATATTAGCTTCAATAGGCTTTCATGTTCTAGATTAATCTAATAAAGGAAAGGATGACTTGTGCTAGTAATGCTTATCAAGGAAAACAAGGTATATTAAGGCTATTCTATTACTTTTTTGCAAGAATCTAGAAATGAACTTATAAGTCTCCAAAAGAAGAAATTTGAGCATTGTGTACTAATACTATGTGTTATATTATATCGAGCTGAATCGTTATCTTAGAAATATAATATTTGTATATAGTAAATGGGAAGCTTATTCTTGTATCAAGTTTCCTTTTATTGAAATTCAAAAATCAAGCATAGTAACCGTTAGCCTTAGCTGACTCATTGCTTATCGTATAGGTCGCTTAGGAAACCACCCTAGCTGCTAGAAATCTAATAGACTAAGTAACTTCCTAAGGAGGAAACCATGTCAGGGATTAGACATGGGGCCAATGCCCCAGGCTACTCTTATAAATTCCCAGATTTATGTTGTCGCGAAGGTCTAGGTCCAGATATACCTACCTATAAAGCTATGAACCGTCCAAAAGAGCCATTTGAAATCTGGACAAATCAAGTTAGTTTCTAAGGGACTAGAATCTTAGTATCACAACATTATCACCAGGCTAAGAATTATAGCATGTCTCTTGTGGAATGTTAGGGCTAACTTCTTAGGAATGTATCTGGTTGGTAGCACCCCTATAGTTATCCCAAGCAAAGGAATCAAATAGACAGTCTCCTACGACCTTGCCGTTCACTTATTAACTATTGTTTAACCGATGCGTTTGTACGTATGTTGAGAGTTTTAGAGTACGACGCATGCGGGAAAAGGCCCAAAGAGGGGAATGCATAAGTGCATCATCAAGCGAGTAGAAAGCCAAAGCAGAGGCAGGGCACAAGGAGCGCCTCATCGCACCTCTGCCGGCGTGTCGCGCTCGGCTCCTGGTGTTATGGGCCGCGCCTTGCGCCTCCCCTCCATTACGTCCCTATATATATGTTTAACTGAGAGATTTAATTCATTTTAAAAATTTCTAAAAATAGACCCACGACCCTATGACGAGGTTCTCTCAATTTCTCTTTATTCTTTAGCAAAATTATGCTGCTAAACACCACCCAAACGCAAATTCATCTTGGATAATGAGTTATAGGCTTGCGAGGAACGTCTCTGCAGAGTTATTTCTTGAAAATTTTCTCAGAGTAGCAGAACTCCGCTGAGTAAAAGTTGTTAGAATCACTTATAATCGAGTCCTAAGCGACTTCAAGTAATGAGTAAGCATTTCTACCTTCTAGGCTCTCGGGAATTTGTGAGTTTTTGATCAAATTGAATGAAGCTGAATTGTAGTCTATGTTCTTTGAAAGATATCATTATTTGCCGATTCCTGTTATTGAAATAGCCTTATTCTCTTAGCATGAGGCTACAATTGAGTGGAATTATCGGCAACAGGTTGAAACTATTTGGATAAATGAGAATTGATATTCGAGGTATGTTAAGGCTAACCTCTTTCGGAAAGTATTCTCATCGTATAGTGATACGACCCATACCTCTGTAAGTAAGTTGAACATAGATATGTTATGATTAGCTGATGCAAGTAGATAATAGCTATATATGTTGTGGTTAGCTGCTTTAAGAAAAATTAAGATCGCATCGTGGTATCCTTCATCGGGAAAGAGTATATTAAGTATGACTAATGCGGGAAGCATCGTAGAGATTTCCCTGCTCACTCGTTTACTATTTAGAGAGGTTCTGATGTCTTGATGTCATACCACGACCTTAGAATCTTATAGCTAGTTTTTGGGCCTAACTTGGTAAAGTTGGACAGCATAAGGCGTAGCCAGGCGATATAACCTTTAGTTTGACGCCTATAATGACAGTAAATCTCGCCCAGAGGCCGTTGGTGTACCTTAAAGCCTCTAGGCTCAGAATCTTGATAGGGTGGTTGTATCTTTGAGTTAATGGCAGTAGGGTTGCCTAATGAACTGAGTGACAGCTTGCCATATGATTGGCTATTGTGGGCCAATGTATACTCAAGCTTCGTAAATTTAAGGAACAAAACGGTTTACAGGACAATTCTTGAAAAATAAAATCATATTTGGGACGATCTCCAATCTTAGAAAATTATTTGTTCTTTTCCTTACACCTTAATATTGCATTTAATTTTTTTATTACAATAACTCAACCTGTACCCAAATGAAAATATATTTTCGTATTTTTAACTAATAATTAAAAATAACTATTAACTGAGTAAGAAAGTAAGCTAATTTAGAAAGAGTTGTAACTATTGTGAATTAAGGTCTAGGATTGCTTTTCCTCAACTAGGTGTAATTCCAATTGGGTGAAATTGATTAGCTTGATAGGAGATTGGTCTAGTTATGGTTATCACTCAACATTTCTCAACAGTAAGTGGTCTAACTCACTATCACTTTCTCAAGATGAAATAGTTTAAATTAGGGCGATTGAATAGTGACCCAAGTTGGGTAATTACTATCTCTAGCTCAAACCCGTTAATTAAGCAATATCAATCTCTTGATTCACCTAATTTTTTAGTAGCTAATTACCCAATCTTAGTTCCTCTTCCTCAAATAAGAACTTAGGCAATTAGGGTATGAATCTATGTTTGCAACCACAAATTCACAAATAAAATATGTAATTAGCAAAATAACTATCATCCCACATATTCAAGCGTTTAATTGGTTACCCATTAGAAACCATACACTAGGGTTGGTTTGAAACCTTAGAATCTAAGTTTAGTACTCATCATAAAGAGAAAAGGAAGAGAAATCAAAGAGGAAATAAAGATAATTGTATTAAAATAAAAAAAATAAATTAAAACTCAATTGTCTTCCACTTGTGTCTCGCTACAATAGCAAAAGAAAGCTTTCTACACCTGAACAAAAGTTGGAATGCATAATAAAAACCCTAAACTTTCATTTTAAACCCGCTGAAATTTTCAAACACAAATATGCCAAGTTGGCAGTTCGTGGCCGCGAACTCAAAACTTCATATCTAGGCATTGGTAGTTCATTGGAATGAATTAGTTTCATTGCATGAACTGGTGCTTTCGTTTTAGAGTTCGTGGAGAACGAACTAGTTCGTGGAGTAAGGGTTCTACTCATATTCTTGATCCATTTTATTTTCTCAAGTTTGTGTCCACAAAACATGCAGCAGTTATCACCAAGTTTGTGGCCATGAACTCTCAACAATTATTTTTTTGTTCTTCCTTCAATTTCTAATGTTAATTCAACTCCAATCTTTCTCAATTCACTTCTTTTTCATCATATGAATATCCTTGAATGCTTCTTTCCCTGAAATTCACCAAAATGAGTCATCTTAGGCTATTAAATCATCCTTAAGGAAGCATAAAGCACAAGAAAAAACATGAATAAGTTGGTGATTTACCAACTTATCAGGTAGTCTCATGTAAGGCAGAAATATTATTTAAATGAAGTACACAAAATTGAAATTACATGCATTTTCTTTTTCTTTTTTCTTCTATATGAGTTCATGGTGTCACTGAATGGGTCAGTATTTTGTGAACATGAATGATGAGATTAGGATGTCAAATGGGCTGACTTTGGGCATGTCAAAACGTTTTGTATAATAAGTAAAATAAATTCTTTTTAAAATATTAACACAACATTGTGTGATTTTCATGTAGCTATTTGTAATATGAGTCTGTGTGAGTATATGTGCACGTGTGCATTTGCATTAAACTGTAAGATGTGCTGCTGATGGAAGATATTTGTTATGTAAGTAGTAAATAAGAGCAAGATATAGTATGAAACTTGGAAACTGAAATATGTAAGGCTCATTAATCTTCTATATTCTTTATTCTTTTTAAAACACAATACATACCTTAACTCTTGCTTTATAATACGCGCCTTAACTCAATCCATAACTCACGCCTTAAATCACACTGAATCACCATATCGCCTTTGCGCATACTATATATAATATTAGATACAATAAGGGAAACATTGCATTGGTGAACACTATGATATATAAAAACCTTAATATAGCAGTAGTAACTCGGCGCACACTAACATATGCAACTCACGCATAATGAGTATATCAAGTGATTGAACTTCTTCAATCACTTCTTTTATCTAATTCCTTAAATATCGATTTATTAATGGACATTTTAAAATACTTATAAACACTTAGCTCAGTAATTGCACAAGGAAGATCTTGACTCGCTAAGCCCTTCTTTTATAATTTTAAACAAATATAACTTGAGCATCATTCAAGTTTGTAAATTTTGATTACATATAGTCTTAATAAATATAAATTATCGCAACATACTTAAAACTAATTGTACATTCATTTATTTTTAATTTTCATTAGTGTCTGATATTTTCACTGGAGCTCCATTAAATTTGTTTACTTACATGTGAATTATTTTCAAAAATATTTTTTCTCCTAAAAATTAACCTTTATTCTGTTTCATTCACAACTAATTGTTTCATCTTCCTTTCAGTTTGTATCCGCATTGCGACTAGCGACTTGCTTGTTCTTCAAAGTGTGTATAATCTAAAGAGTTTAAGTGTAATGCCCGATAAATTTTTTTATTTTTTATAGTATATTCAACTCATACATAATTAGGTTAACATCGACGAAAGTGTTTAAATTGGACTAGTGAAGTGATATTTGAGCATAAAATTTGAGATAGCTAAAAGTGTATAAGTGATAAGTCTAAGGATGAAGGTCGAAAAGTGGGAGTTAAAAAAATGAGGTGTGACGTATTTATGTTAATAAATGACAAGTAGGTGCATCACATACTTAAGCTTAATGGAACAATTTAAGATGATCAATTAGGTGCAACACTTACATGAATTATTGGACCTAATGGTGGACCAAATAAATCTTAAAGTTGGCCCAACATATTAGTCCCTAATTTGCCGAAAACAACTCAATAATCTAAGGACTTAAAGAGTATAATTTAAGGCCAAGTAGGTGCATCACCTACTTGGACTTTTGAGGTTCTTAAAGGACCAAGTAGGTGCATCAATGATGTAGGGCGTATTTATGCATTTATTAATCATATTTTGCCCATACTTTCTTTATTTTGAGAATAAATTGTGTGTGTTTTCTTGTGTTTTATTTGAAAAAGAGGTAACACACATGATTTGGGCTTAATTGTATGTAAAAAGAGCAAAAATGGCAAAATGAAATTGATGAAATGAGTATGATAGAAGTTGGCATCACACAGGCATAAAAGTGCTATGGCCTGTGCGACACGCAGGCAAGGGCCATACATGGAGCATAGCGGTGTGTCAAGGGCAGTGGTGCCTTGAGCAGCGCAAGGCGCAGTGCAGTACAGACGACCAAAAGTCAAATCCCAATTTTACTAGGAACAGAAACTGCAAACCCCAATTCTAATCCAAGCAGGAACAACGAAAACTTAATCTAATGTTATAAACACCCTCTCCTACAGGTGTTTAGGCGTCCAACAGTGTCCAAGTTCCATTCTATTACAATGCTGTCCAGATGAACAAAGTCAAATCCCAGTTCTACTAGAAACAGAAGCTGCAAAACCCAATTCTAATCCAAGCAGGAGAAATGAAGGATTAATCTACTATTATAAATATCCTTTCCTACATGTTTTTAGGTGTCCAATAGTGTCCAACTCCCATTCTATTACAATTGATAGTGTTGCACAATTCGTACTTTACGAATTTGTGTAATAGCTTAGGTGAATATTTGTTGGAGATTTATCAATTTCTTGTGACTCTATATAGCTTTGGAGATTTTGTTAAACAATTTTATATTAAAGTAAGTCTTTCATAATGAATTCTTCTACATCTTTTGTTTTTCTTCTCATAAACATGAGAGACTAAATCTCTTAAGCTAGAGTGTCGGGAACCATGACAGATTAACAAAAGTAGGCAAAATAAAATAGTGATTCTTGAATGGTGAATTGGGTGGATTGTTATTTTCTTCATCTTAATACTTAATTTCTTGTATCTTCAACTTGCCCGACCAAGGAGATTGAAGTTAGGAAAAGAGAATAACAATGGAAATTTAAGGATACCAACCCTCATCTAAATTAACTTGCAGCTCTAACCGAGGATAGTTAAGTCAAGACTTATGGCGAGGGCAAAATATACACACCTAAATTCCGAGAGAATTTATGTGAAATTCATCTATGTAGGTCGAGAGACATTAGGTGAGCTTAATGGTTAGTCTTGCACAAAGTTCACCAAGATAGATCACTAATAGAATCCTTCTAAGTTATGAAATCACGGAAACACAATCCTAGTTTTGTCTTGATAATTTTGATACACAAGTCAATCATTGTTAGCATTATTTTATTCCTTTTATTTTTTCAAGCGCCCGTCTGAAATATTGATTACAAGTTATTTTAATCATTATTAATATATTGTTTCTTCCCTATTCCCTCTGGGATCAATCTCAACCTAGTTGGATTACTATATTTGACAGTGACCACTTTATACCTTAATTGAGAGGTGTAATTTAGGCGTGACAAATCCCTGACAATGGCGCTAAAATTTATCATGCCCAAATTACACCTCACAAGTGAAGTATAAAGCGGTCGCTGTCAAATAAGTAACCCAACATAGGTTGCGATCAATCCCATTGGGAATAGAAAAGAAACAACATATTAATGATGATTAAACTAACTTGTAATCAATATTTCAGATAGAGGGTTGCAAAAAGATGAAATGCTAACAATGATTGAGCTGTGTATTAAATTATCAAGACAAAACTAGGATTGTGTTCTTCATGATTTCATTACATAATAACTTTTACTAGTGATCTATCATGGTGAATTTTGTGTAAGACTAAAGATTAAGTTCATCTAATGTCTCTCGACCTACATATATGAATTTCACCTAGATCCCCTCAGACTTTAGGTGTGTATATTTTGCCCTCGCCATTAGTCTTGACTTAACTATCCTCGGCTAGAGCTCAAATTAATTTAGATGAAGGTTGGTAGCTTTGAATTGCCACTGTTGTTCTCTTTTTCTAACTTCAACCTCCTTGATCGGGTAAGTTGAAGATACGCGCAATTAAGCATTAGTATGAACAAAATAACAATCCACCCAATTCACCATTCAAGAATCATTATTTTATTTTGCCTACTTTTGTTAACCCGTCATGGTTCCCACAATCCTAACTTAAGAGATTTAGCTGCTCATGTTTATGAGAAGAAAAATAAAAGATGTAGAAGAATTCATAATGACATACTTACTTTAATATAAAATTATTTAACAAAATCTCCAAAGCTATATAGTAACAAGAACTTGATGAATCTCCAACAAATATTCAACTTAACTGTTATACAAATTAGTAACGTATGAATTGTGCAACATTATCAATTGTGATATAATGGGACTTGGACACTGTTGGATGCCTAAAAACATGTAGGAGATGCTATTTATAATAGTAGATTAAGCCTTCATTGTTCCTTCTTTGATTAGAGTTTGGTTTTGCAACTGCTGTTCCTAGTAGAACGGGATTTGACTTCTGGTCATCTGGACTGCACTGCGCCTCGTGCTGCTCAAGGCGCCACTGTCCTTGGCACGCCGCGCTGCTCCATGCATGGCCCTTGTCTGCGTGTCGCACAGGCCATAGCACTTCCAACTTTTATCATACTTGTTTCGTCAACCTCGTTTTGCCATTCTTGCTCTTTTTAGCCACAATTAAGCCCAAATTCATCACTTTAATACCTGAAAGTATGTAGTCATGTGCTTAGCTCTATTTCACGTAAATCACATAAAATACAAGAAACACACACAATTCGTTCTTAAAACATAGCTAAGTATGAGAAAAATATGATTAATAAATGCGTAAATACGCCCTACATCACCACCCCACACTTAAATTGTTGTTCTTCCTCAAACAATCTACTACTTCCCTTCTCAAAATCAATCACAAGATTCACCCTACGAGCAGGTCTACTTACACTTAGGATCATTAGACAAATCAATCAAGTTCCAACAACTCACTCCACATGCATATAGGATCAACATTCAAATGTCCAAGTTTGAAATCACTTAGCTTCTAGAACTAACTCAACTAGATATATTTGGGCCAACATGAATCATATGTAATTTAGCAATCAGGATATACCAAAATCTTACCATTATGTGTCCCTCACTATTCGGAGAGATGCCTTATCACACACAAGATATATAATAATATGAACTTGGGCATAGATAGAGCATTATCACCCACTCTCCCAAAGAACTCAACATGCATGCAAAAGATAACCCATAGACTTTCCCTTAGTGTAATACTCCACTAATTTTAGAACATTGCATCTAAGATCAATTAGGACTTAAATTGATTGTTATATAGGCTAAGGGATGGGTAGGAACTATTTGGCCAAGATAGTGATTAATCTCCCTAATCACTTTAATACATCACAATTCTTTGACTTTTTATCACATTCTTCCATCTCCTATTTTTCTCCTTATACCTCTTTTTATTTTTTTTCAATTTTTCCAACTTTGGTGACTAGTGGGGTATTTTCAACTTTAAGCTCTTTCACAATTTTTTGTCTTTTCATTCTTTCATTTTTTCTTTTCAAACTTTTTCTTCTTTTTTCTTTCACCACTAATATCATTCTCCTTGTTATGCATTTTCACCCTTTTCCTTTCTTCCAAATTCTACTCATTAGGCTTTTTCCCTTTTTTCCTTCTTCACTTGTGCTCTTTTTATGCAAATTTTTAAGTTAAAATGCTCTAGGAGTCATTTGGATCAAATAAAGATCAATAGAACAAAAGAGATTAAGCTTTTAATATGGCTATCAAAAGAATAGGCTAAGGCTCAAAATGGTTAACTAAGATAATCACATTAAAGATAGGTAAAAATTGGACATAAATAGGCTACCAAAGAAATGTCTATCTCACTTCCTAAATTCAACATCCTCATTTTGCTTTGCACCCACACCAGGCAAGTTCTAGACATCAAATTGCAAGCATGGAGTATACTACAATTCTCACACACACAATAGCACAAATGACTCAATAATGGCAATTAAGATAACATAAACACATATATCCATATTGCATGCATAACATAATTAAGCCTACATTTTCAAGTATTGGAATAAAGTTTCAAAAGTATAAGTGTTTCTACCTTTTTCATGCATTTTTGAGTGAATTTCACAAAGTCTAAATGATACCTAAGTGAAGCACCTAGCATTTGTAAGGTTCAACTTCTTATTCTCCTAATGACTAATTTTTTATTAAGACGGTCATCATCCATCCATCTTCAAAAAAACTCATGACTCTATGATTAGAAAAATCTAGACCCTTTAATTGGTTCTAAGGGACTATCCACCAGAAAAGTACCGAAAATAAAAATTGAAGGAACCCAAACAAAAACAAAACATCACAAAAAATTGCTACAAGCTAACAGGATAAGTCCTGAATCACACACAAAAAAAAACTAGGCCCACTATGTACAAATTTAGCAATGAAAGCATGCATGGTATAATGAAGCTTACTTCTCCCACCTCACACTTAATCGGTAGCACTATTCTCAGCGCTAAAATAATAAAGCATAAGTAAAGAAGTGAAAGAAAAATTCCTTGGGCCTTTAGTCTTCATCATCTGTGGGGTATTCTTGCTTAGATATAGGTTGGTCGCATCTTGCCACTCACTGCATCCTTAGTCTTGCTGCATCGCACCTCTATGTATGCAGTTTGGCCGGCACATTGCGCAGCTCCATGTGTAGTTGAGCTGGCGCAACTTTCAAGCCTTATCTCGGTCCCTATAACTCTATTATGTACTTTGTGACTTGTTTCTTGAACACTTGAGCAAACAAAAAATGACACCTAAGTTATATTGGTTTTCCTCCCAAGTAGTGCTTGATTTAATGCTGCGGCATAACGCAAATCTCTCGATTACTCAAACTTCATCAAAGTATATTTTCTCCATAACTTTCAACTCCTTCGGATTACAAAAATAGTGCTTCACCCTTATTCCATTCACTTTGAATCTTGTTTTATCCTTGGTTTCACGCTCTATTTCTCCATGTGAGAACACTTGAACCACTTTGAATGGTCCTAACCACTTTGACCTTAATTTTCCTGGATACAAGTGGAGTCTGGAATTGTATAGCAACACTAAGTCCCCAGGTGTGAATTCCATTTTCTCAATCTACCGATCATGGTAAACTTTTATTATTTCTTTGTGTATTGCAATATTTTCATAAGCCGTTAATCTAAATTTATCCATGTCATTGAGTTGGGTGAGTCTAAGATTTCACAGCTTCTTTCCAATTCAGATTTATCTTCTTTAGTGCCCACAAGGCCTTGTGTTCGATCTCCACAGGTAAATGACACGATTTTACCTAGATGAGCTGGTATGGTGACACACCTATGGGTGATTTGAATGTTCTTATATATTCCCATAAAGAATCATCTAATCTCCTTGACCAGTCTATTCTATTGGCATTAACTATTTTTGCCAAAATAGTCTTGATCTCCCGATTTGAGACTTCCATTCGTCCACTTGTCTATGGGTGGTAAGGTGTTGCCATCTTATTCTTGACTCCATATTTCTCAAATAAGCCCTGAAATAATCTTTTATAGAAGTTCACTGATGATTACTGTTGGAGTGCCAAATCTAGAGAAGATGTTCCTTCGCAAGAATGCAGTGACTGACTTACTCTCATTATTTGGAAGTGCCACAGCTCCCACCCATTTAGAGACATAATCAACTTCCACCAGTATGCACTTCATCCGAAACGAACTTACAAATGGACCCATGAAATCAATGCCCCACACATCAAACAACTCTACATCAAGAATGGGTGTCAGAGGTAACTCATGTCTCTGAGAAACTCCTCCCTCTTGTTGACATTTATCACAAGCTTTTGCAAAGTCATGAGCATATTAATGAATCATAGGCCAATAATAACCACACAGTAATATCTTTTGTTCTGTGTAAATGCCACTGTGATGCCCTTTAGCGGGAGATGAGTGGCATGCCTTAAGAATGTAAATCATCTCATTTTTGGGAACACATCTTCTAATTATATTATCAGCACAAATTGTGAATAGATATGGCTCATCCCAATAAAATTTCCTAACATCATGGAGAAACTTCCTCTTTTGATGAAAGCTCATATTTTCGGGCATTACATTGCTCACCAAGTAGTTTGCTAAATCTGCAAACCATGGAACCAAGTCATGTGAGGCGGCCAATACCTATTCATCTATAAAGAAATCATTAATATCCAACTCGTTCCCCACTTTTTCTTATTCATCCAATCAGGATAGATGGTCTGCAACTTGGTTTTCTATACCCTTTCTATCTTTCACCTCAAAATCCAATTCCTGTAGTAGTAATACCTAGCGAATAAGTCAAGCTTTTTTTAAGTCCTTTTTGGCCATTAAGTACCGAATTGCAGCATGGTTAGTGAGCACCAACACAATTGTGCCAAGGAGGTAAGCACAAAATTTCTCAAAGACATACAGTACAACTAACAAATTTTGCTCCGTGATTGTGTAATTCTTTTGAGCTGTCTTGAGAGCCTTGCTAGCATACTAGATGGGATGAAAGATCTTATCATTATTTGTCCAAGGACAACACCCAAGGCTATACCACTAGTATCACACATGATCTCGAATGACTTACTCCAATCAGGAGCCATTATGATGGGTGTTGTGATGAGTTTCTCCTTTAGGCACTCAAATGCCTTGAGACAAGCTTCATCAAATACAAAATTTTCATCTTTCTCCAAAAACCTACATAAAGGTTAGCATTTTTTGAAAAACCTTAATAAACTGTCGATAAAAAACCAGCATGACCTAAAGAACTGCGGATCCCCTTAACAGAAATAGAAGGTGGAAGTTTTGAAATAACTTTAATTTTTGCTTTGTCCATCTCTATACCCTTTTCAAAGAACTTGTGCCCTAATACTATCTCACCTCTATACACTTTTCAAAGATCTTTGTGCCTTAATACTATCCTTCTGTGACCATGAATTGACATTTTTCTGAATTTGGTATCAAATTTTTTTCTTCATATCACTTCAGTACTGCAACCAAGTGTGCTAAGGAATCTTCAAATGAGTCCCTCACTACTGAAAAGTCATCCATAAACACCTCTATAATGTCTTCTACCATGTCTTAGAATATGGAAATCATGCATCTCTAGAATGTGGCTAGTGCATCGCGTAACCCAAAAGGTATGCTTTTGAAGGCTAATACCATAAGGACAGGTAAACGTGGTCTTTTCCTGATCCTCTGGTGCAATAAAGATTTGGTTGTATCTTGAGTACCCATCAAGAAAGCAGTAATATGCTCTCCTGATAACGTCCACAATATATCCTTAATGCAAAGACTATACACGGCCGAAGTAGCAAGATAAGTAACCCGACGAGTGCCGGGGTCAAAGCCCACGAGGACTAGGGAATGATAGTTACAAGAGTCGATTAAGAAATTGACGTTATCTGGAAGCATGTAGATTTAATATAAAAACAAATAAAATTGGGGGAGCTGAAATTTGCAGAGAATTGTATTGATTGATTTAGTGAAATAAAATAGCAAGATCAGCTAAGTTGTCAACAAGGATGTGAAAGACTAGAGGTGCAATGTAGGTGAAATACTAACTAGATCGGGACATGTCGGGTCATCTTATGAGTTCAACAAGTATAAATAATCTCGGGAAGTGGGTAATTACAACTTTTCAGCCTTCTAATTGCCTCTTACTAGAGTTTTGTCAAACCTCTAGTCACAATTTAGCTTAACTTGATTTGATTTGGATTAGAAACTGCACTAATTTCTAGCTACTAGCTGCTAATAAGGAATGAGAATGCAATTTCAGCTATTTCTAGTCCAATTTCACACTCTCTTCTTCATTCCCACTACTAAATTCTCTTCCAATACTTAATTATTCTTTTACAAGCAATAATCAAGCAAGAATAAATATACCTCATAATCAATGGATCTTTCTTTATAGATTGAAGAGAATCTAATAGATTTACACTTACATAAACAATATGAAGATGACTCTAACAATACCCAATCCAATTAAGTATTCATCAGCACACACCTCTAGTAATGATTTTAGCAACATGGTTTAGAAATTCAAAAACACATTTAACAATAGCATCATTAAATTTAATAGCAAGAGTAGAAAAATCAACTTCACAAGATAATCTCCAACAATAGCAGAAACTTACTAGTACAAAGAAGAAATAGAGAATGTTCTTCAGCTAAAAGGGGAAACAATGATTTGATACAAGCTTTGTTCTCTCTCAATATCTCTATTTCTATCTCTCCTTCTGCATATCTCAGTACAAAGTACTTTATCTTCTATTTATATCCTGAAAAGTATGGCACTTTGTATCTCTTTTCTAGTGTTGGATGATTATACCCCCATGAGTACCGTTTTGGAATCGGCGGAGACACCGGCGAACTGTGAACTGCCGAGTATCTTTTCTGCATCCTTTCTCACTTCCAGTGAACACCGGCGGTACATCCGGCGTTTCGCCGATGCCAATTCGTGAACCGCTAAGTCTTCAAGACATTTTCTAGAACTTTGGGTATCTTTCGGCGACTGAACTGGTGACTCACTGCTGGAAAGTCACGAACCATCGGTGGCATTAATCCTCTGAGGCAGTGATGTTCGGCCTTTGGCTGGTGTCTCGCTGGTTTTCATCTGCGAATCGCCGATTCACTCTTACTCCCTTCTTTTTGCTCCATTTTTCTCTTCTCTTCACATTTAGTCATCTGCACACAATAAAAGCAAAGAGGGAATAAAATCCAAATAATCAACTCAAGAACGAGACAAAAACTCAATTTTTAGAGCCAAATGAGTTGGTAAATTACCAACTCATCAAACCCCCAAACATAAATCATTGCTTGTTCTCAAGTAATGCAACACTTGTTTATTGAGAAATATGCCACCTCCATTCACAATTATACCTCGCCAATCACATGGACTATGAAAACCCGAAAATACTCACCACGCTCGCCGAGAAAGAGAAGAAAATACCCCAAAAGACAAAAACAATGAATATGTTTCAAAAAGAAAACCACTTTCTACCAAGCAAAGATTACGAAAGGAATCATTTAGCAAAACAAGGGCATTGCTCAACCAAGAAACACACATAGCATCTGAAGTTATAATTAATGCAAATTCAAAGCTTTCCTTAGAGTTTCCACTCCTTGTGCCCTATTTCCACATTAACTTTAAATGATCTTGTGTCCCCCAAAAAGGAATGATGTGTCACACCCCAAGTTTACACCCTAGACGAAACACGATACTTGAAGTCACAAGTGACCCCAAGTCAACCCCTGGTCTATCATACACTAGTATTCATAGTAATATAAAAAAAACATACAGTGGAAGTTTAAAACAAAAATATAAATACATGAAAGAAATAAAGCTGGTTCATACTATTTGAAAATATTAAAACAACACTACACGTCTGAAATACCAATCTGAGTTCGAAAGCCCCTATGACTGATGAGTTGTTGGGACAAGCACCCAGCTAACTCCAAATCTAAATAGAAGGAAATGAAAATATAGATGAAATTAATAAATCTACGTCCTCGAAGGATGAGGAATCACCAACTAATAAAGCTGAGGTCTTCGATGAGTAGTCGGTTAACGGAGCTAAGATTGAGATCCTGTAGCTGTATCATAAATCGATACAACATAAAAGTATGCATCAGTACTTTGAATGTACTGAGTAAGTGAGAGGAACATAACACAATGAAATAAATAAAAGAAAATGCTGAACAGAAAAGACATGCAATGGCCAAATTAAACTACTAAACATAACAATTGAAATAACTGGGATGGTCTGATAGACCCTATCTGATGGTCAAAGCATGTTCTAAGTCTGGACTACTGTTCTGAATTGAAATGAACTAAAACTGGATTGTACTGACTAGTGGGATAGTCTATAACCAACATATAATTGATAACGTCCAAAATATATTCTTAAATCAAAGAATATACATGGTCGTTGTATCAAAACAAGTAACCCGATGAGTGCCGGGGTCGAATCACACGAGGACTAGGGAGTGATGAATTCAAGTATCGATTGAGAAGTTGATTTTAGCTTGCACCATATAGATTCAAAATGAAAACAAGGAAATGGGGGGAATAAACTTTGCAGAGAATTACATAACTTCCTTTAGTGAATTCAAACTAAAAGGATCGGCTAAGTTTTAGGCAATATTTGTGAAATACTAAAGGTGTGGTGTAGATAAAATACTAAGGGATTGACCAGGTTAACTTCATAAGTTCAATAAATGTAAAAAATCTTGGGAAATAGATAGCCTCGACTTCCCAGCCTATTGACTACCCCTAACTAGAGTTTTCTCAAACTCTAGCTGCAATTTAACACACCTGAATTGATTTGGATAAGCAACTTCACTATTCCTAGCTATTAGTTGCTAATTAGGAAGGAGGAAGTAATTTCAGCTATTACTAGCTTAATTTTACAACCTCACATTCGTACCCACTACTAGATTCCCTTCCAATACTTAATTATTCTCTCTCGAGCAATAATTAAGCAAGTATAGATAGACCCATATCATCATCAATAGATCTTCATTAATAGATTGAAAGGAATCCAATAGATTTACATTTAATTGAACATTATGAAGTTAACTCTATCAATACCCAATGCAATTAAGTATTCATCATCACACACCTCTAGTTAATGATTTTAGCTACTCATAGTTAAGAAATTCGAAAACACAATTATCAAAAGCATCATTGAATTTTATAAGAAGAGTAGATAAATCAAAAGCACAATTATCCTTCAACTACAACTAAAACTAAATAATACCAAAGAAGAAAAGAGAGCGGAGTATCTTTTACAACTTTCAATCAAAATCCCCTTTTCTCAGCTAAAAATTGGTATTTAGCTAAAAAGGAAAGATGATGTTATGTGTACTTGTCTTCTCTCTCAATCTCTCTATCTTCTCCCCCTTTCTGCAATGTACTTCTCTTTCTATTTATACCCTGAAAAGTAGGGTACATTTCCTTCCTTTTTTAGAAATGGAGAATTTTAGCCTTAATAACATTGTTCTGGAATCGGCGAAGGCACTGGCGGTTCACCGATGAAATTCGTGAACTGCCAGCTACTTGCTCTTCTTCTTCAGTAATTACCAGTGAACTTCGGCGGTTCATCTGGCATTTCACCGATGCCAATCCGTGAACCTTCGGATCTTAAATGCCAATTCTAGACTTTTATAAGTGTCATTCAATGACTTAATCGGCGTCCTGCCATAGGTGACTCGTGAACCGCCGGTGGCATTCTTCTGACAAGGCAGTGACCTTCATCTTTTTAACCGGCAATTCGCCGGTTAACACCTACGTTTTGCCACTTCTGTTCATTTCCTTCATTTTACACCATTTTAGCTCTTTTCTTCAAACTTAGGCATCTGCACACAACAAAAGAAAAAAGGGCATAAAATCCAAATAATCAACTCGAGATTTAAGCAAAAACTCAAACTTTAGAGTCTAATGAGTTGGTAAATTACCAACTCATCAAATCCCCAAGCTTGTATCATTGCTTGTCCTCAAGTAATTCAATATTTCAACTATTGAGGAAGAGGTCATATTTCTTCACAATTTATACTTCACCGACCACCTGGACTATGACAACCCAAAAATTCTCATCATGCTCACTGAAAAGAGAAGGAAATACCCCAAAAGACCAAAACAAAAAAATTCTCATCATGCTCAAGAAGGCAACAATTTTATATCAAGTAAAGCTTTTTGAAAGGAATTATTAACCACACAAGGGCAATTCTCAACCAAGTAACACACATAGCATCTCAAGTTGTAATCACTGAAAATTCACAGTTTGCCTTAGAGTTTGCACTCCTTGTTCTATGCCCATATAAACTCTAAATGCTCTTGCATCCCTAAAAGGAATGATGCCACTTACTAAATATAAGGATCCCTGTTATTTTAACTCTTTGATCATTTGAATGCATACCAGGGATCAATTGGAAGAGACACTCACACTCACTCTCCCAAAAGATATCTTTATGCACACACTTGATCCATAGGCTTTCCCTGCATGTAATTCACAACTAATGTAGAGTAGCTGCACCTAGAATCATTTAGGACTTGTGGGCTGTGATGTAGGCTTAAGGTCAGGGTAGGATGAACATTTGGATGTAGTGACTAGATCCTCCCTAATGCTTTTCGTGCCATGCCTTACAACAATTTTTCTTACTCAACCTCCTTTTCCTTTCTTTTCTTGTTGATGCCTTTCATTTCTTTAATAATCCCCTTAGCTTCTACCACTAGCCTTATTACCTCAAGAGCGAACATTAATTCACACAATTAGTCTTTTTCTTTTGTATTCATCTTTGTTTGCAATTTGACTACATGTGATGTTCCTTTTACACTATAATTCTTGTCTTCCCCCTTTGTTTTGCATACCCACAAACTTAGGATTTTGCCTCATTTTTCACATTTGCTTTTCTCATTCCGTTCTTCTTAGGCATTGAGCCCTGCTTCAACACTTATTTCGTCCTTTGCATTTAGGGAGAATTGGGCCAAAAGAGGTATTAAGAATGGTCTTAAGGCTTGTAATGTGGTTACCAAGGAAAGGTTTTAAGGCTCAAAAATGGCTCACAAAGATTAATGATCATGGAGGGCGTATGGTTGAAGTGGCTCGACAACTAAGGGACGAAACTAATTTCCTTGGTGCAACTACATCTAGGATTTTGCCTTGAGTGACATTTAGGGCAAGTTCTAGACAAGATGTAATGCACAAGATTAACAAACATATCCTCGCCACACAAACCATCACCCTTAAAAGGGTCTACAAGAGTAATTTTCAAAATGAAACATCACATTAGGACATCAAGTAGGCAAACATCATAAGTCTAGAAGGGAATTTTACAATGTACAACCAAGATTACTATGCTACGGTGCCAACACTTGCTCATTATCTCCATTTTCATGCCCTTGTTTTCACATTTTCATTCCACTCACAAGAAAAATTTTAGTTGATGCCTCCTAAAACAACTTCACAACAAACTCAAAGTGACATGGCATTTCTCTTAAGAATGTCACCACTCAATCCATTATCAGGAAACGCCATCCCGGTTCGACAACAAAATTAACTAAAATAAAAGAATGCTCCTTGGGAAAGAATCGTAGTCAAAAGAAAAGCCTCGGAGTTTTAATTTCTACACTACTCTAGTTACATTGGCAAAAAAGAAATTTGGGGTCATCTCATTCGAAATTTTCAAAATAAACTGCTTAGAATTGGAGACCCCATTGAGTCACTAGTTACCATTCACAAAAAACACAAATCAATTCATTCATTCATTCAAATAATAGAACACGCCCGACAAGTTTAATCATCAATCACAATAGCCCGACAAAGGCCAGACTTACTCAAACTTAAGAAACAAAACAACTTAAAACACAAATACCCCCATCAACAACGCTCACCCTCCCCCCACTTAGGATCATACATTGTCCCCAATGTACTATGCAAAAAGAACAATGGGAGAAGAGACAAGAAACTTCCTGAACGGGTTTCTCGTCTTCATCATCAGCCTCATCACCACCATCACCTCCGCTGGCATCACCAAGCCTAGCAAAATCGTTGCCCAGTGCTTCAAACAAGTCATCAATTGGCCCCAAGCTAAAGATGGAGTAGCCATTGCAGCATCCAAAGCACTCATGTCGGGCACTTCTACTGAAGTCTGACTTTTCCATTCCTGCCCCTCAGTTCGGAGGGACATGACTACCCCTTATACAACATCCGCCTGCTTGCACAAAGTGGCAACATTCTTGTATAGTGATTTGAGCTCCTTCTTGATAGTTTTTGCAATGAGTGCCGGGAGACTCTTGGCCAAGCGTTGAAGCTGGCTCTCTTGTGAGTTTGTTATCTCCACAAGACGATGGAGACCACTTGACTGAGAAGATTGAGGAGGTGGAGATAACTCTGGGCTGGGGCATGTCACCCAATGCTTGGCCCGACAAGTCAGGCTGGGGCGCATTGAATTTTGGGGCAGTGGTAGATTGGGCTGAATCGGCTTCCTCTTGTACGCAAAAGGCTTGCAGGCGCTTCCATTTCACTGTCGGTTCCTCTACGTCTATCTTACTATCAATAGTATCACTCCTAGAGCAGAGGAAAGAGTCTCGTCTGGAAAAAGAGGCACTCCGATTGCTGCACAAAGTTGCGAGATCAACAAAAGATATGGCATGGAAGTGCTGGACTTCCGCGCCTTCTTCTTCATTTGTTGAGCAACAATTTCACCAAAAGTTGATGGGGACCCCTAACACATTGCAAGAGATCAAGATAGCTGCTTCCATGGTGACCCGCTGCTCATTTTTTGATGGGATGATGCAAGAGCAAATAAAATCCAACCATAGCTTGGCCTCAAAGTTCAAGTCATGGAAAGAGATTTCGCCACCCATGGAGGCCCATAGGGGGGTATCAGTAGCAATAATGCCAGCCACCCAAGTATTTCATATTGGCCACCAGTGCTATGTATTCTGTAGCAAAGTCTATATCATCTTCCCAAAACAGATAATTGATGGCAGCCGGAGTGATATCCACTTCTACCCCATGAATCATCAGTGAAGGAAGACAGGGAAACTCATCCACTTTTCCCCGATATTGCATGCTATCTTGGAGATCCTGGTAGGAGGCATAAAAATATGTGACAAGGCTGGGGTAGTACGACAGCAAAGGGTTGGCAAATGCATGCAATTGCTGGTGGGTGAACTGCTCGGTGATATTCGGGAAGTCACCCTTCAACCTAGCCAAGTCGAACCTCTTCTCTACCATGATAGAGCTTCCTTGGCAGATGACGTAGTGCTCCTTCATGTTAGGAACACAGAGAAAAATAGCCTCCTTAGTGTTGGCGTGTGGGGGAGAAGCCTTTTCTTTACCTTTGCCCATGCTAACAGATGAAGCAGGGGCCTTTCTTTTGCCGAATGACCTAGAGGATGACATGATTTGCATTTCTGCAAAAAGTATGTTAGTGACAAAACATGGAAATAGAAATTAAAGAAAAAGAAACTGATCTAAAGAAGAACAGAGAAGCAAGTGATGATCAAACAGTTCTTGAAAAAGTAGGTGGTACCGGCGAACAACCAGCGGTTCGCTGAAGACAATGTGCGAGCCGCCGGCTGGATGCCGGTATATAACAGAGCACTAGGGAAATCTTGTCATTTTCAGCAGTTCAAGAGGCGTTTCTCCCAGTCCAATTCGGTGGTTCTCCGCTACTTGTCATTTCAACTTGTTTTGTACCCAGTGACTTGGTTCCATCTGGCGATGCACCGGCAGTCCATGAATTGAAACTGCGATCTGCCGGTTATCTGTCGAACCTGGCCTCGCATCAGGTACTCTGGTTTAGACCGGTGATACACTGGTGACCCACGAATCGGATTCAGCGATTCTCTAGTGTCCTGCCATTGCTTCAGTTTAACACCCAACTTTCTGCTTTGAGCTCCATTGTCTTCAGCGATACACATTTTGGGACCGGCGGTTCGCCGATTCCCCCATCATGATTTGCTTCTTATTTTGCTTCTAATCTCTTCATTCCTACATAAATAAAAACCAAAAAAACATCAAATAATTCAACAAAAACTTGGGTTGCCTCCCAAGAAGCACCTTATTATCGTCATGGAACGACATATTCCTTTTTCAATTTTTCATTTTCGACGGGTCATCATCTGTTTCTGTCTCCCTCAGCTTCAGTCCCTTATCCTCATCATCATTTTTCAATACTCCGATTACCTTGCATTCAGGTGGAGTTCCAGCTGACATACATACCTTGAAGGTGACTTCCTCACCACCAACCCGAAATTTTAACTCTCCTAGCTCCACATCTACCACTGCTCTCCTGGTAGCCAACATAGGTCTTCCCAAAATAATGGAACTTCCACATCCATGTCATAATCCAGAATAACAAAATCAGCCGGGAGAATGAACTTGTCAACTCACACCAGTACATCTTCTAGTACCCCCGCAGGTCTTTTGATTGGCCTATGTGCCATTAGTAGCCGCATCGATGTTTGTTTCGTACTTCCGAGGCCTAATTTCTTAAAAACGAGAAGGGACATTAGATTTATATTTTCACTGAGATCACATAGAGGCTTCTTAAAAACAAAAATCCCAATCGTGCATGGAATTGTAAAAGCTCCGGGGTCTTCCCTTTCTGGGGCAAGGTTTCTCATTATTACCGCACTACAATGGTGCATTTTCTCTTCATTTCCAGCATCAACCACCTTCTTCTTTTTCAAAAAGTCTTTCATAAGCTTAGCATAACCAGGCATTGGATCAAAGAATCCACTAATGGTATGTTTATGGATAACTTGCTAAACATATCAACAAACTTCTTAAATTGATCTGTCTTCTTTTTATGGTAAGTCGTTGTGGATATGGTGGTGGGATTCTTGCTTTAGCTCTATCATCAATCGGGGCCTCCATGCCCACTTCTTCATCATCCACTTGAATGTGGGTCTTATCATCCTTTTCCTCTGTTTCTTCCTCATCATTTTCTTCAATCTCCAGAATCATTGGCATTTTATCAACTTCATCATCATCAACTACTTTTGGATTCTCCACCTCACTAGGCTTCCCCGGGGTATCTCCAATCCTCTAGCCACTTCTAGTGACAATAGCCATACATTGACCATCTTTCCTTCGGATTAGGCATTGTGTCACTAGGTATTGTTCCTTTCATTCTCGGGTTCATTTGGGATGATAGGTGATTCATTTGAGCTTCAAAATGCTTGATGGATGTCGAGTGTGAACTCACTGTTTGAGTGAGGTTAGATGCTTTCCCTCTTAATTCTTTCACCCCACTTTCGGTCGACTCCAACTTCTTCAGAACTCTTGAGAGCACTTCTTCGATTTTTGAGCTACCCGCATCACTTACTCCTAGCTAGTTTTGAGGATTTCCAACCTTAGGAGGTGGAATGTATGGATTTTCACTTTGATGGTAATAATCACCCTCTTGGTTTGGCTCTTTATTGTTCCACCTCTCATTCCTTTTAGGCCATCCTTGCTGTTCACAATTTTTCCACCCTTGGTTATCATCCCTTAGGCGCCACGGGCCTTAGTTTGCTCCTTTAAATCCAGGTCAAGGCCCTCCCATTTGGTTACCCATATATTGGCATTCTTCATCATATCTTGGTGGTGAAGGCTCTCTTTCATATTTCAGGGGACCTTGCATTCCCACAACATTTACCACCTTCGGACCTGCTCCCATCACATTCTTGGTCATCAATTCTAATTGTGTCATCATCTTGGCTAGATTCTCATCCCGCCCATCATCACTTTTTCACAACTCCGTGGCCAATGCACTTGAGCTGATCTCATGATTGGACACACTCGTCTCCCTTGTGTACCAAGCCCTATTGGTTTTTTCATTCGGTTAAGGAGAGCTTTGGCTTACCCATAAGTTTGGTCCATAATGGATCCCCCAGCTAAGTTGTTGGCAACGAATTTGTTGATTGAATCAAGGGCCTTGTAGAAACTTTGGAGAAGTACTCCATCCGGTTATCCATGATTTGGGCATAAAGCAACCTTCTTCTTAAACCTTAACCAAGCCTCATGCAAAGGCTCTCCTTGTTCTTGTCAGAAGTTTGTGATATCATCCCTCAGTTGTAAAATCTTTGAGGGAGGGAAAAATCGATCTAGAAAAGCCTCGGTTAACTCTTGCCACGAAGTAATGCACCCCGGAGGAAGTTTCTCCAACCACATTGTTTCTTCTCCCGTCAATGAGAAAGGGAAGAGTCTCAACCTGATTGACTCTTGACTAATGTTTGTGATGTTGAAGGGCTGGCAAATTTCTAAGAAATTCCTTAAGTGAGGATTTGCAACTTCGCTTGGCTTGCCGCTGAAGAGCCCTTTCATCTGTAATACGTGTAACATGGTACTAGTAACATGGAACACCACATTCCCAACCGTCAGTGGTAGGCGAATGGTGCCTGCAACTTCCGGCATCACCGGATTATCTTCGTCAAGTTCCATGTTCCCCTCCACAGAGCTATCTCCTGCTTGGGAGTGATGGGTCATAAGGTGGTGAGATCCTAATAACACAGCAGCAAATCAAGTAAAGTAACTGTGATGCACACTAATTCAACTTAACAACCAACCACAAGATCATCAAACACCAGTTCCCCGCAACGGTGCCATTTTATATGACGTCAAAAATATATTCTTAAATCAAAGAATATACATGGTCATTGTATCAAAACAAGTAACCCGACGAGTGCCGGGGTCGATTCCCACGAGTACTGGGGAGTGATGAATTCAATTATCAATTGAGAAGTTGATTTTAGCTTGCACCATATAGATTCAACATAAAAACAAGGAAATGGGGGGAATAAACTTTGCAAAGAATTACACAACTTTCTTTAGTGAATTCAAACTGAAAGGATCAGCTAAGTTATAGACAATATTTGTGAAATATAGAGGTGCGGTGTAGATGAAATACTAATTAGATTGGGATGGACCAGGTTAACTTCATAAGTTCAGTAAATGTAAATAATCTCGGGAAATAGGTAGCCTCAACTTCCCAGCCTATTGACTACCCCTAACTAGAGTTTCTTAAACTCTAGCTGCAATTTAACACACCCAAATTGATTTGGATTAGAAACTTCACTATTCCTAGCTATTAGTTGCTAATTAGGAAGGAGGAAGTAATTTCAGCAATTACTAGCTTAATTTTACAACCTCACATCCATACCCACTACTAGATTCCCTTCCAATACTTAATTATTCTCTCCAGAGCAACAATTAAGAAAGTATAGATAGACCCATATCATCATCAATAGATCTTCATTAATAGATTGGAAGGAATCCAATAGATTTAAACTTAATTGAACATATGAAGTTAACTCTAGCAATACCCAATCCAATTAAGTATTCATCATCATACACCTCTAGTTAATGATTTTAGCTACTCATAGTTATGAAATTCAAAAATACAATTATCAAAAACATCATTGAATTTAATAAGAAGAGTAGATAAATCGAAAGCACAATTATCCTTCAACTACAGCTGAAACTAAATAATACCAAAGAAGAAAAGAGAGCAGAGTATCTTTTACAACTTTCAATCAAAATCCCCTTTCTCAACTTAAAATTGGTCTTCAGCTAAAAAGGAAAGATGATGTCACCTGTACTTGGCTTCTCTCTCAATCTCTCTATCTTCTCCCTCTTTCTTCTCCCCCTTTCTGCAATGTACTTCTCTTTCTATTTATACCCTAAAAAGTAGGGTACTTTTCCATCCTTTTTTAGCAATGGGCAATTTTACCCTTAATAGCATCATTCTGGAATCGGTGAAGGCACCGGTGGTTCACTAATGAAATTCGTGAACCGCTGACTACTTGCTCTTCTTCTTTAGTCATTACCAGTGAACTTAGGAGGTTCACCCAGTGTTTTGCCAATGCCAATCCGTGAACCGCCAGACCTTAAATGCCAATTCTAGACTTTTCTGAGTGTCATTCGGTGACTGTACCAGCATCCCGCCATAGGTGACTTGTGCACCGCCGGTGGCATTCTTCTGACAAGGCAGTGACCTTCATCATTTTAACCGACGTTTCGCCAGTTAACACCTGCGTTTTGCCACTTCTGTTCATTTTCTCCATTTTACACTGTTTTAGCTCTTTTCTTCAAACTTAGGCATCTGCACACAAAAAAAGCAAAAAGGGAATAAACTCCAAATAATCAACTCAAGAACTAAGCAAAAACTAAAACTTTAGAGTCTAATGAGTTGATAAATTACCAACTCATCAATAACCACGTGAGCTAGACATGGAGTCTGATATATACGCCCCACTGGTAGGACCCAATATACCTTGCCAGGGTATAAATGCATAAAGTAGGTGATCATAAAAGTCTAGGGCCAATTAGGCCAATAAATACTTAACCCACGCTGGAAACGTAGTTTTGGGAATCTTGGTGCGTTGGAGCACCGGTCCATTCGGTGCTAAATCCTACTCCCACTAGATAGTCCTAGACTGAATACTAGGCTGATAGCTCAAAACTGGGGCCCAAAACTTGTTAGGTAAACATATCTGAAAGTATCTTAGAGTCTTATCAGACCAGATTCAGAAACTGGTTAGAGCTACTTATCTAGAAACATCGTAACCGTCTAAGAACAAACTATAATATGAAGCTGGGGTCCTAAGGCTAGTCAGAGCTATATATCTAAAGTGCCATGACCACCTAGTGGACCAATAAACTGAATTCTGAATCTAATTCTTATAATTGGGAGGTAACACAGAAACCTCAAGAGTTTCTGTAGTCAACTGATCAGCTGACAAATTCAGAGTAACACTGCAGATTCCTACATTCGGACTGAACTGAAGTACTAAGCAGCTAACAGAGATTTCAACTTATTCTAACAATATGGGAATCCTTAGTATGGCTAAAATTGAGCAATAAGGAAGTCTAATCCAACTAGCAGAATTCTAGGTATTCTTATTCAACAATAGGGCCCAAAATCATTCTTACTAGGAGAGCAATTACACGATATCTAAATAATGAAAAATATCTAAAAATTAGCTTAAAGAATATTTCACAAGCTATAAGGGACCTGATAGATAATTCAACCTCATTCGAAAGCTCATGGCAAGAATTTATAGAGAAACTAGGGAAGGGTTTTGAGGGACACAAGGGAAAAACTATCCCCTGGTTTAATTCCCACATACCTGATAAAGAAATCCTACAAGATTCCTTGAGACTCTGAGGAGAATTAGACTGCCTATTTCTTTCTTTGAGAGTCCCTGAGAGAATTCTACGATCTGTTTTCTAAAGGTATGAGTGGGGAATGACGGAAGAAACCATTTAACCCGACTAATAATTCTGAAATTATGATGATAATGACATAGTTCAAAGTTTAGGAGGGTAGGAAACTACTGAAAGACCCTTGGAAACTCACAGGGAAAAACTGAGTGTCAGTCCTCACGGTGACCTAACGGGTCGTGGTCAGTGACCCTGACTCGTGGTCACACCCGTGGACTACACTGCCTGGAGCACATAGAAGGTCACCACGAGGGACCTAATGAGTCGTGGTTAGTGACCACGACTCGAGGTCACCTCTTGTGGACCACACTATCTAAAAAGCCCTGGAGTTCCCACGGGTGACACCACGACTCATGATTTCCCAAATGAGTCGTGGTGAGGACCCGTTGGGTACATCTACCTCCCCTAATTCATAACCAAGACCTGACCGCGAGTCACCTAACGGGTTGTGGCATGGACCACGACTCGTGGTGACAACTCATTAGGTGCACTGCCTAACATTTCCAGGTTTCAAATTATCCCTGACCACGGGTCATCTCACGACTCGTGGGGGTTGACCACGACTTGGGGTCACACCTGTAGTCACCCAAAACACCAAAATTCCACTTAAGTTCCCAGGCCTCACCACGAGTCACTTAACGACTCCTTGTCTCTCCCTACGGGTCACAGAATGAGTCATTCTGTGACCTAGTGCAGATTTTCTAGATATCTCTAATTTGAGTCCCGAGTCTAGTCTTTGAGTTTCCGCGGCATTACAATATCTCCCCTTTGGGAACATTCATTCTTGAGTGTTGGAAAACACACATGAAAGCAGAGAATGGAAACTTTTATCCACGAATACTGATCATGAAAGCTGAAAACTAGAGGAATGACTATCTCAAAACTGAATCATAAGTCTGAACTGACTTCACAAATCATGCACCTATTCATTTACATGAAAGAAATTGAGACATACGATCTAAAAACATTTTTCGGAAGGGAGTTGATACCTTAAACTGAAACTGGGTCGGAAGGGAAAAAATGGGGGTATCTGGCCATCATATCCGCTCATCCTCCCACGTAGCTCCTCAACATGTTGATTTCTCCATAAGACCTTAACTGAAGCTACCTCCTTGTTTCTCAGCTTACGAACCTGACGATCAAGGATCTGGACTGGGACCTCCTCGGATGAGAGACTATCCTTTATTTTTACACTGTCCAATAGCACAATTAAAATTGGATCACCAATGCATTTCTTCAATAATGACACATGGAATACTGGGTGCACAGAAGCCAACTCTAAAGGTAATTCCAGCTCATAGGCTACTTTGACAATTCACTTTTAGAATTTTATAGGGTCCCACATACCATAGACTGAGCTTTCCCTTCTTTCCAAACTTCATCACCCCTTTCATGGCTGAAATTTTAGATAGACCCAGTCATCCACAACAAAATCCAATTCTTTTCTCCTCACATCAGCATAAGATTTCTAACGACTCTGAGCTGCTTTTAATCTTTCTTTGCTGAGTTGAACCTTTTGCATAGCTTCATGAACCGAGTCTGGCCCGATTATTGTAGCTTCACCAACCTCAAACCATCAAATAGGAGATCCGCACCTTCTACCATATAATGCCTCAAACGGGGCCATCAAGATGCTGGAATAATAACTGTTGTTGTATGCAAACTCAATAAGAGGCAAATGGTCATCCCAACTGCCTTTTAAATCGATCGCGCATGCTCTCAAAATATCTTCTAGGGTTTGAATAGTCTGCTCAACTTGACCATCTATTTGAAGGTGAAAAGTTGTGCTGAGCTTGACCTGGGTTCCAAGTCCCTTCGGAAAAGACTTCCAAAAATGTGAGGTGAACTGGGTACCTCTATCTGAGATGATGGATAATGGCACCCCATGAAGTCTGACCAACTCCCAGATATAAAGCCTAGCATAGTCCTCAGCTGAATTTGTAGTTTTAACAGGGAGGAAATATGCTGACTTAATCGTCCGCTCTACTACTACCCAGATATAATCATGTTGCCGACGAGTTTGAGGTAGACCCATAATAAAGTCCATATACTTATTCCTACTTCCACGTGGGTATGCTGATATCCTGGGTCATACCTCCCGGTCTTTGGTGCTCTACTTTCACTTGCTGGAAGTTCGGGCACTTAGCTACGAGTACATTTTAGTAGCACTAGGGTGGATGGAGTATCTAGTATTGTGTGCTTCAACCAATATCTGTTGTCTCAAATCACCAACGTCTGGTACATACAATCTGCCCTGGTAACGGAGCATACCATCTACCCCTTTTGAGAAAGCCTCAACCTCTTTCCTGAGAACCGCTTCCTTGAGTTTAAGTAAAATGGGGTCTTCATCCTGTTTGGACTTAACTTCAACCACCAAAGAGGAATCTGACCCGCTTTGCATCACCATTCCACCCTCAACCGAGTCAACCAACTGCACCCCTAACCGAGCTAGTCAATGAATATCCTTCGCCAATTCCTTTTTTCCTTCCTCAACATGAGCCACGCTACCCATAGACACTCGCTTAGGTAATCAGCCACCATATTGGCTTTGCGTGGGTGATATAGCACGCTCATGTCATAATCCTTCAGGAGCTCTAACCACCTTCTGTGATGAAGATTTAGGTCCTTCTGACTAAATACATATTGAAGGCTCTTGTGATCGGTGAAAACATCAACGTGAGTCCTGTATAGGTAACGTCTCCATATTTTCAACGTGAACACCATTGCCGCCAACTACAAGTCATGAGTTAGATAATTCTTCTCATGAACTTTGATCTATCTGGAGGCGTAGGATATCACCTTGCCCTGCTGCATCAGAACGCAACCAAGTCCAACTCTGGAAGCGTTGCAATATACTGCAAACCCATTTCATCCTTCCTGTAGGGTCAATACTGGAGTAGTAGTGAGTCAAGCTTTTAATT
The DNA here is from genome assembly GCA_035772735.1 of Datura wrightii. Lineage (NCBI taxonomy): Eukaryota > Viridiplantae > Streptophyta > Magnoliopsida > Solanales > Solanaceae > Datura > Datura wrightii. The sequence goes on along the minus strand of JASDFA010000007.1, from coordinate 28,342,656 downwards.
CCTGTAAACTCTTGTCACACGCATCTGACCATTAAAATTTTACCTTCTTCTTAGTCATCCTGGTCAGAGGAGATTCTATAGAAGAAAAGCCTTCCACAATGCGTCGGTAATAATCGGCCAAACCTAAGAAACTTCTGATTTCAGTTGGAGAGGTAGGTATGGGCCAGTCTTTCACTGCTGCTATCTTTTGAGGATCAACCTGAGTACCCTCACCTGAGACCACATGACCCAGGAAGTCACGAACTTCAACTAGAATTCGCACTTGTTAAACTTGGCAAACAGATGGCGGTCTCTGAGTGTGCAGGTGATTAGCATGCTCTTCCTCATTTTTGGAGTATACCAGAATGTCATCAATAAATATAATGACGAACATATCAAGATGCTTCTTGAAGACTCTATTCATTAGGTCCATAAATGCTGCAGGGGCATTAGTTAGTCCGAAGGACATGCCACAAACTCGAAGTAACCATACCGAGTCCGGAAAGCTGTTTTCAGTATGTCACACTCTCTGACTTTTAGCTGATGATACCCCGACTTGAGATCTGTTTTGGAGAAATAGATAGCTCCCTGAAGCTGGTCGAATAGGTCAACAATTTTGGGTAGGGGATACCTGTTCTTGACTGTGACCTTGTTCAACTGACGGTAACCGATGCACATTCAGAGGGTACCGTCTTTCTTTCACATGAATAGCACTAGAGCACCCTAGGGAGAGATGTTGGGTCTGATAAAACCCTTATCAAAAGATCTTTTAGCTGCTCCTTCAACTCCTTAAGTTCAGCCGGAGCCATTCTATAAGGAGTGATGGAGCTGGGCTGAGTATATAGAATAAGGTCTATGAAAAAGTCAATTTCCCGTTCAAGAGGAACTCTAGGAAGATCTTCGGGGAACACATATGGAAATTTGCTGACAACAGAGACTGACTGGATAGTTGGGGTCTCAGAGTCGGAATCCTTGACCAGAACTAGATGGTAAATACAACCCTTAGAAATAATATTCTTGGACTTAAGGTAGGGAATAAACCTACCCTTTGGCATTGAATTACTTCCCGACCATACTAGAGATGGCTCATTAGGGAACTAGAACTTGACGACCCTAGTTCTGCAGTCGACTGAGGCATAACCAGAGTGTAACCAATCCATGCCAAGGATGAGGTCGAAGTTGACCATGTATAACTCTACAAGGTTAGCTGGAATGAATTTATTGCAGATTGAGATTGGACAGTTTCTATACACCCGGTTGGCTCTAACTGACTCGCTGACTGAGACGGAGAATGAGAAGGGTTCTGAGAGGACTTCTGGACTGATATCAAACTGAACTGCTACTTAGGGAATCAAGAATGATAGTGTGGCCCCCGGATCAAGCAGGGCATATTCATCTAGATGGAAAAGACGTAACATACCCGTGACCACATCCGGTGAGTTCTCCTAATTTTGACGAGATGATAATGCAGAAAAATGTTTTTGGTGTTGAACGCCCTTCGTACCTGATGTGTTAGCCTGTTGAGCTGGTCGACCTATTGGAGTTGCTGAGTTAGTGGATTGTGATCTCCCCGTCCTACTGACGGGCATTCCTTAAGCCGATGCCCAAGCTTTCCAAAACCAAAACAACCCTCTCGACCCTGAAGACACTCTACTGGGTGGTTCTTGCTGCACTTGGGACAAGATGGATTCCTGTTACCAGCACTGTAACTCTGAGTCTGAGAGCCAGATGCTCTACCCCTCTGATCCTGGAGGGACCGAAAGGTAGGGGCACTGGCTGAGCTGGGTGTTGGAGCCCTCTACTGCTGCTACTGCAACTACTGTAGGCGGTTGCTATCGCCAGAACTTTGGTGGCTATAATTTGATTGGCCAGTCCTTGCCCGCTTATTCTTTCTCTCTATGTCCCTTCGTTTTTTGGATTCAATTTGCTGGGCATAGACAATCAGGCTGGACAGGTTGATATCCTTGATCAGCATCACTGTCCTGCACTCTTTGAGGACCAAGTTCTACACCCTATTTACAAATTTCAGCGTGCGGTCCCTTGGCTCCGCCAGCTTCTCTGGAGCGCATTTGGAAAACCTGGTGAATTCCAGAGCATACTCTTCTATGGTCCTACTTCCCTGTCGCAGGTTCATGAACTCCGCTACCTTGGCCTCCCTGAGCTCTCGAGGGAAAAATTTGTCCAGGAAGGCTGTGGTGAACTCCTCCCATTCCACCGGTCCTGCTTTTGCTGGCCTCCCCTCTTTCCACTTCTCGTACCAGACCTAGGCTACCCTTTTCATCTGGTAGGTAGTCAAGTTGGCACTCTCTGAGGGACTGACACCCATAATTTGAGTGATCTTCTTAATCTCATCCACAAATCCTTGTGGGTCCTCTTCCACCTTAGATCCATGAAAGTCCGGAGGGTTCATAATGGTGAAATCCCGCACTCGGGCAACTACTGCGAAACCATTGTTATTGATTGGAACCACCTGCTGGTTCACCTGGTTAGTCACAGTTTGGGCGAGCAGCTGAATGGTCTCCCTAAATTCTTCGATAGATACCGAGTTGTCCAGAGAGGCCGCTGAGCATTACCGGCCTCCTTCCATTACCGCATCGTGGAGGCATAATTCACTAAAACGAAGTAGAGCACGAGTTAGGAGAATGCTTCTGGAACTGAATTTCAATGCACGATAAGGACTATGAAATAAAGGGGATTTTCCTAATGACATCTCTTAGCCTCCCCGTCATAAGTGTGGTGCGCTTCACACCCATGAAGAGGACTCTACTCGATGTAGCTTTCAAGCATCTGAGGATACTCTAAACCTAGTGCTCTGATACAAAGTTTGTCATGCCTCGAGTCTACACTCAGGATGAAACATGGTATTTGAAGTCACAAGTGACCCAAAGTCAACCCCTGATCTATCATACACTAGCATTCTAAGTAATATAAAAAAACATACAGTGGAAGTTTAAAACAAAAATATAAATACATGAAAGAAATAAATCTGGTTCATAGTGTTTGAAAATATTAAAACAACACTACAAGTCTGAAATACCAATCTGAGTCCGAAAGCTGCTATGATTGATGAGTTGCTGGGACAAGCCCCTAGCTAACTCCAAATCTAAATAGAAGGAAATGAAAATATAGATAAAATAAAAAAATCTCCGTCCTCGAAGGATGAGGACTCACCAACTAAAAAAACTAAGGTCATTGATGAGCAGTCGGCTAACGAAGCTGAGACTGAGATCCTGAAGCTGTATTGTAAAATGATACAACACAAAAGTATGCATCAGTACTTTGAATGTACTGAGTAAGTAAAAGGTACATAAAACAATGGAATAAATAAAAGAAAATGCTAAACTGAAAAGACATGCAATGGCCAAATAAAACTACTAAACATAACAACTGAAATAACTGGGATGGTCTGATAGACCCCGTCTAATGGTCAAAGCATGTTCTAAGTGTAGACTATTGTTCGAAACTGAAACTGGACTGTACTGACTAGTGGGAGAGTCTATAACCGACATATAACCATGTGAGCTAGACGTGTAGTCTGATGTATACGCCCCACCGGTAGGACCCAATATACCTTTCCAGGGTATAATGGCGTGAACTGGGTGATCACAAAAGTTTGGGGCCAATTAGGCCAATAAATATTGTAACCCACGCTGGCAACGTCGTTCTGGGAACCTAGGAGCACTAGAACCCTGCTCCGTTCAGTGCTAAGTCCTACTCCCACAGGATAGTCCTAGATTGAATACTAGGCTAATAGCTCAAAACTGGGGCCCAAGACTAGTCAGGTATACATACCTAAAAGCACCCTGAGAGTCTTATCAGACCAGATTCTAAAACTGGGTTCTAGATTGGTCAAAGCTTCTTATCTAGAAGCATCGTAACCGTCTAAGAACAAACTATAATTTGAAGCTGGGGTCCTAAGGCTAGTCAGAGCTATATATATAAAGTTTCATGACCACCTAGTAGACCAATAAACTAAATTCTAAATCTAATTCTGATAACTGGGAGGTATCACAGACACCTCAAGAGTTTCTGTAGTCAACTGATTAGGTGACAAATTCTGAGTGACACTACAGATTCCTACATTCAGACTGAACTGAACTACTAAGCAGCTAACAGAGATATTCAACTTATTTTAACAATACAGGAATCCGCAATATGGCTAAAATCGAGCAATAAGGAAGTCTAATCCAACTAACAGAATTATAGGTATTCTCATTCAACAATAGGGCCCAAAATCATTCTTACTAGGAGAGCAATTACACGATACCTAGATAATGAAAAATATCTAACAATCAGCTTAAAGAATATTTCACAAGCTATAAGGGACCTGACACATAATTCAACCTCATTTGAAAGCTCAGGGCTAGAACTTATAGAGAAACTAGAGAAGGGTTTTGGGCGACACAAGGAAAGAACTATCCTCTTGTTGAATTCCCACATACCTGATAAAAAAATCCAAAAAAATTCCTTGAGAATCTGAGGAGAAGTAGACTGCCGTAGTTCTTGCTCTAAGAGTCCCTAAGAGAATTCTACGATCTATTTTCTGAAGGTATGAGTGGGGAATGAGGAAAGAAACTGTTTAACCCCACTAATATGTCTGAAATTATAACTAAAATGACATAGTTTAAAGTTTAGGAGGGTAGGAAATTACTGTAAGACCCTTGGAAACTAGCAGGGAAAAACTGAGTGTCAGTCCTCACAGGTGACCTAACGGGTCGTGGTCAGTGACCACGACTCGTGGTCACACTCGTGGACTACACTTCTTGGAGAACACTGAAGGTCACCATGAGGAACCTAATGAGTCGTGGTTAGTGACCATGGCTCGTGGTCACCTCTGGTGGACCACACTTTCTAGAAATTCCTGGAGTACCCATGGGTGATACCACGACTCGTGATGTCCCAAATGAGTCATGATGAGGACCCGTTGGATACACTGTCTACCTCCCCTAATTCTTGACCAAGACCTGACCACGAGTCACCTAACGGGTTGTGGCATATACCACGACTTGTGGTGGCAACTCATTAGGTGCACTGCCTAACATTTCCTAATTTCAAAATATCCTTGACCACAGGTCATCTTACGACTCGTGGGGTGGTCCTTGTCACACCCATGGTCACCCAAAACACCAAAATTCCACTTAAGTTCCCAGGCCTCACCACGAGTCACTTAACGACTCGTGGTCTCTCCACATGGGTCACAAAACGAGTTGTTTTGTGACCTGGTGCGAATTTTCTAGATTTCTCTATTTTGAGTCCTGGGTCTAGTTTTTGAGGAATTACATGATGCCACTCACCAAAATAAGGATCCCTATTCTTTTGGTGATGTGATCATTTGAATGCACACAAGGGATTATTTGGAAGAGACACTCACACTCATTCTCCCAGAAGAAATATTCATGCATACACTCGACCCATAGGTTTTCCCTTCATGTAATTCACCACTAATGTGGAGTAGCTGCACCTAGAATCATTTAGGGCTTGCAGGTTATGATGTCGGCTCTAGGTAAGGGTAGGATGAAAATTTGGCTATAGCGACTAGATCCTCCCTAATGCTTTTTGTGACATACCTTACATCAATTCCACTCACTTCACCTTCCTTCCCTTCTTTCCTTGTTGATGACTTTCATTTCTTTAATGATCCCCCTTACAACCCCTTTGGCTTTCCCAACTAGCCTTCTCACCTCAAAAGGAAACACTGCTTCACACGAATTGCCTTTTTCTTTTTGATTTATCCTTTGGTGCATTTTGACACAAGGCGATGTTCCCCTCACACTATAATTCTTATCTTCCCTCTTTATTTTGCATACCCCCAAACTTAGGCTTTTGCCTCATTTTTCACAAATTCTTTTATCACTCCCTCTCTCTTAGGCTTTAAGCCTCATTTCATCACTTATCTTGTCACTAGCATTTAGGGATAATGGGAGCCAAAAAGAGGTAGTAAGAACGGTCTTAGGGCTTGTAATGTGGTTGCCAAAGAAAGGGTCTAAGGCTCAACAATGGCTAAAAGGATCAATTCTCATGGAGGGTATATGGGTGAAGTGACTAGAAAAAGGAAAGCCTATACTCATGTTCTTAGCGCAACTACATCTAGGATTTCACATTGAATCACATTTGGGGCAAGCTCTAGACAAGATGTAATGCATGATATTCATCAAAAATGTCCTCACTACACAAGGAATAACCCTTAATGGGCCTACAAGAGTCATTGTCAACACAAGAAACCAAATTAAGACATCAAAGCAGGCAAAAATCATAAGTCAAGTAGGGAATTTACAATGTATGAAAAAGAATGCTATGCTACGGTATCAACACTTGCTCATTATCTTCATTTTCATGCCCTTATTTTTACAATTCCATTTCAACAATATTTTTTTTCGATGGTGCCGCTCAAAATAACTTCACGAAAGACTCAAAGCAACATGGTATTTTCCCTTAAGAATGTCGCGACTCAATCTATCATCTGGAAAAACCAACCCGGATCAACAACAAAAATAACAAAAATAAAATAATGCTTCTTGGGAAAGAACCTGGTCAAAAGAAAATCCTCGGAGTTTTAAATTCTACACTACTATTTACAATGGTGAAAAAAGAATAGAACTTTGGGGTCATTTTACTCAAGATTTTCAAGATTTTACAATTTAAAACAATGACCCCATTTGGTCACTAATCATCAATAATAAAAAAAAAACTGAACCAAGTCATTCATTTCAAAACAGGACACGCCCGACACGGGGAATCATCAATCATTGAAATAAAACCACATCCCAAAAAAGGATGGACTTACTCAAACTCAATCAAAAAAACATATAAATATCCAAAGAAACAAAGAACATCCATCCATGGCCCCCTCATCAATTGCACTCATCCCTCCCCCACTTAAGAGCATACATTGTCACCAATGTAAATATGCAAAAGGGAAAGGGACAAGGAACTCCCTGAGTGGGTCACTCTTCTTCATCGTCAGCATCTTCCTGACCTGTATCACCACCACTGGCCTCACCTAGCCCAGCGAAATCATCTCTCGGCCCTTCAAACAGATCATCAATTGGCCCCCGAACTGAGGAAAGAGCAGCCATTGCAGCATCCAATGCACTCATGTCTAGCACTTCTACTGAAGTCCAACTCTTCCACCTCATATACCTCTGTTTGGAGGGAAGTGACTGCCCCTCCCACTGCATCTACCCTCTTGCACGGAGTAGCGACATTCTCATACAATGACTTGAGCTCCTTCTTGATTGTTTTGGAAATGAGTGCTAGAATGCTCTAAGCCAAACATTGTAGTTGGCTTTAATGCGAGTTTGTCATCTCTATAGGTCTATGGAGACCACTTGGCTGAGAGGATTATGGAGGAGGAGAAGCTCCCCGCTGAGGTATGTTACCTGATGCTTGGCCCGACATTTTTGGCTGGGGAACATTTAACTCTGGGGCGATTCAACTGTACAACTTTCTTCTATCAGATTTGTAACTGCTTCATCAATGACATCAATCACTAATATTACACCTAAATCATTTGGCTGTTGTATTATCCTATAAACATTGAATATTATTTCCTTATTGTTCAACCTAAACATTAGTTCTCCACTCTCCATGTCCATTAGTGCTCTCCCTATGGCTAAACATGGGCGACCCAAAATAATGGGTACTTCAAAATCAACATCACCGTCTAATATGACGAAGTCTGCTGGAAAGATGAATATTTCCACTTTGACTAAGACATTAATTAGTATACCCACTGGCTTCTTTTCTGTACGGTCTACCATTAATAGCCATATTTTAGTTGGTTTGGGGGCTCCCAAGCCCAATTGCTTATATACGGCCAAAGGGATCAAATTTATGCTGGCTCCCAAATCACATAATGCCTTAGTGAAATTCAATGTTCCAATAGTACAGGGGATTGTCAAAGCTCTAGGATCCTCTTTTTTCTATACTAAGAAGTATGATGCTATTGCACTGCAGTGATGAATGATATCCGCAGGGTCAAAGGTTATTATTCTCTTTTTGGTCACTAACTCCTTTATGAACTTTGCGTATCCTGGAATTTGCTCTAGTTCTTCTACCAACAGAATATTGGTGGATAGCTACTTTAACATAGAAATAAATTTGTGATATAATTCATCTTCAACTTTCTTTTAAATGCATTGGGGAAAGGGGGAGGCGGTCTTGGGTTCTTTGTGTATAACTTCTGATTTTCTTTAGCCTTCCCTACCTCTACCTCATTTTCCTTAGCTTGTGACGCTTCCTTGCTTCTAGTTTTCTCTATGATGCACAACCTAGGATGATGCACTACATGTGCATTGTGGCCCTCAGAACGCCTGTCAAGCGGTGCGTCAAATGCCTGAGAGCACGGATACGTTCTGCATCATGCGCCTCAGAGCACCTGTCAAGCAGCAAATTGTGTGCCTCCATGCTTTGATCTACTAGCGCATCTCTCCTCTCAATATGGGGGTCAAACAGTGCACCTCTCTACTCTCTTGCTGGCTTGGATTTTTTTCATCTACATCAGACCCTATTTCGAGTATCTGTTGCTCAGGGTGGTCTTGCCAATTCTCATTGCTACAGCTATGCACTGATTATCCTCAGGTCTCTATTTTGACACTACTGATATTTGTTCCGTTTGTTTCTCCAACTATTTTATTGAGAAAGAATGTGACTCAACCTTCTTACTCATACTAGAAAGCTCTTCACGCATTTTGTTTACACCCAATTTTGGGGACTCAAGTTTTGTTAGAACTTAGCTAAGTATGGATTCTATCTTGGCATCTCTAGAGTCGTTAGGTGGTGGACCCCTATTTCTTTGATTTCCTTGCTCTTCGTCACCAAATCTTGTATTATCATAGTTGTAATGGTTTCAACCTTAATTCCCGTGATTGTGTCGCCAGGTGTCTGGTTTAGACATTGGGGTACAAGTTTGGAAATCCTCCTTGTGATAGTTAGCAAAACAAGCCTCTTCCTTATAATTAGGGTAATAATCATCATACCTGTATATTTCTCTTTGCATGTTAACCGCTTGCACTTTGTGTATGTTCATAGTAGTCAAGTGCTTAGTGATTAGTTCCATCTACCCTTTGATCTGGGCCATGTCTTGATCACATTCCATCTCTCTGCTTTGTAACTCTGTTGGCACTCCCCTTGAGTGGTTTACAACTCCGGTCTCAGACTCGACATTGTACCAAGCCCTGTTGGTCATTGCAAACTTGTCTAGTATCTCATTGGCCTCCTTGAAAGTATGTTCCATGATTGACCCTTCTTCCATGGTGATGTAGGGCATATTTTATGCATTTATGAACCATATTTTGCCATACTTAGCTATGTTTTGAGAACGAATTATGTGTGCTTTCTTGTGTTTAATGTGATTTATGTGAAAAAGAGCTAACACAAATGATTAGATGTTTTTAGGTATTAAAGTGATGAATTTGGGCTTAATGATGGCTAAAGATCATGTATGGAAAAATGAGGTTGACGAAACGAGTATGATAAAAGTTGGCATCGCACATGCATAGCAGTGTTATGGCCTGCACAACACGTAGGCAAGGGAAATGCATGGATTACTCAATATGGACACCTACCTTTATGTATATATGTTTTAAAGTTCTTAAGGCTTAAAAGAAATTCCATATCTCCTATTCCTTAAGTTATTGATAGGTTACCGAGTTATCGGGTGCTAAAGTAGCGAATGTCGACGCTAAGTATCCATAATTAAGTCTGAGTTCTCCCAATCGAGTTTAAGTTGATTCTAAGATTTCTAAATTAAACCTAAGTATTCATATGGAGTCCATGTATTCCAAAGTTTAGTCTAACTATCCAAAGTTGGTTTTATGAACCCGTATGTGAGGTCTAGTGTCTTGTTACTCGAGTCTCATGTTCATGTTAAGCTTTCAAGTCAAGTCATGTTTTATGTTCCCTTTATATCAGTTGCTAGGGTTTTATGTTTAGTAGGTCCTCTGAGTTGGAACCGTTATTTGAGTCAATTACTTTGCATTATTCAGTTGGTCCTCTGAGTTGGACCCGACATTTGAGTCAGATATATATTGCATGTTCAGTTTCTCACTTGCATGATTTGCATTTTATTTACCGCACACCCTTACTAGTCCAAGTATTAGATGGCTGATTGTGCAATGCCGCACGCTCTTTCTAGTCCAAGATCAAATGGTTGATTGTGTTAAGGATGATATATAAAAATCCTAAGTATTAGGTCGGTCGTATAAAGTCCTGGTCCAAGAATCACGCAACTCTTAAAGTCCTAGTTCGAATATCATGCAACCATACTTAAATCTTGGTCCAACTATCAGGTAGCCACCAATTTGATTCTCATAAACTCTGGTCCAAGTGTCAGAAATGCTGGCATATGAATAAGTTATATTATACTCATGCACAAAATCTACATATAGGGTAGGTAGTTACAGAGTTATAAAGTAGCTCTCTCTACCCTATCTTTTGAGTTATGTTCAATTGTTAATTTCCATTGTTTATGTTGACGGGTTCCAGAGTGTCAGGTTGTTGCTATTCCCTTCTCCAGTTCAGTTATCTTTGGAATTACTTTATATACAACTTTCAATCTTACATACCATTCGCTTGGGGACCCCTACAATTGTGTTGCAGGTGCAGATAAGAGCTCAGATCAACCGATACAGTAGGAGCCTAGATTCGGCAAAAGAGTTTGTATGCTCCTTTCTTTTAGGAGCCCTATGTTTGGTTTGCTCATTTTGAGTTTTTGATGTACATATGGGTAGGACGGGGCCCTGTCCTGTGCATTTAGTATTGTTTACTCTTTTAGAGACTTTTTGTGGACTAGTTGTACTGTGGTTCAGTTTCATCTTAGTTTGTGGCCTGACTGGTCTTTCGTAGTTTATTTCCGTTTCTATCATGGCCTTGTCGGCACACTATATTTGTTATGTTTGTTGAGACTTGTTCAGTCCATTTCTATGCTATGAATGATTGTGACACGTTGCCCTGTTGGCCTAAGGGTTACAATTTAGATGCTATATAGTCGGTTTCTCGATCATTTTGGAGTCGAGAGCCAGTCGCTCCCTACCCCAATTTTGGGGCATGACAAACTTGGTATCAGAGCGAAGTCATGTCTAGGGAGCTCACAAAACTATGTCTAGTAGAGACTTGCTTATGGGCATGTTGTGCACCATACTTATAATCAGGAGGCTACAGGACATTTAGGAGTTGTTTCACTTCTTTTGCTAATAGTTCGTGTTATAGAGCGAGTCATAACTATTGAGAAATCTAACATGTTATTATTTCAGAGTATGTCTGTGATAGATGATGGCTATATGGTTGATTGGCAAAATTGTAAGAGAGGGTACTAGTCTCCCTCCAGTAGATTAGGGAGACAGGTCAGAGGCTCAAAGCGAGTCCCCTGCCCCAGGTGCAACTGTTCCTCTAGCCCCAGTTAGAGCAGCAGTAGGTAGACCTCCAGCTCCTCCCGCACCAGCAGTACCTGAGGGTGATAGTGTGGCAGACCCTCCCGTGCTTGTGGCACCTACAGTTGCTCCAGAAGGATAGGGTCTTGAGTGAGCCATTCAACTAATGGCTCATATTGCTGCTGGACAAGAGCAACGGTTGGAGGCGATGGATGGACATAGATGTCAGGTAGCTGAGAGTTCTAGAGCCCATGAGTTATTGGGTTTGAGCCCTCTAGTGTTTACTGGATCAGACTCGAGTGAGGACCCCCAGGACTTCATTAATCAAACATATAGAGTGTTGAAGGTCGTACCATTAACAGGGATAGAAGGGTAGAGTTGGTAGCCTTTAGACTGCGTGATATGGCTATTTTATGGTATGAGGCTTGGGCTCGATCTAAAGAAGCCGATGCACAACCAGCAGAGTGGGAGGAGTTCTCTGAGACTTTTGTGCACCAGTATCTACCCCAACAGCTTCAACAGGGTTGAGTTGAGCAGTTTTTGGACTTAAGGCAGGGCAGTATGAGTATGCAAGAATATTGCCTTCAGTTTTAATTCTTTGGACAGGTATGCTCAACACCTTGTTTAGATAATGGAGGATAGGGTTTATCGTTTTATGCAAGGGCTAGGGACCCACAAATCTCGTGATTGTTTGATAGTATCTACTAAAGAGCATGTGGACATTGCAAGGATACAAGCCTTTTCTCAAAGGGCTAAGGATTTGGTCCACATGATTCGTAATACTCATAGGGGACAGGAGTAGAGGAAGAGGCCCAAAATCAAAAGGTATTATAGAGAGTCTAGAGGAGACTTTGGGGTTTAGTCACCCAGACATTCGGCTCAACCCACGGAGAGCACTCCACCTCAGCTATGAGGATCGAGGAGAAACCAGATGGAGGTGACATGTATGAGGGAGAAAGAGGCCAATAGGGCCAGGACAGACAGCTATAGGTTCTCTAAGCAGAGGCCAGGTGGTGGGCACTGACAGAAGACCCACCAGAGATCTTCATCCCCAGCATCTTTCATGATGAGTGTGCAATCTAGACCTAGGCACGACCAGAGAGGGAAAGCATCAGGCTCTAGGGGTCAGAGAAGTAGGCCCATGAATTCTAGTATCCCAGTTTGCGGCAGGTGTGGTCAGGGGCACATGGGTCAGTGTTTGGCGGGTATAGGTGCTTGCTTCGGATGTGGGAAGCCCGAACATATGCTCAAAGATTTCCCAGAAGCTAGACAGGGCCATGATAGGGGCCGAGGCCCAGCTTCCAGTTCAGCAGCTCCACCTACATGCCCAGCCTAGCAAGGGGCATCTACTAGCACAGGTGGCGGTCAACACCAAAATAGATTCTATGCCTTAGCATCTCACTAGGAGTAGGAGGTCTCCCTGGACTTAGTCACTCGTATGTTACGAGTTTTCCATCTTCATATTTGTTGGATCCATGGGATACCTTATCTTTTGTGACACCTTACGTGGCTAGTAGTTTTGGAGTCAATCCCAAAATCTTGTCAGAACCCTTCTCAGTCTCTAATCCAGTGGGTGGTTTAATTGTAGCTAGACGAGTGTATAGAAGTTGATCGGTCATAGTCCTTTAGAAAGTCACCTCAGCAGATCTAGTAGAGTTAGCCCTGACCGATTTTGATGTTATCCTCGAAATGGATTGGCTATTTGCATGTTATGCCTCAGTTAATTGTCGAACCCGAGAAGTAGAGTTTAGATTTTCAGGTGAGCCAGTCATAGAGTGGAAGGGTAGTTCAGTTATGGCTGTAGGTCATTTCATTTCCTATCTTAAGGACAGAAAGATGATCTCCAAAGGTTGTGTATACCATATAGTTAGGGTTAAGGATGCTATGTTTGGGACCCCGACTATCCAGTTAGTCCCAGTAGTATGTGAGTATACCAGAAGTCTTCCCAGATGATCTACCGGGAATCTCTCCCGAGCGGGAGATTGATTTTGGTATTGACCTTCTTCCTGATATGCAACCTATATCTATTCCTCCTTAGAGAATGGCCCCATCCGATTTAAAGGAGTTGAAGTAGCAGATGAATGACCTGTTAGACAAGGGTTTCATTAGACTGAGAAAATCCCTACGGGGTGTACCATTTCTCTTTGTCTGAAAGAAAGATGGTTCTCACTGTATGTGTATTGATTATCGGAAATTACAAGGTCACCATCAAGAGCAGGTATCCTCTACCTAGGATTGATGATTTGTTTCACCAGCTTCATGGTGCCAAGTGCTTTTTGAAGATAGATCTCAGATCTGGATACCATCAGCTCAGGATTCGGGAGAGTGACATCTCGAAGCCTTCAGGACGCGGTATGGTCATTATGAGTTTGTACTTATGTCTTTTTGACTAATGAATGCTCCTACAACTTATATGGACTTGATGAATAGGGTGTTCAAGCCATACTTGGATATGTTTGTGATCGTGTTTATCGATGACATCTTGATATACTCTCGGAGCGAGGAGGAGCATGATGCTCATTTGAAGGTGGTGCTACAGACTCTTAAGGATCGCCAACTATATGCTAAATTCAGCAAGTCCGAGTTTTGATTGAACTCAGTGACGTTTTTGGGCCATGTGGTATCAAGTGAGGGTATAAAGGTGGACTCTCAAAAAATAGAAGCGGTCAAGAATTGGTCTAGACTGGTGAATCCTTCAGACATCAGGAGTTTTTTAGGTTTAACTAGGTATTATATGAGATTTCTTGAAGGTTTTTCATCTATTGCAGCGTCTTTGACAAAATTGACCCAAAAGAAAGTGAAACTCCAATGGTCAGATGATTGTGAAAGGAGCTTCCAGGAGTTGAAGATTCGACTTACCTCAACACCGGTGTTAACCCTACCCCTAGGTACCAATGGGTTTGTGGTGTATTGCGATGCTTCTAGAATCGGCCTTGTTTTTGCATTGATGCATCATAGCAAAGTGATAGCATACAGTTCCCGTCAGGCCTCGAGTTTACCTGGACAAAACACGATACTTAGAGTCACAAGTGACCCCAAGTCAACCCCTGGTCTATCATACACTGGCATTCTAAGTAATATAAAAATACATACAATGGATATTAAAGCGAAAATGTAAGTACATTAAAGAAACAAGCTGGTTCATGGTGTTTGAAAATATTAAAACAACACTATGAGTTTGAAATACCAATTTCAGTCTGAAAAACAAATCTACGTCTGAAAGCCACTATGACTGATGAATTGTTTGGATAAGCCCCTAGATAACTCCAAATCTAAATAAACTGGAGTAAACGTATAACTGAACCAATAAATCTCCATCTTCAAAGGATGAGGACTCACCAACTAGTAAGGTTGAGGTCTTCGATGAGCGATCGACTAATGAGCTAAGACTGAGATCCTGCAGCGATCCTGAATTCATGATTCATACGTACATCTGTATACGTAAAAGAAACTTGAACACATGAACTGAACATGAAAACTAAATATAGTTCTAGGGAAATACATATATCTCAAGCTGTAATTGAGCCAGTAGAGAATAGGTGTGGGTATGTAGCCATCATATCCTCTTCGGCTTCCTACATAGCTCCCTTAACATGTTGATTCCTCCATAATACCTTGGCTGAAGCTACCTCCTTGTTCCTCAGCTTACGAACCTGACGGTCAAGGATCTGAACTGGGACCTTCTCTTATGAGAGGCTATCCTTTATTTTGTACACTATCCAATGGCACAATTGAAGTTGGATCACCAATGCATTTCTTTAATAGTGACACATGGAATACTGGGTGCACAAAAGCCAATTCTGAAGGTAATTCCATCTCATAGGCTACTCTGCTAATTCACCTCAGAATTCTGTAGGATCCCACATATCTCTAACTGAGCTTTCCATTCTTCCCAAACCTCATCACCCCTTTCATGGGTGAAATTTTTAGATAAACCCAGTCATTTACAGCAAACTCCAAATCTCTTCTCCTCACATCAGCATAAGATTTCTGAAGGCTCTGAGCTATTTTCAAACTTTCTCTGATGAGTTGTACCTTTTGCATAGCTTTATGAATCGAGTCTAGCCCAATTATTATAGCTTCACCAACCTCAGACCATCCAATAGGCGACTTGCACCTTCTACCATACAATCTCAAATGGGCCATTTGGATTCTGGAGTGATAACTATTGTTGTAGGCAAACTCAATAAGAGGAAAATGGTCATCCCAAATGCCCTTGAAATCAATCGCGCACGCTCTCAACATATCTTCAAGGGTCTATCAGCTTGCCCATCTGTCTGTGGGTGAAAAGTTGTGCTGAGCTTGACCTGGGTGCGAAGTCCCTTCTGAAAAGACTTGCAAAATGTGAGGTGAATTGGGTACCCCTGTCTGCGATGATGGATGATGACACCCCATGAAGCCGGACCAACTCCTAGATGTAATGTCTAGCATAGTCCTCAACTGAATCTATAGTTTTAACTAGGAGGAAATGTGCGGACTTAGTCATCCAGTCTACTACTACCCAGATGGAATCATGTTGCCGACAAGTTCGAGGTAGACCAGTAATAAAGTCCATATTTACTTCTTCCCACTTCCACGTGGGTATGAGATATCCAGGGTCATACCTCCCATTCTTTAATGCTTTACCTTGACTTGCTGGCAGTTCAGGAACTTAGCTACAAATTCGGCGATGTCTCTCTTAATGCCATTCTACCAGTAAATATCCCACAAATTGTGGTACATCTTAGTAGCACCAAGGTGGATGGAGTACCTCATACTGTGCTTTAGCCAATATCTATTGTCTCAAATCATCGACGTCCGGTACGCACAACCTCCTGGTAATGGAGCACACCATCTCCTTCATTGGAGAAAGCTTAAACCTCTTTCCAGAGAACCGCTTCCTTAAGTTTTAGTAAAATGGGATCTTCATCCTATTTGGATTTAACTTTAACAACAAAGGAGGACTCTAACCTACTTTGCATCACCACTCCACCCTCAGCCGAGTCAACCAATAACACCCCTAACTAAGCTAGTTTGTGAATGTCCTTCGCCAATTCCTTTTTACCTTCCTCAATATGAGCCACGCTACCCATAGAAATTCTGCTTAGGGCATTAGCCACCACATTGGCTTTGCTCGAGTGATATAGCACGCTCATGTCATAATCCTTTAAGATTTTACCTTCTCTGACAAAGATTTAGGTCCTTTTGACTGAATACATACTGAAGGCTCCTGTGATTGGTGAAAACATTAATGTGAGCCCCGTATAGGTAATGTCTCCATATTTTTAATGCGAACACCACCGCTACCAACTCCAAGTCATGAGTTAGATAATTCTTTTCATGAACTTTGAGCTATCTAGAGGCGTAGGCTATCACCTTGCTCAACTGCATCAGAATGCAACTGAGTCCAACCCTAGAAGTGTCGCAATATACTACAAATCCATCAGATCCTTCCGATAGAGTCAACACTTGAGTGGTAGTGAGTCGAGTTTTTAACTCCTATAAACTCTTCTCACACATATATGGCCACTAGAATTTCACGTTCTTCTGAGTCATCCTAGTTAATGGAGATGCTATCAAATAAAATCCTTCTACAAAGTGTCGGTAATAACCGACCAAACCCAAGAAACTTCTGATTTCGGTTGGAGAGGTAGGTCTGGGTCAGTCTTTCACTGCTACTATCTTTTGAGGATCAACCTGAATACCCTCACCTGAGACCACATGACCCAGGAAAGTCACGGACTTGAACCAGAATTTGCACCCGCTGAACTTGGCGAATAGTTGGAGGTCTCTAAGTGTTTGAAGCACTACCCTCAGGTGATTAGCATGCTCTTCCTCATTTCTGGAGTATACTAGAATGTCGTCGATAAATACAATGACAAACATATCCAGATACTTCTTGAAGACTCTGTTCATTAGGTCCATAAAGGCTATAGGGGAATTTGTTAGTTCGAAGGACAAAACCACAAACTCGAAGTGACCATACTAAGTCCTAAAAGCTATTTTCGGTATGTCACACTCTCTAACTCTTAGTTGATGATATCCCAACCTGAGATCTATTTTGGAGAAACAGCTGGCTCCTTGAAGTTGGTCGAATAGGTCATCAATTCTGGGTAGGGGATATTTGTTATTGACTGTGACCTTGTTCAACTGATGGTAATCAGTGCACATTCTAAGGGTACCATCTTTCTTTTGCACGAAAAGCACTGGAGCACCCTAGGGAGAGATGCTGGGTTTGATAAAACCCATATTAAAAAGGTCTTTTAGCTGCACCTTCATCTACTTAACTTCAGCCAGATCCATTCTATAAGAAGGGATGGAGATAGGCTGAGTATTTGGAATAATGTTTATGTTATACCCCGGGAACCCAAGGATAAGACTCGGGAGTCAAAATAGTGAAAAAAATGAAATTTTGCACCAGATAACAGAATGATCCGTGAAGTGGCTTGTGAGGAGTGACCACGAATGGTGAAGTAACTAGTGGTCAAGCAAGGAGGTGGACTAGTATGGGCGTCACCAAGGGCGTGACCATGAGTCGTGGTCAGGCCACACGACTCGTGAGGTCACCCGTGGCCTAGACTGGATGTTTGGCAAGGATAGTTGGGAAGTGTGGACCTCGGATGGTGACCACGAGTCGTGGTCACTCACCACGATTTGTTGTGTCATCCGTGGGGTCCAATGGTGAATTTTTGGCAGAGTATCTCATGGCTCTAGGCCACGAGTCGTTAGCCCTGGTCACGAGTCGTCCAGTCCCTCGTGGGGACTGATAGTCAGCAAAATTCTGTGATTTTAGTAATGGTTTTTTCATAATTCCTAAGTCCTAGGCCCCTAAACTACATCATTTTAGCTTATGAAAGGTGGGTTTTTAGGGGAGTAATTTATTATAAGTCTTTATTCATGCATGCAAGAGTATAGAGGGGTGATCAAGGGTGATTCAAAGCTTTTCAATTCAAATTCTTCCAATTCCTTCTTGGGCATTCAAGGGAGATTAAGAATCAGTTTTTTTTTTTGGTATGTAAGGCTATCAATTGGTGTTTTCTTACATACCCATGCCCATTCTCTACGATTTCATGAAAATTCTATCAAAATTTTATGGGGTTTTGAAGTAGCTTTATATAAAAAATTCTAATGATTGTTAATGAGCTTTGTGATTTTTGAATCTTATCATATTCTGAAGGTTCGATCAACTTTTAATTGTTTAAATTACTTACAATGTTGTCAATTTCGATTTCTTTGAATTTAGCCTAATTATGTTTAACCCATGACGAATCGATTTATGATCTACTTTTCCATTAATGGTATTTACAAACCCAACATGAATTATGATTTAGAATGTTCATTTAATAAACTACCCATTATGAATTTATGAAATTCAAGCTATATGCATGAGCTACAAGTATGTATGAACTTTATGATTCATGAATTATGTTTTGGCCGACTCATGGGCCTTGTTTCATGGCTAGTTCATGCATGTACAACTATGTTTAAGATTATAATGATTTAAATAGCTCATGAATATGTATGTTATACTATGAGCACTATATATGTTTTGGGAGTAGTATCGAGCACCGAGTAGGTTCAAGGCTCAAGTTAAGCCTTGGATCTCATTAACTACATGCCACCATAGGTATGTTGGGACCTCCTTTGTGACTGTCCCCTACCCAAATAGCCCTTTATATTGTGATATCACGCCCTTCATGGTTCTACCCTTGGAAAGGTATGAACGACCTCCCGACTAGGTTTACAAGTCGGACTTCATGTGTGCTCATATGGGGTATGTCGGTTAAGAGAATCTCTCACTATTCCTCATGATCTATGAATGCTTATGATTATGTATTTTATCTCATGTAAGTAAAGTTTTCTCCTATGATTATTGTTATGTTTGTATTACAAATGTATTGAAAATCCTTGAGCCTTATATTATGTTACTATGTTTACGATATGAGCATGATGTCCTAATCTTATGATCGTTATGAGTTTTATAAAATTTTAAATGTCTATTTTAGTTACCTTGTATACTCGGTACATTCCACATACTAACCACATACTTTCTATGTTGTATCATTTCATGATACATGACTCGGCTCTCAGGCTCACCCTCCTCAGTAGCTCTCTAGAGTTCGCTATCAGCTTATTTGGTGAGTCCTCATGTTTCGAGGGCCATATGTTTAGACTCTATTGTTCTCTTTTAGTTTCAATATTGTAGGGTTAGTTGGAGTATGTCCCTTCAACCCATCTTTCATGATTAGAGGCTTTTTCAGACTATCAGTTGATTTCAGCCGTCATGTATGGACCATGTATTGTCTTTTATTCATTATTATGTAATGATTTTGTTTTCTTATGTTAAGTCTTCAGCTTATGTGAATGAATTATATCTATGCTCACGCCAAGGGTCGACTTGGGATCTCTCGAGGTTCCTTGTCCCATGTCTATGATCCGAGTATACGTTCGGATCGTGACAAACTTGGTATAAAAGCTATAGGTTTGAGGTGTCCTAGGGTGTCTGTAAGAGGCGTTAAGTAGAGTCTTTTTCATTGGTGTAAAGCACGCCACACTTATGATGAAGAGGCTACGAGACGTTTAGGAAATGTTCCCTTCTTTCATGATCTATGTCGTGCTATGAAAAGTGTTTCCTATCCTTCTAATTCATGCTATCCACATTTGCAGAATCATGCCTCCACGCCGAGTGAACCCTACAAGAAATGGTAACAACAATGATCATGAGGTTACCAATGGTGATGGGCATCAGCTATCCCCACCCGTTCATGAGGATCACGCACCAGAGCCAGTTGCCCACGCTGAGTTTAGGGGAGCGATTCAGATGCTGGCACAGGACATGGCTGCCCAGGTTTATAATTAGACAATGGCGCATTACCCTCAGAATGGGAATGCGTGGCAGTTAGAGTGAGAGATTTCTTGAGGATGAGTCCTCCGAAGTTCACGGGTTCGAAGGTGGGCGAGGATCCACATGATTTCATTAAGGAGATTCTGAAGATCACTTAGGTTATGGGGGTGAACAATGGAGAGTGTGTTAACTTGACCTCCTATCATATAGAGGGGGTGTCTCACATATGGTTCAAGCAGTAAGAGATGCGAGGGAAATGGGAGAAGGCCCGATAGGTCGGGAAGAGTTTCATGCGGCATTTTTGGATCGATTCTTCCCTCGGGAGATGAGGGAGCTAAAGGTGGCCAAGCTTGTTAATTTGAAACAGGGTGACATGTCCATCTAGGAGTACGCATTGGAGTTCACCTGATTATCCAAGTATGCTCTAGAGTTGGTGGCGGACCAGAGGGCTCAGGTGAGTTATTTTGTTCATAGGGTGGTGGATTATTTGGACAAGGATTACAGGATCGCCATGCTACATCGGGATATCAACCTTTCCTGCATTGTGGTTCATGCACAACAGATAGAGTCAGTCTACCGGAGGTATAGAAAGGCCAAGAGGGCCAGGATCGGTAGCTATGGAACTTCTCAGGTCAGTCAGGGGGTGGACAGCATCAGCAGTCCCAACACAGGTCTATTGTTCTAGTCCCATCATCGGCTAGCATGCCATCTAGATTCAGAGGGGATTGTAGGAGTAGGGCTTCAGATTCAAGGGGCCAGGGTAGCATGCAGGTGGAGCTCACTTTCCTAGTTTGTGTAGGGTGCGACAAGAATCACCTCGGGAGGTGCCTAGTAGGCTCTGATGCTTGTTTTGGGTGTGGAAAACCTAGAAATACACTCAGGGATTGCCCATTCAGCTAGATCAAGGGTCAGTGGAGCCCGTATACCAGCAGCCAGTTCTGCCTCTCTAGTAGCATGTCCCCCGCAGCAGGGTGCCTCGACTAGTTCAGCCGACAGTCAGCGTCAAAACAAGTTTTATGCTTTAGCACCCCGTTAGGAGCAGGAGATTTGCCCAGATGTTGTCACTAGTATGTTGTGTGTCTTTTATATTGATGTTTATGCTTTGCTAAATCCTGGAGCTACTTGTCTTTTGTTACCCCTTATATTGCTAGTAGTTTTGGAATTAGCCTTGAGATCCCGTCAGAACCGTTCTCAGTCTCTACTCAGTAGGTGATTCAATTATATCTAGGCGGGTGTATAGAGGTTTCCCCATCACAGTATTGCATAACGTCAACTCTGCAAATTTAGTAAAGTTAGCTATGATTGACTTTTATATCATTTTGGGTATGGATTGGCTATTTGCATGTTATGCTTCGATTAATTGTAGGACTCATGCGGTTGAATTCTGATTTTCGGGTGAGTCAGTTTTGGAGTAGAAGGGTAATTCAGTTGTACCAGCAGGTCAGTTTATTTCATATCTTAAGGCCAAGAAAATGATTTCTATAGGCTGCATGTATCACCTAGTTAGGGTTAAGGATGTTGAGTCCGAGACCCCAACTATCCAGTCAGTTTCGGTGGTGTGTGAGCATCTGAAGGTTTTTCACAATGATTTGCCAGGTGTTCCTCCTGAGAGGGAAATTGATTTTGGTATTAACCTCTTTCTCGATACGCAACCTATACCTATTCCTCCCTATAGGATGGCTCAAGCCGAGTTAAAGGAATTGAAGGATCAGTTGAAGGACCTACTAGATAAGGGTTTCATTAGACTGAGCATGTCTCCTTGGGGTGCCCCCATTTTATTTGTCTGGAAGAAGGACGGTTTGCTTTGAATGTGCATTGACTCTAGGCAACTGAACGAGGTCACCATCAAGAACAGGTATCCTTTACCCAGGATTGATAATTTGTTTGACCAGCTTCACGGTGCCAAGTGTTTCTCAAAGATAGATCTTAGTTTTGGGTATCATCAGCTCAGGGTTTTGGTGTGTGATATCCCGAAGACAACCTTCAGGATGCGGTATGGCCATTATGAGTTTGTAGTTACGCCTTTTGGACCAACGAATGCTCCTGCAACTTTCATAGACCTGATGAACAGGATGTTCAAGCAATATCTAGACATGTTCGTGATCGTGTTCATCGATGACATCCTTATATACTCTCGGAGAGAGGAGGAGCATGCTGCTCGTTTGAGAGTAGTGCTGCAGACCCTCAAGGATCTTCAGTTGTATGCCAAGTTTAGCAAGTGCGAGTTCTGGTTTAACTCAGCAACATTTTTGGGCCATGTAGTATCAGGCGAGGGAATAAAGGTGGATTCCCATAAAATTAAAGCGGTGAAGAATTGGCCTAGATCGGTGAATCCTTCGGACATTCGGAGTTTCTTGGGTTTACCCAGCTACTATCGGAGGTTTGTGGAAGGTTTCGCATCCATCGCAGCACCTTTGACCAAGTTGACTAAGAAAAATGTGAAGTTCCAATGGTCGGAGTCTTATGAGAAAAGCTTCCAAGAATTAAAGACTCGACTCACTTTAGCACCAGTATTGACCCTACCCAAGGGTACCGATGCTTTTGTAGTGTATTGTGATGCTTCGAGAATCGGACTCGGGTGTGTATTGATGTAACAAGGAAAAGAGATAGCATACGCCTTGAGACAGTTAAAGGTCCATGAGAAGAATTACTCGACCCATGATCTTGAGTTGGCCGCGGTGGTATTCACATTGAAGATATGGCAACATTACTTGTATGGGGTCCATGTGGATGTATTTACGGACCACAAGAGCTTGCAATATGTGTTCACGCAGAAAGATCTCAATCTTCAGCAAAGAAGGTGGTTGGAGATACTCAAGGACTATGATATGAGTGTCCTTTACCACCCGGGTAAGGCTAATGTGGTAGCAGACACACTTAGTAGGATCTCTATGGAGAGTGTGTCCCACGTGGATGAGGGAAAGAAAAAGTTGGTGAAAGATGTCCATCGACTTGCAAGGTTGGGAGTTAGATTGGTCGACTCGACCGATGGTGACATCGTTGTGCAAAACGGATCAAAATTGTCCTTGGTGACTGATGTGAAGGCTAGACAAGATGAGTATCCAATTTTGGTAAAGCTGAAAGGAGCCGTTCGGAGTCAGAAGGTGGAGGTATTGTCCCAAGGGGGAGATGGTGTGTTGCGGTACCAGGGTCGTTTGTGTGTTCTAGATGTGGATGATTTAAGGAGTCAGATACTGCATGAGTCACATAGAACCAGGTATTTTATCCATCCAGGTGTAACCAAGATGTATCATAACTTGTGAGGAATATATTGGTGGAATGGCATGAAGAGGGATATTGCAGAATTCGTAGCCAAGTGCCCGAACTGTCAGCAAGTGAAAGTCGAGCACCAGAGGCCCGGAGGCGTACTTCAAGATATTAGCATCCCCTCTTGGAAGTGGGAAGAGATTAATATGGATTTCATTACAGGCCTACCTCGTACTCGCCGACACTACGATTCTATTTGGGTGGTGGTAGAAAGGTTGACCAAGGATGCACACTTTCTATTGGTCAAAACCACGAATTCAACGAATGATTATGCCAAAATGTATATCCGGGAGTTGGTGTGATTACATGGAGTGCCCTTGTCAATTATCTCAGAATGAGGTACTTAGTTTACCTCTCAGTTTTGGCGGTCTTCTCAAAAAGGGCTTGGGACTTAGTTTAAGCTCAGCACGACCTTTTATCCACAGATGGATGGCTAGAAAGAGTGGACAATTGAAACTCTCCAGGACATGTTGAGAGCATGTGTGATGGACTTCAAGGGTAGTTGGGATGATTACTTGCTCCTAATCGAGTTTTCTTACAATAACAGCTATCACTCCAATATCCAAATGGCAGCGTTCCAGACTCTCTATGGGAGGAGATGTAGATTGCCCATCGGATGGTTTGAGATTGGTGAGGCAGCTATGATAGGGCCAGATTCGGTTCATAAGGTTATGGTGAAGGTTCAATCGATAAGGGACAGGCTGCAAACTGCACAGATATCAAAAGTCATATGCTGATGTGAGGAGGAGAGAGTTGGACTTCGAGGTGGATGATTGGGTATTTCTGAAGATGTCGCCCATGAAGGGAGTAATGCATTCAGAAAGAAAGGAAAACTAAGCCTCCGCATGTGGATCCCAACCGGGTTATGAGAATAGTTGGTAAGGTAGCATATGAGTTGGACTTGCCATCAGAGTTATCTTTAATTCATCCCATCTTTCATGTATTGCTCTTGAAAAAGGTCTTGGGTGATCCAGCTTTAGTTGCCCCGATGGAAAGTGTTGGTGTGAGAGATAGCCTCAGTTATGAGGAAATTCCAATTGCAATCTTGGATCGTCAGCTCGGAGGCTGAGGAACAAAGATGTAGCTTTGGTAAAGGTGTTATGGAGAAATCAGCATGTTGAGGGAGCTATGTGGGAAGCCAAAGTGAATATGATGGCTAAATACCCTTACCTGTTCCCTACCGGCTCAGTTTCAGTTTGAGGTATCAGTTTTTGCCCTAATTCTCTAATCAGTTTCCATGTTCAGTTCATGTGTTCGAGTTTCTTTTATGTGTATGGATGTGTATGTGAAGTATGAGATTAGTTCGGCTATGTGATATGAATCGGAGGTAGTCATTCTGTTAAGTTTTTGGTTTAAATGATCAGTATTTGCATATGATGATTGCATGCTTTCGAGTTTTTTGTGTGTTTCTAACATTCAAGGACAAATGTTCCCAATGGGGAGATATTGTTATACCTCAAGAACCCAAGGATCAGAACCGGGAGTTAAGACGGTGAAAAAGTAAAATTTCACACCAGATCACAGACGATCCGTGAAGTGGCTCGTGAGGAGTGTTCATGACTCGTGGTCCATCAGGGAGGTGGACTAGTCTAGGGGTCACCACGGGCTTGACCACGAGTCGTGGTCAGGCCACACGACTCGTGAGGTCACCCGTGGCCTAGACTTGATGTTTAGCAAGGATAGTTGGGCATTGTGGACCACGAACTGTGACCACGAGTCATGGTCACTCACCACGATTCGTGGTGTCCTCTGTGGGGTCCCATGGTGAATTTTTGGCAGTGTATCTCATGACTCTAGGCCACGAGTCGTTAGCCCTGGTCACGAGTCGTCCAATCCCTCGTGGGGACTGGCAGTCAGCAATATTCTACGATTTTAGTAAGGGTTTTTCCATAATTACTAAGTCCTAGGGCCCTAAACTACATCACTTTAGCTTATGAAAGGTGGGTTTTTGGGGAGTAATTTATTCTAAGTCTTTATTCTTGCATGCAAGTGTATAGAGGGGTGATCAAGGGTGATTCAAAGCTTTTCTCTTCAAATTCTTCCAATTCCTTCTTGGGCATTCAAGGGAGATTAACAATTAGTTGTTTTCAGGTATGTAAGGCTATCAATGGGTGTTTTCTTTCACTCCCATGCCCATTCTCTATGATTTCATGAAAATTCTATAAAAAAATTATGGGGTTTAGAAGTAGCTTTATATAAAAAAAATCTAATGATTGTTAACGGGCTTTGTGATTTTTGAATCTTAATCATATTCTAAAGGTTTTGATCAACTTTTAATGGTTTAAATTATTTACAATGTTGTCAATTTTGATTTCTTTGAAGTTATCCTAAATATGCATAATCCATGACGAATTGATTTATGATCTACTTTTCCATTAATGGTATTTATGAGCCCAGTATGAATTATGATTTAAAATGTTGATTTAATCAACTACCCATCATGAATTTATGAAATTCAAGCTATATGCATGAGCTACAAGTATGTATGAACTTTATGATTCATGAATTTTGTTTTGGCCGACTCACGAGCCTTGTTTCATGGCTAGTTCACGTATGTACAAGTATGTTCATGATTATCATGATTTCACTAGCCCATGAATTCATGTATGTTATACTATGAGCACTACATATGTTTTGGGAGTTGTATCGAACACCGAGTAGGTTCGAGGCTCAAGTTAAACCCTGTATCTCATAAACTACATGCCACCGTAGGTATGTTGGGACCTCCATTGTGACTGTCCCTGGCCCAAATGGCCCTTTTCATGGTGATATCACGTCCTTCATGGTTCTACCCTTGGCAAGGTACGAATAGTCTCCCATACTAGGTTTACAAGTCGGACTTCATGTGTGCCCATATGGGGTATGTCGGGTAAGAGAATCTCCCACTATTCCTCATGTTCTATGAATGCTTATGATTATTTATTTAGGCTCAAGTCATGTTAAGTAAAGTTTTCTCCAATGATTATGATTATGTTTGTATTATGAATGAATTAAAAATCTTTGACCCTTATGTTATGTTACTATGCTTATGATATGAGCATGATGTCCTACTCCTTATGATCGTTATGAGTTTTATAAATTTTTAAATGCCCGTTTTACTTACTTTGTATACTCGGTACATTCCACGTACTGACCGCATACTTTCTATGCTGTATCGTTTCATGATACAGGACCTGGCTCTCAGGCTCACCCTCCTCAGTAGCTCTCCAGAGTTTGCTATCAGCTTATTTGGTGAGTCCTCATGTTCTGAGGGCCATATGTTCAGACTCTATTATTTTCTTTCTGTTTCAGTATTGAAGGGTTAGTTGGGGTATTGTCCCTTCAACCCATCTTTCATGATTAGAGGCTTTTCAGATTATCAGTTGTACTCGGCCGTCATGTATGGACCATGTATTGTCTTTTCTCCATTATTATGTCATAATTTCATTATGTTAAGTCTTCCGCTTATGTGAATGAATTAGATGTATGCTCACTCCATGGGTCGACTTGGGGTCTCTCTGGGCTCCTTGTCCCATGTCTACGATATGGGTGTACATTTGGGTCGTGACAGTCTATGCCAAAGTCAATTTCCCGTTCAGGAGGAACTCCAAGAAGATCTTCGGGGAACACATCTGGAAACTCGCTGACAATTGGGACTGGCTGGATAGTTAGGGTCTCAAAGTCGGAATCCTTGACCCGAACTAGATGATAAATACATCCCTTAGAAATAATATTCCTAGCCTTAAGGTAGGAAATAAATCTACTCTTAGGCGCTGAACTACTTCCCGACCATTCTAGAGCCGGCTCATTAGGGAACTGAAACCAAACGACCCTAGTTCTACAGTCGACTGAGGCATAACCGGAGTGTAACTAATCCATGCCAATGATGAGGTCGAAGTCGACCATGTCTAACTCTACAAGGTCAATTGTTATAACTTTATTGAAGACTGAGATTCGGCAATCTCTATACACCCAGCTGGCTTTAACTGACTTGCCAACTGGGGTAGCGACTTAGAAGGGTTCTGAGAGGACTTCTAGGCTTATTTCGATCTGAACTACTACGTAGGGAGTCACGAATAAGAGTGTAGCCCCCGGATCAAGAAGGGAATATAAATCTAGATGGAAAAGACATAACATACCCGTGACTACATCAAGTGAGTTCTCCTGATCATGACGAGATGATAATACATAAAAGTGGTTTTGGCATTGACCGCCCTCCATACCTGATGTGTTAACTTGCTGAGCTGATCGTCCTGCTGGAGCTACTGAGGTAGTGGATTGTGATCTCCACCGTCCTGCTGATGGGAATTTCTTAAGCCGATGCCTAAGTTGTGCACGACCAAAACAACCCTCTCGACCCTGAAGACACTCTCCTGGGTGGTTCTTGCTGCACTTGGGGCGAGCTGGATACCAGTTACCAGCACTATAACTCTGAGACTGAGAGCCAGATGCTCCACCCCTCCGATCCTGGAGGGACCGAAAGGTAGGGGTGCTGGCTGAACTGGGTGTTCGAGCCCTCTACTGCTGCTATTGCTACTGCTGTGGGAGGCTGCTACTGCCAGAACTCTGGTGGCTATAATCTAATTGGCTAGTCCTTGCCCGCTTATTCTTTCTCTCCATGTCCCTCAGTCTGTTGGGCATAGACAATCAGACTGGAGAGGTCGATATTCTTGATCAATATCACTGTCTTGCACTCTTTGAGGACCAGGTTTGACACCCCATTTACAAATTTCAGCGTGCGAGTCGTTGGCTCGGCCACCATCTCTATAGCATATTTGGACAACCTAGTGAATTCCAGAGCATACTCTTCTGCGATCTTGTTTCCCTGTCTCAGGTTCATGAAATCCGCTACCTTTTCCTCCCTAAACTCTCGAGGGAAAAATCTATCCAGGAAGGCTGTAGTGAACTCCTCCAATTCTATCGGTCCTACTTCCATTGGCCTCCCCTCCTTCCACTACTCATACCAGACTTGGGCTACCCCTTTAAGCAGGTAGGCAGCCAAGTCGGCACTCTCTAAGGGACTGACACCCGTAATTTGGGTGATCTTCTTAATCTCATCCACATATCCTCGTGGGTCCTCTCCCACCTTAGATCCATGTGAGTCTGGAGAGTTCATCCTGGTGAAATCCTGCACTAGGGAAACTGCTGCAGAACCATTTTGTTGATTGGAACCACCTGCTGGTTCACCTGGTTAGTAACAGTTTGGGCGAGCAACTGAATGGCCGCCCTGAATTCTGCGGTAGATACCGAGTCGTATTGAGGGGTTGCCGGGGCTGGTGGGGCAGGTTCCTAAGCATTTCCAGCCTTCTTCCTTTACCGCATCATGAAGGCATGATTCACTGAAACGAAGCAGAGCACGAGTTAGGAGAATAATTCTAGAACTGAATTTCAACGCACGATAAGCAGTATGAAATAAAGGAAATTATCCTAATGACATCTTGTAGCCTCCCCTTCATAAGTGTGGCGCGCTTCACACCCATAAAAAGGACTCTACTCGGTGCGTCTCTCAGACATCCGAGGATACTCTGAATCTAGTGGTTTGATACCAAGTTTGTCGCGCTCTGAGTTTACACCTTGGACGAAACACGGTACTTAGAGTCACAAGTGACCCCAGGTCAACCCCTGGTCTATCATAAACTAGAATTCTGAGTAATATAAAAATACATACAATGTAAATTTAAAGAGAAATGTAAATACATTAAAGAAACAAAGCTGGTTCATGGTGTTAGAAAATAAGAAAACAACACTATAAGTTTGAAATACCAATCTGAGTTTGAAAAACAAATGTAAATCTGAAAACCACTATGACTAATAAACTGTTGGGACAAGTCCCCAACTAACTCCATATCTAAATAAAGAGGAGTGAAAGTATAACTAAAGCAATAAATCTCCATCGTAGAAGGATGAAGACTCACCAACTAGAAAGGCTGATGTCTTCGATGAGTGATCGACTAACAAAGCTGAGACTAAGATCCTGCAGCTTATCATAAAATGATATAGCATAAAAGTATGCGTTAGTGCTTTGAATGTACTAAGTAAGTGAGAGGAACATAACACAATGGAATAAATAACAATAGAAATACTGAACTGAAAGACATGCCATGACAACTAGCTACCGAACTGAATAACCGAAATACTGAGGTAGTCTAGAAGACCCTGTCTGATGGTCAGAGCATGTTCTAAGTCTGGAATACTGATATGAACTGAACTGGACTAAGACTAGATTAAACAGACTAGTGGGAGAGTCTATAACCGATATATAGCCACGTGGGATAGACATGGAGTCCGATGTATACAACCCATCAGTAGGAACCAATATTACTTGCCAGCGTATAAAGGCATGAACTGGGTGATCACAAAATCCAGGGGCCAATCAGGCTAATAAATACTTCAGCCTACTCTGGCAACGTAGTTCTGGGAACTTGGGTGTGCTAGAACCACGGTCCACTCGGTGCTAGGTCCTACTCCCACTGGATAGTCCTAGACTGAATACTAAGATGATAGCTCAAAACTGGGGCCCAAGAATAGTCAGGTGTACATATCTAAAAGACCCTGAGAGTCTTATCAGACCAGATTCTGAAACTGAGTTCTAAGATGGTTAGAGTTGCTTATCTAGAGCGTCATAACCATCTAATGAACAAACTAAAATCTAAAATTGGGGTCCTAAGGCTAGTCAGAGTTGCATATCCAAAGTATCATGACCTCCTAGTGGACCAATAAACTGAATTCTAAATCTGATTTTGATAACTGGGAGGTACTACTGACACCTCAGGAAATTCTATAGTCAAACTGATCAGCTGACATTTTGTAACTGACATTGAGAATTCTAACATTCTTACTAAAACTGAATTGACAATATTCTGATTGAAATTCAATGCCACCATCAATATTGGAGTTCCCAACACTGATAAAATCAAGCTAAAATTCGACATTGAAGCACTAATGCAGATTTCAAGATTTTCTAGCTTAAGAAATAGGGCTAAATTTCATTTCACAAGATTTAACATCATTTCAATCACATACTGATGGAAAATATCAAATATTGACATGGTATATAACTTTTCACATGATTTAGATGAAGTAAGACTAGCAATTTTTGACATTATGAAATCTTAGGGCTACATCTGGTAAAGAGATATAGGGAGGAATTAGGGGACACAATGGAAGAACTATTCCCTTGTTAAATTCCCACATACCTGATAAAGAAATCCAACAAAATTCCTTGAGAATTTGGGGAGAAGTAGACTGCCCTAGTTCTTGCTTTGTGAGTTCCTGAGAAGATTCTACCATCTATTTTCTGAAGGTTTGAGTGGGGAAAGAGGAAAGAAACCGTTTAATCCAACCA
The DNA here is from genome assembly GCA_035772735.1 of Datura wrightii. NCBI lineage: Eukaryota > Viridiplantae > Streptophyta > Magnoliopsida > Solanales > Solanaceae > Datura > Datura wrightii. The sequence goes on along the minus strand of JASDFA010000007.1, from coordinate 28,311,893 downwards.
ATAAGTTTAAAAATATGTCTAAACTACGTAGTTTAAAGTTCAAGAGGATAGGAATTTACTTAAAGGGCCTTGAAAACTCGCAAGGAAAAACTGACTGTCAGTCTCCATGGGTGACTTAACAGGTCGTGGTCAGTGACCACGACTCGTGATCACGCCCGTGAGGTGCACTTCCTAGAAATTACGATTGGTCACAACGAGGAACCTAATGATTTGTCCACTCTGGCCATGACTTGTGGTCACCACTCATTGGGTACACTGCTTTTGATTCTTACCTTGCTTTATTATGTTGCTCACGACCCTCCCCACGAATTGTTGTGACTGACCATGACTCATGGGGTCCTTCCATTAGGTAAATTGACCCCTTCCTACTCTTTTCTTACTCACCCCACCCCATGACTGACTAACGAGTCGTGGGACCTAACCAGGACTCGTGATCACGTCCATGGGGATCCTATATCTCAAGTTTCCAAACTCATCACTTGGCCTCCCCATGAGTCACATCATGACTCATAGGCTTCTCTCACGGATTACCTCATGACCCGTCCTGATGCCCGGTGCCAAATTTTAACTTTTCACTGTTTGAAATTCCGAGTATGATCTTTGTGTTTTCGGGGTAAACACTTCCAGACACTTGAAAGTTCATGAGAAGAATTACCCGACCCATGATCTTGAATTGGCGGCGATGGTATTTTCCTTGAAGCTATGGAGACTCTATTTATACAGGGTCCATGTAGATGTGTTTATGGACCACAAAATCCTAGAATATGTGTTTACACAGAAGGATCTAAATCTACTCCAAATGAGGTGGTTGGAGCTACTCAAGGATTATAATATAAGTGTCCTTAACCATCCAAGAAAGGACAATGTAGTAGTATACGCACTTAGTAGACTCTTTATGGAGAGTGTGTCCCATGTGGATGAGGGGAGAAAGGAGTTGGTGAAGGATGTGCATCAACTTGAAAGGTTGGGAATTTGTTTGGTTGACTCGACTGATGGTAGTGTTATAGTTCAGAATAGGTTAAAATCATCCTTGGTGACTGATGTAAAAGCTAGACAAGATGAGGACCCTATTTTGGTAAAGTTAAAGGAGGCCGTTTAGAATCAGAAGGTAGAGTTCTTCTCCAAAGGGGGAGATGGTGTGCTTCAATACCAGGGTCACTTGTGTGTTTCAGACATTGATGATTTGAGAAATTGAATGTTGCATGAGGCTCACGGTTCCAGATATTTGATACACCCAGGTGCCACCAAGATGTACCATGACCAATGGGAGGTCTATTGGTGGAATGGCATAAAGAAGGACATCGCAAAATTTGTGGCTAAGTGTCCAAACTGTCAGCAAGTGAAAGTTGAGCACTAGAGACCACGAGGTGTGCTTCAAGATATCCAAGTGGGAAGAAATCAACATGGACTTCATAACAGTGTTGCCTCGCACTCGTCGGTAGTATAGAACCATTTGGGTGGTTGTGGACAGGTTGACCAAAGTCGCTCATTTTATATCGGTCAAAACCACTGACACACCGGAGGATTATGCCAAACTATACATTTGAGAGCTATTTCGGTTGCATGGAATGCCCCTTTCCATCATATCAAATAGAGGTACTCAGTTTACCTCTTAGTTTTGGAGGTCGTTTTAAAAAGAACTGGGTACTCATGTTAAGCTCAGTACATCATTTCACCCGCAAATGGATGATCAAGTGGAGCAGACAATTCAGACTCTCGAGGATATGTTGAGAGCATGTGTGATTGACTTCAAGGGTAGTAGGGATGATCATTTGCCTCTTATTGAGTTTGTGTACAATAACATCTACTATTCCAGCATTTAGATGGCTCAGTTGGAGGCTCTCTATGGGCGGAGATGCAGATCAGCTATTTGTTGCTTTAAAGTTGGTGAAGTTGCGACGATAGGACCAGATTCAGTCCATGAGGCTATGGAGAAAGTTCAGCTCATATGGGATAGGTTGAAAACAACTCAAAGTAGCCAAAAGTCCTATGCTGATGTGAGAGGAGAGAACTTGAGTTTGAAGTGGATTATTGGGTGTTTCTGAAGGTTTCTCCCATGAAGGGAGCGATGAGGTTTGGAAAGAAAGGAAAATTCAGCCCTCATTATGTTAGCCCCCTACTAGATTGTGAAGCAGGTTGGCAAGGTGGCATATGAATTGGAGTTGCCCTTAGAATTAGCTTCTGTTCATCCTGTTTTTCATGTATCGCTCTTAAAAAAGTGCTTGGGTGATCCAGCTCTAGTTATCTTGGTGGACAGTGTCGGTGTGAAAGACAGCCTTAGTTATGAGGAGGTTTCGGTGGAAATACTGGATTGGTAGGTTCGAGGGCTAAAAAGAAGGAAGTAACTTCAGTTAAAGTTCTATGGAGGAATCAGCATGTGGAGGGAGCTATGTGGAAAGCCGAGATAGATATGATTGCTAGATACCCACATTTATTCCCTACCGGCTCAGTTCCAGCTTGAGGTATCAGTTTTTGCCCTAAAACCTTATTCGGTTTTGTGTTCAGTTCATGTGGCCCAGTTTCTTTCGTGTATATGGATGTATGTATGATTCATGAATTCAGTTATACATGTAGTTTAAATTGGTGTTAGGCATTCCGTCAATTTTCAGCTTATATGATTGGTATTTGAGTATGATGATTGCATTTCTCTATTTTCACATTTCTCTATTTTCCTGTATGTTTGCCACATTCGAGGACAAATTTTCCCAAGGGGGAGATATTGTAATACCCCAAAAGTGCCTATGACTAGACTTGGGAATTGGAAATGAATTATGCATAAAAACCTAAGTTTTTGCAGCAAAACAACTTGTAGTACAAGTCATGATGGGACCTGACGGGTTGTGGTTCAAGTCGTGATGGGGTTTTGGAGTTTTGGTGTTTGGGGGTAGACCACGAGTCACTCTATGAATCGTGATGAGTGTGTGCGACTCGTGGCTAGTAGTTGTGATGAATTTTTCCCCATGGAGTCAGGGTGATGTCACGGGTCATGACGCAACTCGTAGGAAGTGGCAACGAGTCATGATGAGGAATCGTGGTCAGGTTGTTCCAGGTGAAGGTAAATGATGCCACGACAAATAGTATGACTCGTGGTGGGACATGACGAGTTGTGGTCATATTCTGGGTGAATGAAGGATAAGGCAGTGGTGATCACGAGAGGTGACCTTGAGTCGTTATGTCATGGTCCGACCCGTGGTACAAGTCATGGTCACTGGTAGTTCAGCTTTTTCAGGATTTTTATTAAGGGTATTTCTGTAATTCCTAAGTCCTAGGGTCCTAAACTACATCGTATTAAGCTCGAAATAGGTAGTTTTATCAGGGGTAAGTTCATTCTAGGCTCATTCACATTCATGCATGCAAGTTGAGAGCTTAGAAGGTAATCAAGCTTAGGTTCTCTACAAGTTTTTCTTCAATTCTTCATTGGGCAATCAAAAAAGTGGTAGAATCAGATCCTATCAAGTATGTAGGGTTATGAATGGGTGAATTTGTTCACACCCATGCCCAATCCCTCTCTTAATCATGAAAATTCATTTGTTGATTTTATGGGGTTTTAACCCAATGCATGAAATTCCTAATTTTCTACAGGGTATGATCTAATCATGTTTCTATTATCGAATTATGATTCGTGGGCAAGTTTTATGATGTTTTCAATTATAACTCATGTTTTCAATTTTTATAAATTAAAATGTCCATCCTTGATGAGTTCATGAAAATTGAGATTTATGATGAATGTTCAAGTATGATGAGATATTATTGATAAAAAACATATTTTCAAGTTACCCAAGTTTATAATCATGTTTTTAAGTAAATTAAGTATTTTCAAGCATGGTAAAGTATTGGGAAATGCCATTATGTTCAAGTATGATTAATGATTTCACGAATTAGATTACCACATGGTTTTGGAGTTAAGACTCCCAATTATATTCAGCTTGTGGTATGGTTTGAGCTAAAGCTCCTCATATATGATTTCAGAATTGATATGTATTTGATTATTTAGCTTCGTTAATTGACGATGGTAAGCTTCATTGAAAAACAATGGAGAGCATATGCATGTTTTTGGGAGTAGTGTCTAGCACCGAGTAGGCTAAGGGTCGATCAACCCTATGCCTCAGAACTATGCGCCAACGCAGGTTTACATATCATATATATATACTTTGGGACGTCCCTTGTGAGCTATCCCCTGCCGCGAATGGGCCTCGAATTTGATATCGATATCATGGTATCGTCCTTAGCCCTGAAAAGGCCTTGGACGGCTCTACCCACTTGAGTGTGATAGTTGGGACCACGTAAGCTCTATCATGGTAATGTCGGTTATAAGACGAGTCTCCCATTGTTCCTCATGATTTCAGTTATGCATATTTATCATTCATGCTATATATATATATATATATATATATATATATATATATATATATAGTTCTAAAGTAGGTTTGACCCAATGTTCAGTTTTACTTATGTATATCAGATTTCAGTTTTAGGTCAATTGATTCAGTTATGATGTTCAGTTATGTTCAGATCATGATTTCAGAAAATAGCATACAAGCCCTACTCGTAGCTTCTTGATTTGATTACGTTTCATACTATGCATTTTTTAAATGATTTTACTTATTTAAGCGGTTTTACTTACCTTGCATAATCGGTACATTCCACGTATTGACTGGACACCTTATGCTGTATCATTTTATGATACAGACTCCGATCTTTAAACTCAGCCCTCCATTAGCTAGTTCCGGTGTTAGCATCTAGCTTAGTGGTGAGTCCTTATCTCCCGAGGACCATTTTCTATCAGATATCTTTGTACTTTAAGTTTTTAGACTTGTCGGATTAGTTGGGGGTGTTGTCCCATCAACCCATCAGTTATCTAGAGGCTTTCAGACTGTATGTAGTAATCAGCTCATCATGTATTATGTGGATTCCGATTTCAATGCTATGTTATGCTTAGACTTCCTCTATGTTTATTATGTTAAGTCTTCTGCTTTATTTGATTGAGTTAGAAGTATGTTCATGCCATGGGTCGACTTGGGGTCTTGTGGGGCTTCTTGTCCCATGTCTCGATCTGGGCCTATGTTTGGGTTGTGACAGTATCGCGGTTGTATGATTTGAATACATGATAGATCTACATTAGCTAATCTAATTGATCTTGAAATAGTTGACTTTGATGTTATTATGGGAATGGTGCTGGTATGGCCGGGACCGTGGTCGTCCATCTCAGGTTTGCCGGCCAATAAGATCTTTGAGATTGACCAGCCAGCTAGGTTGGTTAGCAGCTTGTTATACTAATGTCGATTGCCGAGCAAAGATTGTTAGATTCCAATTTTTGGACAATCCAGTCCTAGAATGGAAGGGTAATGCCGCTACACATAAAGGTAAGTTTATTTCCTACCTTAACGCCCAAAAGATGGAGTCCAAGGGCTACATTGCTCACTTAGTTCGAGTTAGAGACTTGACCAGCAAGCCGATGACTTCCAAGTCAGTCCCAGTGGTAAATGAGTTTTCAAACAGTTTTCCTAGAGAACTTACCTGGAGTTCCTCCCAAGATGGAGATAGACTTTGCGATTGATCTACTTTTAGGTACTCAACCCATATCGATGTTTCCTTACAGGATGGCTTCGATAAAGCTAAGAGACTTGAAGGAGAAGCTAAGAGATTTTTTTGAGAAGGGATTCATTCAACCTAGTGTATTGTTAGGGGTGTAGTAGTGCTCTTTGTGCGAAAGAAAAGATGGGTCGTTAAGGATGTGTATTGACTACAGGCTGTTTAATAAAGTGATGATTAAGAATAAGTATTCACTTCCTAGGATGGATGACTATTTGATTAGTTACAGGGTGCCAGATGCTTTTCGAAGATTGACTTGAGGTCCGGGTATGACCAGTAACAGGTAAGGGAAATCGATAGCCCTAAGACCCCTTAAGAACTAGATATGACCATTATGAGTTCTTACTGATGTCATATGAGCTTACTAATGCCCCATTAGCTTTTATGGACTTGATGAATAGGGTGTTTAGGCCTTTCCTTGATGTGTTTGTGGATTATATTTATTGATGACATCCTGATTTATTCACGATTAGAGGCCGAGCATGTAGATCACCTAAGAGCTGTGTTACAGACTCTCCGGGAGCACAGGTTGTATGCTAAATTTTCTAAGTGTGAATTTTAGCTAACATCTGTGGCTTCCCTTGGTCATGTAATTATAGCTGAAGGTATAAGAGTGGATAGTCAAAAAATAGAAGCGGTAAAGAGTTTTCCTAGACCCTTGACTTCTACAGAAGTTCGTAGTTTTCGGGGTTTGGTAGGTTACTATCACAAATTTGTAGAAAGATTCTATACTATCTCTATGCAGTTGACAAAGTTGACTCATAAAGTAGTTAAGTTTTAGTGGTCAGAAGCGTGCAAGTGCAGTTTTTAGAAATTGAAAGATAGGTTGACTTCAACACCTATCTTAACTCTTCTAGAAGGTACATAGGGTTATGTGGTTAATTGTGATGCTTCTAGGATTGGCTTATGCTGTGTTAGATGCAACACAACAAAGTCATTGGCTATGCTTCGAGGCAGCTAAGGAAGCATGAGCAGAATTACGCTACCCATGATCTAGAGTTGGCAATGATGGTGGTCGCGCTGAAGTCTGGCGTCACTACCTGTATGGGGTATATGTTGATATTTTTATAGATCGTAAGATCCTTTAGTACCTTTTTGAGCATAAGGAGTTGAATTTATGAAAGAGAAGTTGGTTAGAATTGTTGAAGGATTATGGTGTTAGCATTCTGTACCATTTTGGCAAATCTAATGTTATGGTTGAAGCATTAAGGCGCAAGTCTATGGGCAGCTTAAGTGATATAGAAGTTGACAAAGTTGAAATAGTGAGGACTATACAAAAATTAGCTAATCTACATATTTGGTTGATAGATAATTAAGATGGAGGTGTTGTAGTTCAGAGCACTACAGAATCCTCCCCGGTGTCAGAAGTTAAGCAATGACAATATGAGGATCCGGAATTGGTAGTGCTAAGAGATAGCATTACACAACAGAAGTATGCCTTGATTGAGTGTGGCCCAGTAGAGTTCTCAGATACCAGACTCTTTTATGTGTTCCGAATATAGGTAAGCTACGGGGGTAAATTATAAGTGAAGCTCATTACTTCGGGTATTCAGTACATCCAAGTGTCACGAAGATGTAGCGTGATCTGACATAGTTGTACTGGTGGAACCACATGAAAAAGGACATCATATGTTTTGTGATCCAGTGTCCTAATTTCCAGCACGTGAAGGTCCAGCACCATAGACTTGGAGGCTTGACTTAGAATATGGAGATTCTATCTTGGTAGTGTCACGACCCAAACATGGGCCCGGATCGAGACACGGGACAAGGAGCCCCGAGAGACTCCAAGTCGACCCATGGCATAAACATACATCTAACACAATCAATAAAAGCGGAATATTTAACATAATAAACATAGCGGAAGTCTAAACATCACATAACATCAGAACTATAATTTACATCATACACGACAAGCTGATTACTACGCAAAGTCTGAAAGACTCTAACATATCTGATGGATTGATGGGACAACACCCCCCCAACTAACCCGACAAGTCTAAAACTGAAGGGAGACATAACAACTACGGATACTAAATGTCCTTAGAGGATGAGGACTCACAGATGCTAGCTGGGCAAGTCTGACTGGGAAGCAGGGGCTAAGGATGCTGTTGAGAAAGATCCCTTGGACCTGTATCATGAGACAATACAATATAGAGTATGCGGTCAGTACTTGGAATGTACCGAGTATGCAATGTAAATAAAATGGACAGTTAAAATACATAAAAGTTCATAAGAGTGAGACAGCATGATCGTAATGTAAATATCATAATGTAAATATAAGGCTTAAGGTGTTCAAAACATTCGTAAATCATTCATAATCATAATCATAGGAGAAAAGCTTTATTAAACATGACCTAAGCCAAAGTATATAATCATAACCATACATAAATCACGAGGAATAGTGGGAGATTCTTATAACCGACATACCCCATATGAGCACACATGGAGCCCGACCTGTAAACCCCTAGTTTAGAGGGTGTTTGTACCTTGACAAGGGTAGAACCATGAAAATAGGCATGATATCACTCATGAAAGGCTCATTTGGGAAAAAGGGACAGTCACAAAGGAAGGCCCATTATGGCTATGTTGGCGTGTAGTTTTGAGAGTAGGGGTATTCTTGGACCCCGGGTCTACTCGGTGTTAAATACTACTCCCAAAACATATATAGTGCTCATAGGATATTATACATGAGATTCATAGGCTAGTTTAAAATCATGATATTCATAAGCATGCTTGAAATACATGAACTAGCCATGAAATAAGGCCTGTGAGTCGACCAAAATAATAAATCCATGAAACATGAAGTTCATGTATACTTGTAAAACATGTATATACTTGATATCTCATAAATCCATGGTAAGTACTTGAGAGAAATCATATTATAAGCCATAAATCATAATGGGTTAATGAACATCAAAATCAAAATGGGATCATAACTTGAACTTTCATGAAATATGCATAATTGGGCAGAGTTTGTAGGAATTTAAATCTGAATAGCTATATAATCCTCCCATGATTCATAAAACATGAATTTATACATTAGAGGGATTAACCCATAGATAGATCATAAGGATTTCATAAGAATTGGGATAAAACCCCATAGAATTATCAAAAGAATTTCATGGATTAGAGAGGAGTTGGGCATAGGTGTGAACAATTTCACCCATTCATAACCCTACATACCTGAGAAGGACTGATTCTACAACTCCCTAGATTTCCCAATGAAGAATTGAAGAAGAACTTGGAGAACTAGACTTGATCACCTCTCCAAAGCCTCTAAACTTGCATGCATGAATTAGGAGTGACTTAGAATGAACTTACCCTTCTTAAAACTCACTATTCAAAGCTTTAAACGACGTTGTTTAGGTCTTAGGATCATAGGAATTATGGAAAAGCCCTTGATAAATTCACAGGGAAAAACAGACTGCCAGTCCCAACGAGGCACTGGACGAGTCGTTGTCCATGGCCATGACTCGTGGACTTCATCCGTTGCCTCCATTGGAAATTTCAACTAGGTTTTCACCACGAGGCACACTATGATTCGTTAATGGTTACCACGACTCATTTTCACCTCCCGTCCTCTACATTGCCAGAATTTACCAGGGAGTCACGATGGGAGACACCACTACTCGTGGTTTTCCCAACGAGTCGTGGTGAGGACCCATTAAGTGCACTACCCAACCTCCTTCATATTTCAACCACCCTTGGCCACGGCTGACCTGACGAGTCATGATGCTGACTACGAATCATGGTCACATCCATTGGCCACTTAAAGCTAAAATCTTCAGCTAAGTCAAACTCCTCACCTTGAGTCACTTAACGACTCGTGGTCATCCTGACGTGTCACTAGACGACTCGTCCTGTGACCTGGTGCAGAAATTTCTATTTTCTTCGTTTCAACTCCCGGGGTCTGATTTTAGGGCTTTTGGGGTATAACAATATCTCTCCCTTAGGAATATTCATCCTCGAATATTGAAAATCATATAGAAAGACAAAGAAATGCAACCATCATACTCAAATACTGATCATATAAGCCGAAAACTGACGAAATGACTGACTCTGATTTGAACTACATGACTGAACTGAATTTTTGAACCACACATACATCCATTTGCACGAAAGAAACTGTGGTACATGAGATGAAAATGAAACTGAATAGAGTATTAAGGAGAAAACTGATACCTTAAGTTGAAATTGATCTAGAAAAGAATAAATGCGGGTATTTAGCCATCATATCGGCTTCGTCTTCCCATGCAGCTCCATTCAACATGTTGATTCCTCCATAAAACTATAAACGAAACTACTTCTTTGTTCCTTAGCCTTCGAACCTGACGATCCAATATTTCCACCAGAACCTCTTTATAACTGAGGTTGTCCTTCACACCATACTCTCCACCAGAAAAACTAGAGCTGGATCACCCAAACACTTCTTTAAGAGCGATACATGGAAAACTGGATGGACTGAAGCTAATTTTGAGGGTAACTCCAATTCATAGGCCACCTTGCCAATGTATCTCACAATCTGGTATGGGCCAACATAACAGGGATAGAGTTTTCCTCTCTTTCCAAATATCATCACTCCCTTTATGGGAGATACCTTCAGAAACACCCAATCATCAACTTCAAACTTGAGTTCTCTCCTTCTCACATACGCATAGGACTTTTGGTGACTCAGAGCTGTTTTCAACCTATCCCATATGAGCTGAACTTTCTCCATAGCCTCACGGACTGAATCTGGTCCTATCATTGCAGCTTCATTGACTTCAAACCAACCAATAGGTGATCTACATCTTTGCCCATAAAGAGCCTCAAACGGAGCCATCTGAATGTTGGAATGATAGCTGTTACTATATGAAAACTCAATGAGAGGCAAAAGATAACTCAATGAGCGGAAAATGAACATCCTAACTACCCTTGAAGTCAATTACACATGCTCTCAACATATCCTCGAGAGTATGTATAGTCCGCTCTGCTTGACCATTCATTTGCGGGTGAAATGCTATGCTAAGTTTAACCTGAGTACCAAGTCCCTTTTGAAGCAATCTCCAAAACTGAGTACCTCTATCTGATATGATGGAAAATGGAACTCTATGAAACTGAACTAACTCTCGAATGTACAACTTAGCATAATCCTCTGCTGAATCGTTAGTTTTGACCGATAGGAAATGAGCTGCTTTGGTCAACCTGTCCACTACCACCCAAATGGAATCTTATTGTCAACGAGTGCGAGGAAGCCCTGTGATGAAGTCCATATTGATATCCTCCCATTTCCAAGTAGGAATACCTGATATCTTGAAGGATACCTCCCAGTCTTTGATGCTTAACCTTCACCTGTTTGCAATTGGGACACTTAGCTGAAAATTCTACTATGTCCTTCTTCATGCCATTCCACCAATAGAATTCTCGTAGGTCATGGTACATCTTGGTGGCACCTAGATATATGGAGTATCTGAAACCGTGAGGCTCATGCAACATCCGATTTCTCAAATCATCAACATCTGGAACACACAAGCGACCCTAATATCGAAGAACACCATCTCCCCCTTTGGAGAAGACATCTACCTTTTGATTCTGGACGGTCTCCTTCAACTTCACAAAAATAGTGTCCTTGTCTTGTCTAGCTTTCACATCAGTCACCAAGGATGATTCTGATCCGTTCTGAACAATAACATCGCCATTGTTCGAGTCAACCAAACAAACTCCCAACTGTGCAAGTCGATGCACGTCCTTTACCAGCTCCTTCCTCCCCTCATCTACATGGGACACACTCTCCATAGAGATTCTAATAAGTGCATCTACTACTACATTAGCCTTACCCGGATGGTAAAGGACATTCATATCATAATCCTTGAGTAGCTCTAACCACCTCCTTTGATGCAGATTTGGATCCTTTTGGGTAAACACATATTGTAGGCTTTTGTGGTCTGCAAACACATCCACACGGACCCTGCACAAGTAGTGTCTCCAAATCTTCAAGGCAAATCTTACTGCCACCAATTCGAGATCATGAGTCGGGTAATTCTTTTAATCAACTTTTAGCTGTCTAGAAGCATATGCTATAACCTTTCCATGCTACATCAACACACAACCAAGGCTAATCCTTGAAGCATCATAATACACCACAAACCCATCGGTACCCTCGGGTAGGGTCAACAACTCTTAGAAACTCTTCTCACAAGCCTCCGACCATTAGAACTTCACTTTCTTTTGGGTCAGTTTGGTCAATGGCACTGAAATAGATGAAAACCCCTTAACAAATCTCCGATAATAACCAGCTAAGCCCAAGAAGCTCATGATATCTGCAGGATTCACCGGTCTAGGCCAATTCCTCACCACTTCTATCTTCTGAGAGTCCACCTTTACACCCTCACTTGACACCACATGGCCCAAAAATGCCACTGAGTTCAACCAAAACTCACAATTGATGAATTTAGCATATAATTGGCTATCCTTGAGAGTCTGTAGCACCACCCTCAAATGAGCAGCATGCTCCTCCTTGCTCCTAGAGTATATCAGGATGTCATCGATAAACACTATCACGAACATATTCAAGTATGGCTTGAACACCCTCTTCATCAAATCAATAAAAGCTGCAGAAGCATTCGTTAGTCCAAAAGACATAACTACAAACTCGTAATGACCATACTGAGTCCTAAAGGCTGTCTTCGAGATGTCACTCTCCCGAAATATGAGCTAATGGTATCCGGATCTGAGATCTATCTTCAAAAAGCACTTGGCACTCTAAAGCTGGTCAAACAAATCATCAATCCTTGGAAGAGGATACCTTTTCTTGATGATGACCTGGTTCGATTGCGATAATCAGTATACATACGAAGAGAACTGTCACAACCCGAATGTAGACCCGGACCGTGACACAAGACAAGGAACCCCGAGAGGCCCCAAGTCGACCCAAGACATAAGCATGCATCTAACTTCATTCATTATAAGCGGAAGACTAATCACAAGGCGTAGCAGAAATGTAAACATAATCATAATAAATCATAACATAAGGAAATCTCTAGACATACACACAAGCTAAGTACTACATATGGTCTGAAAGCCTCTACTACATATGATGGGTTGATGGGACAGCACCCCCCAACTAACCCGTACAAGTACCGAATCATATAAAAGGATGAATGTCTGTCAAACGGCCCTTGGAACATGAGGACTCACCAATAAGCTTAAAGTGCACTCTGATATGATCTAGATATGAGGATGAGCCTGAGAGCCGGAACCTATATCATATGACGATACATCATAGAAAGTATGCGGTCAATACGTGGAATGTACTGAGTATTCAAGGTAAGTAAATCGGACATTCAAAATGTGTGAAAGCTCATAAAACTTCATAAGAGTAGGACACCATGATCATATCATAAATATCATGACATAACATATCATAGGGGCTTAAGGTTTTCAAAGCATTCATAATACAATTGAAATAATAATCATAAGAGGAAATCCATATTGAACATAACTTGAGCCAATATACATAACCGTAGAAATGCATGAATCATGAGGAACAGTGGGAGATTCTCTGAACCGACATACCCCATATGAGCATACATGAAGCCCGACATGTAACCCTAGCCGGGATGGTGTCCGTACCTTGCCAAGGGTAGGACCATGAAAGTGTGATATCACCATGAAAAGGGCCATTTGGGCCGCGGACAATCAAAATAGAGGTCCCAACATTCCTACGATGGCACGTAGTTTATAAGATTTGGGGCAGAACCTAGGCCCCGAACCTACTCAGTGTTCGATACTACTCCAAAAACATATATAGTGCTCATAGTATAACATGCATGAATTCATGGGCTAGTTAAATCATGATAATCATAAACATAATTATACATACGTGACTAGCCATGATATAAGGCCCATGAGTCGGCCAAAACATAATTTATGAATCATAGGTTTCATGCATACATGTAGGTCATACATATAACTTGTAAATAATCAAATCATGATGGGTAATTGGATAAATTCGTATTTAAAATCATAAATTATATTAGGCTTGTAAATATCATCAATTAAAGAGAAGATCAAAAATTGATTCATCATAAGTCATGCTTAAATAGGCTTGATTTAGTAGAAATTGAAATCAATAATTTTATAATTGGGAATGGTTGTAAAATCTGATCAAAATTCATAAAATATGATGTAATTCACAACTCATAACAACCCATTAGTAAATCATTAGATTTTCACAAAATTGAAATCAAAACCCCATGAGATTTTTGATAGATTTTCATAAATTAATAGAGATTGGGCATGGGTGTGAACGGAAACAACCATTCATAACCCTACATACCTGAAAAGGCTTGACTCTACCACTTCTCTGATTTCCCAAGAAGGATTTGAATGAGAACCTTTAGAACTTGCTCTAGATCACCTCCTCAACTTCCCAAGTTTGCATGCATGGAATGAAATAACTTAGAATAGGTTTTCCCCTCCTAAAACCCACTAAAACGATCCTTAAACGATGTATTATAGGCTTTAGGAACTTAAAATTTATGAAAAGGCCCTTATTAATTCGCATAAAATTAACTGTCAGGTGGTCCTAACGGACGTCCTAGCAACTCATCCTCACTGGCCACGACTCGTCATGTCGATTGTCAAGTGCACTGCCTTGCTTTGTCTCTTGGGCTCTTAACGAGTTACATTACAACTCGTCAGGGGTGACCACGACTCGTGGTCACTAGTCGTTAAGTATACTGCCTCATCTTTCCATTTCCCATTGTTTTCCTTCCCCACAGCTGACCCAACGACTCGTGGGTCCTGACCACGAGTCGTGGCCTCGCCCCTGGGGTCTCAACTCTTCCAGGACTTTTCTCAACACTCAGGCCTTCCCCACGAGTCACTTGACGACTTGTGGGCTATCCTCACGAGTCATGGGACGACTCATCCTGAGACTGCAAATGACAATTTCTACTTTTCCCTATTTCAACTCCCGGGTCCGGTCTTTGAGTTCCCGGGGTATAACAATATCTCACCCTGGGCAACATTCGTCCTTGAACGTAGGAAACAAGAAAAAAATAGAAACATGCAATTATCATATTCAGATATAGATCATTTAAACCAAAAATTAATGGAATGAAATTATCATATTCAAATATTGATCATTTAAAACAAAAATTAATGGAATGACTGCCTCCGATTCACATCACATAGCTGAACTGATCTCATGCTTCACATACACATCCATACATATAAAAGAAACTTGAACACATGAACCGAACATGAAAACTAAATATAGTATTAGGGAAACAATTGATACCTCAACCCGAAATTAAGCCGTTAGGAAACAAGTGAGATTATTTAGCCATCATAGGCTTTGGCTTCCCATGTACCTCCATCAACATGATGATTTCTCCACAACACCTTTACTGAAGCTACTTCCTTGTTCCTCAGCCTCCGAACTTGACGATCCAATATTCCAACTGGAACTTCCTCATAGTTAAGGCTATCCTTTACACCAAAGCTATCCACCGGGACTACTAGAGTTGGATATCCAAACATTTCTTCAAAAGAGACACATGAAACATAGGATGCACGGAAGATAACTCTGAGGGCAAGTCCAACTCATACGCTACCTTACCAACTCTTCTCATAATCCGGTTGGGACCAACATAATGGGGACTGAGCTTTCCTTTCTTCCCAAACCGCATGACTCCCTTCATGGGAGATACCTTTAGAAATACCCAATCGTCCACCTCGAACTCCAACTCTCTCCTCCTCACATCAGCATATGACTTTTGACGATTCTGAGCGGTTTTCAGCCTGTCCCTTATCAATTGAACCTTCACCATAGCCTCATGAACCGAATCTGGTCCTATCATAGCTGCCTCACCAACCTCAAACCATCCTATAGGAGATCTACCTCTCCGACCATAAAGAGCCTTGAACAGTGCCATCTGGATGCTAGAGTGATAACTATTATTGTAAGCAAACTCAATCAGGGGCAAGTGATCATCCAAGCTACCTTTAAAGTCCATCACATAAGTTCTCAACATGTCCTCGAGGGTTTGGATTATCCGCTCCGCTTGACCATCGGTCTGCGAATGAAATACTGTGCTGAGCTTAAACTAAGTCCCAAGCCCCTTTTGAAAAGACCACCAAAACTAGGAGGTAAACTGACTACCTTGGTCCGAAATAATGAACACAGGCACTCCATGTAGCCGAACCAACACTCAGATATACAATTTGGCATAATCATCCGCTGAGTCTGTGGCTTTCACTGATAGGAAATGTGCAGCGTTGATTAATCTGTCTACCACCACACAAATGGAATCATACTTTCGCGAGTACGAGGTGGGCCTGTAATGAAATCCATATTAATCTCTTCCCACTTCCATGTGGGGATGCTAATATTCTAAAGTACTCCTCCCGTCCATTGATGTTCAACCTTTATTTGCTGACAGTTCGGGCACCTGGCTACGAATTCTGCAATATTCTTCTCCACTCCATCCCACCATTAGATTTCTTGTAAATCATGATACATCTTGGTGGCGCCTGGATGGATAGAATACCTAGATCCATAGGCCTCATGCAATATCCGGCTCCTCAAATCATCAATATCTGGGACACATAGGCGACCCTGGTGCTGAAGAACACCATCTCCCCCTTGGGATGAGACCTCCACCTTCTGACTTCAAACGACTTCTTTCAGTTTTACCAAAATCGAATCCTCATCTAGTCTAGCTTTCATGTCAGTCGCCAAGGACGATTTTGATTCATTCTAGAAAAAAACACTACCATCAGCGAGTCGACCAACCTAACTCCCAACTTTGCGGGTCGATGTACATCTTTCACCAACTCCTGCTTTCCTTCATCCACATGGGACACACTCTCCATAGAGAGCCTACTAAGTGCGTCAACTACCACATTAGCCTTACCCGGATGGTAAAGGACACTCATAACGTAATCCTTGAGTAACTCCAACCACCTCCTTTGCAGAAGATTGAGATCTTTCTGCCTGAACACATATTGTAAGCTCTTGTGGTCAATATACACATCCACATGGACCCCATATAAGTAATGTGGCCATATCTTTAATGTGAATACCACTGCTACCAACTCTAGATCATGGGTTGGGTAATTCTTCTCATGGATCTTTAAATGTCTAAAGGAATATGCTATTACCTTCCCTTGCTGCATCAACACACCCGAGTTCGATTCTCAAAGATTCACAATACACCACAAAACCATATGTACCCTCGGGTATGGTCAACACCGGTGCGGTAGTAAGTCGAGCCTTCAACTCTTGGAAGCTCTTCTCACAAGCCTCCGACCATTGGAACTTCACCTTTTTCTGAGTCATCTTGGTCAAAGGTGCTGCAATCGATAAGAAACCTTCAACAAACCTCTGATAGTAACCAGCTAAACCCAAGAAACTCCGAATATCCGAGGGATTCACCGGTCTAGGCCAATTATTCACCACCTCGATTTTCTGAGAATCTAGTTTTATGCCCTCGCCTGATACTACATTGCCAAAAAATGCTACCGAGTTCAAGCAGAACTTGCACTTGCTGAACTTGGCATACAACTGACGATACTTGAGGGTCTGAAGCACTACTCTCAAATGAGCGGCTTTCTCCTCCTCGCTCTAAGAGTATATAAGTATGTCATTAATGAACACAATCATGAACATGTCTAGATAAAGCTTGAACACCCTATTCACTAGGTCCATAAAAGTTGCAGGAGCATTTGTTAGTCCAAAAGACATAACTACAAACTCATAATGCCCATACCGCGTCCTAAAGGCTGTTTTTGGGATATCACTCTCCCGAACTCTTAGCTGATAATACCCGGACCAGAGATCTATCTTTGAGAAACACTTGGCACCCCGAAGCTGGTTAAACAAATCATCGATCCTGGGCAAAGGGTACCTGATCTGGATGGTGACCTTGTTCAATTGTCGATAGTCAATACACATCCGAAGATAACCATCCTTCTTTCGGACAAATAACACTGGTGCACCCCATGAAGACTTGCTCGGCCTGATGAAGCCCTTATCTAATAGGTCCTTCGACTGATCTCTCAACTCTTTTAGCTCGGAGGGAGCCACCATGTAAGGAGGGATATATATAGGCTGTGTATCGGGTAGAAGGTTAATACAAAAATCAATCTCATGCTCGGGAGGAACACTTGGCAAATCATCATGAAAGACCTCTGGATACTCACGCACCACCGAAACTGACTGGATAGTTGGAGTTTCAGACTCAACATCCTTGACCCTGACCAAATGGTACATGCAACCCTTAGAAATCACCTTCCTATAAGATATGAAATAAATCGACCTGCTGGTACCGCCGAACTACCCTTCCACTCCAGAGCTGATTCGCCCAGAAAATGAAATTCCACTGCACGAGTCCTACAATTTATGAAAGCATAACACACATACAACCAATACATGCCAAGAATAATATCAAAGTCAATCATGGCTACCTCTACAAGGTCTGCCGAGGTGACTTTTATGTAATATAGTGATCAGGCATCCTCTATATACCTGCCTTGCTACAACCAAATCTCTGACAGGAGTAGAAATCGAAAATGGTTCGGATAGAGTCTTGGGAGTAACTCCAAAGCCACTAGTAATGTAAGGTGTCACAAAAGAAAAGGTAGCTCCCGGATCTAGCAAAGTATAAACATCAATATGAAAAACACGCAACATACCAGGGACCACATTAGGGGAGACCTCTTGCTCCTGATGGGGTGCTAAAGCATAAAACCTATTTTGGCACTGACCGCCGGCTGAACTAGTCGAGGCACCTTGCTGAGGAGGATGTGTTACTGGCATACAGGCTCCACCGACCCCTGATCTGGCCGAAGGTCAATCCCTGAGTCTTTGTCTGGGTTCGCTACACCTGAAACAAGCATCCAAGCTGACTAGGCACCTCCGGGGATGATTCTTGCCGCACTTCGCATAAGCTGAAAAAGTGCGCTCTATCTGCATGCTGCCCTGGTCTCTCGAATATGGAGCCTTGCTCCTCTGATCCCCTCGTAATCCAGATGGTGTACTGGCCGATGATGGTGCTAGAGCAATAGACCTATGCTAAGACTGCTCACGCTGTCCACCCCCTAATCTAACCTGAGAAGTCCTGTAACTGTCGGCCCTGGCCCTCTTGGCCTCTCTCTGCCTCCGATATATCAACTCCATCTGGTGAGCATGTAGTACAATGTGGGGAAAGTCTATATCTCAATGAAACATGGCAATCCTGCAGTCCTTATCCAGATAGTCCGCCACTCCATGTACAAAATGACTTACCCAAGCCATCTGGTCCGCCACCAACTCTGGCGCATACTTGGATAAAAGGGTGAACTCCAATGCGTACTCCTGAATGGACATGTCACCCTGCTTCAAGTTAACAAACTCAGCCGCCTTTTGTTCCCTCATCTCCCGAGGGAACAATTGATCCAAGAATGTTGTGTGGAACTTTTCCCAATCGATAGGGTCTGCACCCACTGCCCTAGCATCTCTCCACTATTTGAACCATATGTGGGCCATCCCCTTAAGCAGATAGGAAGCCAAATCAACACAATCTCCATTGGTCACCCCCATAACCTGGGTGATCTTTAGAATCTCCTCGATGAAATCGTGCAGATCCTCATCCATCTTGAACCTAAGGAACTCCAGAGGGTTTATCCTCAAGAAGTCTCTAATCCGGGCCGCTGCCGCATTGCCATTCTGTGGGATATGAGCAATAGCCTTTTATTTGAACTGAGTATTCATGGCCTGTGCCAACATATGGATAGCCGCCCGAAACTCGACGTGGGCAACTAGCTCTAGTGCATGAGGCTCCTGAATAGGTAGGGCCTACTGATGCCCATAATCATTGCCATCTCCATGGCCTTCACCGTTCTCGTTTCTCCTACCGTTCGTTCTTATGGGAGCCATGATTCTGCAATCGCGAATAGCATGAGTTAGAAGGATAGAAGGACTTCTCATCACACGACATAGATCATAAAAGAAGGGAACATTTCCTAAACGTATGGTAGCCTCTTCATCATAAGAGTGGTGCGCTTCACACCCATGAAAAAAACCCTACTTAACGTGACTTTCAAATACCCTAGGACACTTCAAAACCTATGGCTTTGATACCAATTTTGTCACGACCAGAATGTAGACCTAGACCATAACAGGGGACAAGAAACCTCGAGGGGCCCCAAGTCGACCCATGACATAAGCATACATCTAAATTCATTCATTATAAGCGGAAGAATTATCACAAGGCATAGACGAAACGTAAACATAATCATAGCATATCGTAATGTAAGGAAATTTCTAGACATACACGCAAGCTGAGTACTACATACCGTCTAAAAGCCTCTACTACATATGATAGGTTGTTGGGACAACACCCCCAACTAACCTGGACAAGTGCTAAAACTTATAAAGGCATGAATGTCTGTGAAACGGCCCTCGGAACATGAGGACTCACCAATAAGCTGAAAGTTCACTCTGATATGATCTAGATATGGGGATGAGCCTAGAGTCGAAACCTGTATCATAAGATGATACAACATAGAAAGTAAGCGGTCAGTACGTGGAATGTACCGAGTATGCAAGGTAAGTAAAAAGGACATTAAAAATGTGTGAAAGCTCATAAAACAACATAAGAGTAGGACACCATGCTCATATCATAAATATCATGACATAACATATCATAGGGGATCAAGGTTTTCAAAGCATTCGTAATACAATCGAAATAATAATCATGAGAGGAAAGCCGTATTAAACATAGCTTGAGCCAATATACATAATCATAGACATACATGAATCATGAGGAATAGTGGGAGATTCTCTGAACCGACATACCCCATATGAGCACACATGAAGCCCGACTTGTAACCCTAGTTGGGAGAATGTCCGTACCTTGCCAAGAGTAAGACAATCAAAGTGTGATATCACCATGAAAAGGGCTATTTAGGCTTGGGAAAATCACAAAGGAGGTCCCAACACACCTACAGTGGCATGTAGTTTATGAGATACAGGGCAGAACCAAGGCCCCGAACCTACTCGATGTTCGATACTACTCCCAAAACATATATAGTGCTAATAGTATAACATGCATGAATTCATTGGCTAGTTAAATCATGATAATCATAAATATAATTGTACATACATGGATAGCCATGACATAAGGCCCGTGAGTCAGCCAAAACATTATTTATGAATCATAGTTTCATGCATACTTATAGATCATACATATAACTTGTAAATAATCAAATCATGATGGTAATTGGATAAATTCATATTTAAAATCATAAATCATGACGGGCTTGTAAATATCATCAATTGAAGAGAAGATCACAAATCTATTCATCATAAATAATGTTTAAATAGGCTTGATTTAGTAGAAATTGAAATCAATAATTTTATAATCGGGAATGGTTGTAAAATCTTATCAAAATTCATAAAATATGATGTAATTCGCAAGTCATAACAACCCATTAGTAAATCATTAGATTTTCACAAAATTGAATTACAAAACCCCATGAGATTTTTGATAGACTTTCATAAATTAATAGAGATTGGGCATGGGTGTGAACAGAAACACATATTCATAACCCTATATACCTAAAAAGGCTTGACTCTACCACTTCTCTGATTGCCCAAGAAGGATTTGAATGAGAACCTTGAGAACTTGCTCTAGATCACCTCCTCAACTTCTCAAGTTTGAATGCATGGAAGGAAATAACTTAGAATAGGTTTTCCTCTCCTAAAACCCACTAAAACGAGCCAAAAACAATGTAGTATAGGCTTTAGGAACTTAGAATTTATGTAAAGGCCCTTACTAATTCACAGAAAATTAACTGTCAGGTGGTCCTAAAAGACTACCCGATGACTCATCCTCACTGGCCATGACTCATCATGTCGATCATGAAGTACACTACCTTGCTTTGTCTCCTCGGCTCTTAACGGGTCATATCACGACTCGTCAGGGGTGACCATGACTTGTGGTCACCAACTGTTAAGTATACTGTCTCATCTTTCCTTTTCCCATTGTTTTCCTTCCCCACGCCTGACCCAATGACTCGTGGGTCCTGACCACGAGTTGTGGCCTCGCCCATGGGGTCTCAACTCTTCCAGGACTTTTCTCAAAACTCAGGCCCATGAGTCACTTGACGACTCGTGGGCTGTGAGGGTCATGGGACGACTTTTCCTGAGACAACAAATGACAATTTCCACTTTTCCCCATTTCAACTTGCAGGTTCGATCTTTGAGCTCCCGGGGTATAATAAGAACCATCTTTCTTTCGGATAAAGAGAACTGGTGCACCCCATGGCTATTTGCTCGGTCTAATGAACCCCTTGTCTAAAAGGTCCTTCAACTTGTCCTTCAACTCTTTTAACCTGGCTAGAGCCATTCTGTACGGAGGAATAGATATAGGCTCCGTATCAGGAAGGAGGTCAACACCAGAATCAATATCCCACTCGAGAGGGATTCATGATAAAGCATCTGGGAAGATTTCTGGATACTCACATACTACTGGAACAAACTGAATAGTCAGGGTCTCGGAGTAGCATCCTTAACCCTAACTAGATGGTACACGCAACTCTTGGAGATCATCTTTCTGTCCTTAAGGTAGGAAATGAAATGACCTACAGGCACAGCTGAACTACCCTTCCACTCTAGTACTGGCTCACCTGAAGATATGAATTCTACTACCCGGGTTCTGCAATTAACTGAGGCGTAGCATGCAAACAACCAATCCATGTTGAGAATAACATCAAAATCGGTCATGGATAACTCTACTAAATTCGCTGAGGTGAATTTCTGAAGTACTGTGACCAGGCAATTTCTATACACCCGTCTAGCTACAACTGAATCATCCACTAGAGTAGAGACTGAGAAGGGTTTTAACAAGATTTTGGGACTGACTCTAAAACTACTATCCACATAGGGTGTCACAAAAGACAAAGTAGTCCCTGGATCTAACAAAGCATATACATCAAGGTGGAAAACTCATGACATATCAGTGACTACATCCGGGGAGACCTCCTGCTCCTGGCGGGATGCTAAGGAATAGAATCTATTTTGGTGCTTTCCACCACCTGTACTAGTAGAAGCACCCTGCTGGAAGGGACATGCTGCTGGAGCTGTTGACTAGCGGCTGAAGTACGGGCTCTACCATCGCCTAATCTGGCTGAAGAGTAATCTTTTAGCCTGTGTACGGGTTTTCCACACTAGAAATAAGTGCCTGAACCAACTAAACACCTCCCTGGGTGGTTCTTGGCACACTTCGCATAGGCTGGAAAAGTGCAATCTCCTGAAATGCTCCCCTGGCCCCTCGAGCCTAATGGTCTACCCCTCTAATCAAGTCTGGATCGGGATGGGACACTTGCTGATGATGGTGTTGGGGCTAAAGATCTCTGTTGGGGCTATTGATGGTGCCCATTAAGCCTTGACTGGGAGAATTCGATGCTATCAGTCCTGGCCCTCTTGGCCTCCCTCTCCTGCTCACTCATCTGTACCGCCTCCATCTGCTGGGCGTATAGGACTATCCGTGCAAAGTCAATATCCTAGAGAAGCATCACGATTCGACAATCCCTGACCAAAGAGTCTGCTATCCCGTGTATGAACCTGCTCACACGGGTCCTTTGATCTGCCACCAACTTAGGTGCATACCTTGAAAAACGTGTGAACTCCAAGGCATACTCTTGAATCGTCATCTCTCCTTGGTTAAGATTCACAAACTTGGCCTCTTTCAGCTCCCTCATCTCCCGAGGGAAGAACCAATCAAGAAAAGCAACATGAACTCATCCCGAGTGACAGGGCCTGCTTAAACCGCCCTACTATCCTTCCACTATTTCAACCAAATGTGCGTGACCCCCTTCAACTGATATGAGGCCAAATCAGCACACTCCTCCCCAATCACCCCCATAATCTAGGTGATCTTCAAAATTTCCTCAATGAATTCATGTGGATCCTCGTCCACCTTTGATCCGAGGAACTTGGGAGGGTTCATCCTCAGAAAGTCTCTAACTCTCACCGCCACCGCATTCCTGTTCTGAGGGACATGTGCTATCACCTACTAATTGACCTGGGCGGTCAGGGCTTGGGCTAATATCTGGATGGCTACCCTGAACTCTGCGTCGGAAACCGCCTCGGGTATGTGCTCTTCATGGACTGGTGGGGTCTGTTGGTCTTCGTCCGCATTGCCACCCTCGTGGCCATTTTCATTTCCATTTATTCTTCCATTGACTATATAGGGAGGCATGACTCTGCAAATGCGTATAGCATGAGTTAGAAGAATAGAGAGACATTTCACCTCATGACATAGATCATGATAGAAGGGAACATTTCCTAAATGTCTCATAGCCTCTTCGTCATAAGTGTGGCGCGCTTCACATCCATGAAAAAGACTCTACTTAACGTGGCTTTCAGACACCCTAGGACACTTCAAAACCTATTAGTCTGATACCAAGTTTGTCATGACCCGAACATAGGTCCGGATTGAGACATAGGACAAGGAGCCCCGAGAGACTCCAAGTCGATCCATGGCATGAACATACATCTAACTCAGTCAATACAATTGGAATATTTAACATAATAAACATATTGGAAGTCTAAACGTAACATAACATCAGAACTATGATTTACATCATACATAACAAGCTAATCACTATGCAAAGTCTGAAAGCCTCTAACATATCTGATGGGTTGATGGGACAACACCCCCAACTAACCCGACAAGTCGTAAACTGAAGGGAGACAAAACAACTATGGATATTGTTCACTCCCAATCGCACGCAAGTGCACGTGGTTGTACAAGTAATAAATTGGCTTTATTTCAAGTAGGTACCGAACCCATAGGGATTGTAACGAAGGAGTAAGTTTTCTCTAAGTTCTTAGTATACACACTTCTTTATACAAGTAGACAAGCAAAACAAATGGTGATTTTTCAAGAATATTAGTTAATGTAACCTTAAGTGAAAATTACGAATTATAATCTCAACAATAGCACAAACAAGCTGAGGCTAAGGCAAAACATGAAGATATGTAATTTATTGATTAAATTTCAGTCAACACTTCTCTTCGATTGTTAGTCAGGAATTATTAACAATGGATTGGGTCTTTCGAACTCCTCACC
Source organism: Datura wrightii (assembly GCA_035772735.1). Classification (NCBI taxonomy): domain Eukaryota; kingdom Viridiplantae; phylum Streptophyta; class Magnoliopsida; order Solanales; family Solanaceae; genus Datura; species Datura wrightii. Next base: position 28,287,198 of record JASDFA010000007.1, on the reverse strand, counting down.
AATTAAAGAATTATGAGATTTACATTACACATTTCTGTGATGCAACAACTCATATTCTCATAAACCAAACTAAATTCCATAGATGACCAAATATGACATTACAGATATATTTCTATTCTGAACGTTAGTCTTCTCTTAATTTCTCAACCAAGACAAGAACATATTCTACCAATTCACATCCATCCAAATAATCTTCCTTTCGGAAATAAAATTGGAATTTTAATATATACATTAACAATGGCCAATCATTAATGTAGTAAAAAGAAGAATCAGTAGAACAACCATTTTAGAGAAGATAAAAACAGAAATAACATCAATTACATACTACTGCAATTATCCTCAACCTCGGCCAAAGGTGAATTAGCCACTCATTTGAGGATTAAACATTTTCAAACATGTAGAAAACATACGAGCAACTGAAATTTAAGAGAAAAAGGAAGAGAATTAACCCTAGGACTTCTTCAGCTCAACTGCTTGATACCCACATTCTAGCATAAAATGTCAGATAACATAAAATAAAACCTAAGTGTTCTATTTATACAAGTGAGAAATTTCCCGGAATAAACTGGCAACGTGGCACGGAGGCTATCGCGGAGCCTCAGCTCCGTCCCATGGACTTGTCACTCACCTTCATTGGAATCTGGGTGTGCAGCAAAGTCTTCCCAACGTGTCACGGAAGTGAACGCGGAGCATAGGCGCCGTGACCTAGTGCCATTGTGCACTTTCACTGGAATTTGCCTAAAATTTCACTCTAGGCAGAATGCTACCGCGATGAAAGCATGACACGACCTCTATCGTGGAGCATCAAGTTTTTAGTATTTTCTTGCCAACTTCCGTGTTTTGCTTCCGAGTCCATTCCTCCACTTCACCATCTTGTAGATTAGTTTCCAAAATTCATTCTAAACCGCAAAAACAATAACTAATCATGTTGGTTAGTATAAATCCACATTTCCATAAAAACCACATGAGAATGTACACATAAAAGTAGATAAACAAGTCCAAATTAAGTAATAAAGTATCACTTGGGCATGCAATTATGCCCAAGATCACCTACCCCACACTTAAAGCCTTGTTCATCCACGAACAACCCTTTCACATCTCATGTAATTGAAGACTCACACATAGCTAATTTAGCAAGACAATTCGAGCTATGGCTACAATGACTGGTTGAGATGACAAGTAAAATATTAGTGCATGCAAGGTTTACCCATTAAAATCATATTTAACTATGTTGAGACTTCCTAGCCTCAAGATTTGACTCTCAATCTTAGCAAACTCATGCCAATAAACTGATCAAGAAATCCGACATAAATGTTATCCCTCATTAAACATGCGCCCTCACCACACAAGAGTTACCCATTTTTTATTCACGAATTTTAAACTCACAATATGTATGGGTGTATGAATAGAATTTCGCTCACTCTCTCAAAGAATTCGCATGCATCATGTGGTGAACCATAAGCTTGCCCTCAGTGTTGTACTCCACTAATTTAAGGCTGTTTGAATGTAAGATCAAGTAGGACCTTTTAGGTTGTAATATAGGCTAAGGGCTGGTGGGATCACCTTATGGCTAGTAACAGTGACAATCTTTCCCAAGCGCTTTTACTACATTTTTATTAAAGACACATTTTCTTTTGCTTCACCTTCCTTCTTTTCACTCTTGAATTATCTTCCTTCAGGTTCCCATTTCTTTAAGCACACTTGGCCTATTGGTAAGGAGTACTTAAGCACTTTTTTATTCATTTAATTTCTTACTCCCTACCAATAATTAGGCATTTTCAACCAAGTGCACCTCTAAGTTTTTCCTTAACTTCCACAACTGCTATTTTTCCTTCTTTTTCCCACTTCTTACTCCTTCACTCTTTCGAATTTTTCACTTAAGCGCTTAGGAGTTTTAGATCAAATACAAGGCTCATGAAAGAAAAGGATTAAGCTTATGTTGTAGCTATCAAAGAATAGGCTTAAGGCTCAATGGGGCTAACTAGGATTCAACATTCAAAGTAGGTAAGGCTATGAGTAATAATTAGGCTCATTAGAAGTAATGCCTAAATCAACTCCTACACTCTACATCCTTCATTTCGTTTTGTATACACATCAGGCAAGTTCTATACATTCCACAATAGCATGGAATATTCGAAAAACTCACACTCACTGCACATGCTCAATTAAAGACATATTCAACAGACTCTTAACTCAGCTAATTACAAGAATTCAAATTAAGCTTTAATCACATTGAGTCAAATTCTAGAGCGTAGGTGTCTCAACATATTTAGAACACTTGCATGCTTCCATACTAACCATACTTTCATCTTACAATCATGTGTAGCACGTAACAAGAATGTCGAACCATTAATTAGCTACGTATTTAAAAAAATCAAAACCTATTGACTAAATTTCCCTTAAGATGGTCGTCATCCATCCATCATAGGGAATAGTCTCTATCTAAGACTTCGGTTCAAAGGGACTATTCTCGGAAAAAGCACCGAAAACCAAAACCGAAAAACCCAAACAAAAAATTTAAAAATAGAAACAACTTGCACAAATAATTACACAAATAAATCCTTAACAAGAACTCCATACACACACGATCATCAACACAACACGAAACACAATGTCACACATCAACCACTTAAGCACAAGCACAAGCACAACACAGTCTTACTACACCAGCACCTAACTACTCCCACCCCACACTTAGTCGGAACACTATCCTCAGTGTTCACATATCTGCAATTAAAAACACAGTTTGGGTGGTGTAACTCCCTGATCAATCAAAATGCTCAATCTCTTCATCAGACGCCAATGCCTCATCTCCCAGATTAGAATCTTCTCCGTCGTCATCCTCTGACTCAACGTCTGAGTCGTCCCGATGAGTTTCCTCATCAGTGGGTACGTCGTCATCAACTGGTTCTACAAATGTGGGCCCAACTCTGCATAATGCTCGGGCATGCTCATTAAATGGATAATCCATCTCGAGCTGCCACAATTCATCCTCTGTAGCAGGCCTTCCACCAATCCGCAGTTGCAGTATCTGCATTCCATTATTTGAGCCATGTATTGGTCGTCCTGCGCATGTCGCTCGGCGAGTGTAAGCACAGGCCGGAATGTGGTATTAGGTGCTTTGGTCTTAGTGACATCCAAAACACGTCGGTCAAATTGAGGAATGTAATCCAGGGCCTCCTCTTCAATACCATGGCCCCTGAGGAAAGCTGTTAGAAGACCACCGAACCCCTACCGATGCCCTTGATGAAGTATGTCTTTCTTCATTGCTGAAATAATCACTGCTCCAACATTTATCTCGATCCCTTTCATCAATGCATATACCAAACAAACTTTGTCCCGGGTGACATCAGTCATATGCACCCCCCGGATCAGGCAAGTACACACTATCTTCAACCAAATCCTTGCTTCTCTATTCATTTGGGAGTATGGTAATGTCTGGTGATATCCTCTTTCCTTGTGACGACTCCACCTGGCTGTTGATCATGCTCCACATAATGTGCGTCTGATATCTGCATATGGTGGAGTAATGTTCAGCTGGCGGAGGACATGCGCATCTGTGTCCTGCGTCCCCAAGATGGCATTAAGATGTTGTGGTTCAAAAGAAACCACCTGTCCTCTGATCTTGACTGTGTGGCCGCGCGCGGTGGGGTTCCAATTAGCGTAGAATTCCCTTATGAGATGAAGATTACACTCTTTGGGTTCTTCGAAGATGAAGTTTAACCCCACAATGTTTATCTTGTGTAAGATTCTCGGGAATTCTTGAGCTAGTGGATCCCTTGCTATTTGCTCCTCAGGGAAATACTTGGTTTCCTTGTGGTTGGAGTACCATTTCTTCCCCTCATCCAATAACCATCGTGTTCCATACTGCCTTCGTTGCCCCCTTGGAACTGGTGGTGATGCTGGCACTGTTGCCCCAACTCTAAGTCTTTTTCGGTTAGTGCCAGATGTGGATGCACCTTTTCCCTTATCTTGCCGCGCCGACATTTTTCCTGTTCAGCAAAAACATGTACTCTTAATATCAATCACAATATGTCTATCTAATACTAAGGCCGGGCTCCAATTGGTCACCCCACACTTAGTTGCTAGCACGGTTTCATGAGTCATGGTCAGTCGGGTACTCAGACTTCCCATTCTTCATATTTCCATGCTCGCTACTCTCCAAACATAATTGAATTTCATTTCGACAAGATAAACAAACGTACTACCAGCTATCATCAACCACAAGGTGCAATGCATCAGTAAAAATCGATGGAATAGCTTCTTTGTACTATTCAGACTTTGTACAATTCATTTTTAAAGTTCATCCATCTATCAACTTCACAAAATAACTGATGCTTAACTTAGGCTTACAATCAAGAGGTAATTCAAGATTATGTACAATAGCCTATGGCATTATTCCTACCTTAATCTACAAAGATCAACATTCTATCCGCAGCATAATCAAAATTTAATCGCCAATTTTTCAGCACAAACAGAATGCACAACCCATTATTTGAATTTTTCTAACTTTTTCTTCTTCTTTCAATCTCAATTTCAAGCCCTAGTTGTAGACAATTTAAGATTTTTAACAAAGATCATGTAATCAATGAGTTCATCTAATCAAAACTATCCTACAAGCAACATTCATCCATAACCCAATTGATTACAACACTTTATATTAACTTAGGGCAGAAATTAAACATACAATATGTTCATGATTCAAAATTTGCAGAAAAATGAATAGAAGAGCAAGAACATACCTGGTATGTTATGTTTTTGAAGAAGGAATTGAAACTTTTTGATGTTAGGGGCGTGTCACGTTGAGGGAGTAAGGGGAAATGGGAGTTTTATCGCGGAGGTGTGCAAAAGAATGGGAGAAAAATGTATTTTTGGGGGTTAAAAAGAAGGATTTTGCGTGGGTCGACCCGACTGCCCAAACTGACCCGACGCGAAAATAGCCTCAACATGTCATGAAGGCTATCGCTCAGCTCAAGCACTATGACACGAAGCCAACACGGAGGCATTCTGCCTCCTGCCCCAAATTTTTGCATTTTTACCTTTTTTTTAACCCTTTGCAATTTTTATTTGCACTCTTTATCTCCTGAAAATCATCCAACAACAACAACTCATTAGAAAATAGTGGGTTGCCTCCCACCTAGCACCTTAGTTTTCATCATGGCATGACCTTTTTTTTTGGATAGTTTCTAACTATTATAGTACATTACATTCATGGGTTGCCTCCCATGCAGCACCTGGTTTATCGTCGCGGCTCGACGCTTGTCATCCTCATTCTTCTACTAAGGTGATAGACGCCTTCTCTCGATTAACGCCCCCACCCCAGTAGTGCTTACACCTTTGTCCATTCACTAAAAATGTGGCACTTTTATCCTTTTGCCACAATTCAACCACCCCATATGGGTCATCCGTACTACTTCAAATGACCCCGATCACTTGGAGCGCAATTTCCCTGGGAAGAGTTTCAATCTAGAGTTGAATAGCAGCACCATTTGGCCCGGCTCAAATATTCGATGCACCATATGCCTGTCGTTCCACGTTTTCATTTTTTCTTTGTAGCATTTTGCACTTTCATATGCATGCCATCGAAATTCGTCCAACTCACTCAGCTGCATCAATCTCCTCTTTCCTGCTATCTCAGGATCGATGTTCAACTTCCGCACAGCCCAATAAGCTCGATGTTCAAGCTCTACGGGAAGATTACATGCCTTCCCGTAAACCAATATTTACGGTGAAGTCCCAATGGGTGTCTTATATGCAGTTCGATAAGCCCAAAATGCATCATTCAGTTTTCTTGCCCAATCCTTGCATTGTGCATTCAACGTTTTCTGCAAAATCTGTTCAATTTCCCTATTTGACACCTCTACTTGTCTGCTAGTTTGGGGATGATATGCTATAGCCACTTTATTCCGCACCCTGTATTTCACAAGCAAATTCCTGAATCCTGCATTCACAAAATGTGCCCCTCTATCACTAATAATTGCTCGTGGCGTACCAAACCTGGTGAAAATCTGCTTCTTCACAAATCTAGCCACCCCCTTGTTGTCATTCCTGGGACATGTTGCTGCCTCAACCCACTTGGACATGTAGTCCACTGCCACCAAGATGTATTGATTGCAAAACGATGGTGAAACGGGCCCATAAAATCTATCCACCACACATCAAACACCTCAACTTCCAATATGTGATGCAATGGCATCTCATGTCTCCTGTCGATTGTTCCTGCTCTTTGACATCGATCACATACTTTGACATAAGCTGCAACATCTTTGAACAGTGTGGGCCAAAAGAACTTGGATTGCAGCACTTTGTGAGCAGTACGCTCTCCTCCATGATGACCTCCATACGGCGATGAATTACAACTCCTCAGCACCTCTGCCGTCTGACTTTCTGGAATGCACCGCCTCATCATTTGATCTGGTCCTTGCTTGAATAGATACGACTCATCCCACATGTAATACCTGGACTCATGCTTCAGCTTCTTCCTTTGTTGAGTTGTTGCCTCAGGTGGGTATATTCCACTTACTAACAAGTTCACAAAATCTGCATAGCAAGGGAGTCAGCTTCCTTCATTGCAAAGAGTTGTTCATCAGGGAACTCTTCTCGGATGCGCTCACCTTCCTTCACATGTGAACGGTTCTCTAGTCGCGATAGGTGATCTGCAACCTGATTTTCACTTCCCTTCCTGTCTCGGATCTCCAGATCAAACTCTTGAAGCAATAATATCCACCTGATTAGCTTGGGCTTCGCACCTTTCTTGCCAAATAAGTACCGAATTGCCGCATGATCAGTGTGTACCACCACTTTCGACCCCACCAGGTAGGATCTAAACTTTTCAAATGCAAACACTAGAGCTAGCATCTCCTTCTCCGTGACTGTATAATTAACTTGTGCAGCATCAAGCGTTTTGGTTGCATAATAGATGGAATGAAAAATCTTATTCCTTCGCTGCCCCAATACCGCTCCTACAGTCGCATCACTTGCATCATACAATAACTCAAAAGGATATTCCCAATCAGGAGCAATGAGAATAGGAGCTCCCACCAGCTTATTTTTCAGCTCCTCAAATGCTTTTACACATTCCTTGTCAAATTCAAACTTCACCTCTTTTTCTAACAACCGACATATCGGTCTAGAAATCTTAGAGAAGTCTTGAATAAACCGTCTGTAAAACCCAGCATGTCCTAAGAAGATGCGAACACCCTTAACTGATACTGGCGGTGGTAGCTTTTCAATCACCTCTATCTTTGCACGATCGACCTCCAAACCTCTGCATGACACCTTATGGCCAAGGACAATACCCTCCTTGACTAAAAAGTGACACTTTTCCCAGTTGAGCACCAAGTTTGAGTCTTCACATCTGGCTAACAACCTATCTAGATTCTGCAAACACGTAGCAAACAAGTTACCAAAACAGAAAAGTCATCCATAAATACCTCAACATAGTCTTCCACCATATCGTGGAATATTGCCATCATGCATCGCTGGAATGTGGCTGGTGCATTGCATAGACCAAAGGGCATCCGCCTGAAAGCATATGTCCTATAAGGACATGTAAACGTGGTCTTCTCCTGATCTTTTGGTGCTATGGCTATTTGATTATAGCCAGAGTAACCATCTAGAAAGCAATAATATTCCTGCCCTACCAGCCTGTCCAACATCTGATCAATGAATGGAATCGGATAGTGATCTTTCCGAGTGGCCTCATTGAGCTTCCTATAATCCATACAAATTCGCCAGCCCGTGACTGTGCGTGTGGGAATTAGCTTGTTCTTTTCATTTGTGACCACTATCATTCCCCTTTTCTTGGGAATGCATTGAATTGGGCTAACCCATTCACTGTCTGAGATGGGATATACCACTCCTGCATCCAGCCACTTGATCACTTCCTTTCTGACTACATCCTTCATCATCGGGTTCAACCTCCGCTGATGTTGCACGGTTGGCTTGGGTCCCTCTTCCACACATATCTTGTGCATGCAGAGAGCTGGACTGATCCCTTTAATGTCTGACATCTGCCATCCCATTTCTCTCGTTCGCCTCTTAAGGACCACCAATGCATCTTTCACTTGTGCATCTGTCAGTTCTGCTGAAATGATGACTGGTAAGGTGTCATCTTCACCCAAGAATACATACTGCAGATGTGGAGGCAATGTCTTTAACTCCAATTTAGGTGCCTCCTCTGTTGATAGCTTTGGGGATGGTTTCAAGGACCTCTTCAATGGTTCAAAATCTTGCTTCCTGAAGAACCATTTTGGCTCATTCAAAGTCTGCACCATCTCATATGTAGCACTGTCCCTAAAATGATCATGTCCCACCAAGGCTCTCTCCAAGGGATCCTGTGAGTCAGTAATCTGAAGGGTCGATTCGTGATTCAAAACACTGATTGCAGATAACTCTTCATCGATGGCAGGTAGCTTCATGGCCTTGTAGACATCAAAGACCTCTACCTTATCATGATCTCTCATGGTTAGCTGCCCAGCAGCTACATCAATTAAGGCTCGCCCGATTGCCAAGAAGGGACGTCCCAAAATAAATGGGACTTCTGCATCTGGCTCAAAATCAAGAATTATAAAATCCATCGGGAAAATGAGGGAGCCTACTTGCATTAGCACATCCTCCGCAATTCCATCTGGTCTGGCCAATGAACGATCAGCTAGCTACAAGATCACAGTGGTGGGTCCAGGACTGCCCAGCCCCAGCTTCTTGAATACTAATGTTTGCATCAAATTTATACTTGCTCCCAAATCGCACAAACCACGAGCTCGAATAGACTGCCCGATTGTAATCTGAATAGTGAAGCTCCCAGGATCCTTGAGCTTTGTCGGCAATCGATTCTGTATACGGGAGGTGCACTCCTCAGTAAGTGCAACTGTAACATACTCTGTCAGTCTGCTCTTGTTTGCTACAATGTCTTTGATGTACTTAGCATATTTTGGCACTCCATGCAACACATCTACTAAAGGAAGATTAATATGTACCTGCTTCAACACTTCCATGAACTTCTTGAAGCATGCTTCCTCCTTGTGCTTTTTCAATTTTTGAGGATACGGGGGCGATGGTCTTTCCATCTCTGCTGCCTTTTCATTCCCCCTCACATCATCATTTCCTTCATCCTTTTCTGTTGCTCTAGATTTCTGAGGTGGCCTTTCGGGTTCCACCTCCCCGAGTTGCTTTCCATTCCGGGTAGTAACTGCATTAACCTGCTTAGGATTTGGGTCTGTATCCCTTGGTAATCCTCCCCTCGATCTAGTATTTTAGGCTCAAGCTGACTGTCCCAACTAATACTCCAATGCATTTGTAGCTAACTGCTGATTTTTCATGTCAGTTGTCAATTTTACCTAATCAGCCTGCATCTGCGCATGGTTAGCTATTATGGTTTTAAGCATATCCTCGATGTTTCTAGAAAGAGGAGGTGCATTATTTCCTCTGAACTGCAGCTAAAAATTGTGATGACCACCTTGATTTTTGTGCACGCCCTAATTTGAATTTTGTCCCTAATGACTATTACTCCCTCATGAAAAATTCGGATGATTTCTCCAATTTGGGTTGTAACTATTTCCATACTGCTGATTGTTGCTCCTCTGGGCGGTTTCCAACAAAATTTACTGAATTTGGATTGGCACCACAACACTCAGCTGAGTGTTCACTACTTCCACAGACTTCACACCACACCTGCTGAACTGCATTGACTGGGGCTTGTGCCTGGCTCAAACTCATGTTGCTGAAATGAGTGTTAATTTTTGCAAAGTAGCTATTTGTGCAGAAATCGCTGTGAATTCATCTACCTCCAAGACCCCTGCCACTTTCTTCACTCCCCCTCAGGTTGTATCAGCATTCCATTCAGGATTACCTTGTGAAATACGGTTCAACAAGGTGTACAGCTCTTCATATGTCTTTTTCAATGCCTGCCCCCCAGCTGCTGAGTCTAACATAATCTTTGTATGCAGTTCCAAGCCTTCAATGAATGTATGCACCAACACATCATTAGACTGATGATGGTTAGGACAATCTCTTAACATTGACTTGAACCTCTCCCAAGCCAGATACAAATTCTCACCCTCGTGGCCATTTTCGTTTCCATTTATTCTTCCATTGACTATATAGGGAGGCATGACTCTGCAAATGCGTATATCATGAGTTAGAAGAATAGAGAGACATTTCACCTCATGACATAGATCATGATAGAAGGGAACATTTCCTAAATGTCTCATAGCCTCTTCGTCATAAGTGTGGCGCGCTTCACATCCATGAAAAAGACTCTACTTAACGTGACTTTCAGACACCCTAGGACACTTCAAAACCTATTAGTCTGATACCAAGTTTGTCATGACCCGAACATAGGTCCGGATCGAGACATAGGACAAGGAGCCCCGAGAGACTCCAAGTCGATCCTTGGCATGAACATACATCTAACTCAGTCAATACAATTGGAATATTTAACATAATAAACATATTGGAAGTCTAAACGTAACATAACATCAGAACTATGATTTACATCATACACAACAAGCTAATCATTATGCAAAGTCTGAAAGCCTCTAACATATCTGATGGGTTGATGGGACAACACCCCTAACTAACCCGACAAGTCGTAAACTGAAGGGAGACAAAACAACTATGGATATTGTTCACTCCCAATCGCACGCAAGTGCACGTGGTTGTACAAGTAATAAATTGGCTTTATTTCAAGTAGGTACCGAACCCATAGGGATTGTAACGAAGGAGTAATTTTTCTCTAAGTTCTTAGTATACACACTTCTTTATACAAGTAGACAAGCAAAACAAATGGTGATTTTTCAAGAATATTAGTTAATGTAACCTTAAGTGAAAATTACGAATTATAATCTCAACAATAGCACAAACAAGGTGAGGCTAAGGCAAAACATGAAGATATGTAATTTATTGATTAAATTTCAGTCAACACTTCTCTTCGATTGTTAGTCAGGAATTATTAACAATGGATTGGGTCTTTCGAACTCCTCACCAATTAAAGAATTATGAGATTTACATTACACATTTCTGTGATGCAACAACTCATATTCTCATAAACCAAACTAAATTCCATAGATGACCAAATATGACATTACAAATATATTTCTATTCTGAACGTTAGTCTTCTCTTAATTTCTCAACCAAGACAAGAACATATTCTACCAATTCACATCCATCCAAATAATCTTCCTTTCAGAAATAAAATTGGAGTTTTAATATATACATTAACGATGGCCAATCATTCATGTAGTATAAACAAGAATCGGTAGAACAACCATTTTACAGAAGATAAAAACTGAAATAACATTAATTACATACTACTGCAAAGGTGAATTAGCCACTCATTTGAGGATTAAACATCTTCAAACAAGTATAAAACATTCGAGCATTTGAAATTTAAGAGAAAAAGGAAGAGAATTAACCCTAGGACTTCTTCAGCTCAACTTCTTGATACCCACGTTCTAGCATGAAATGTCAGATAACTTAAAATAAAACCTAAGTGTGCTATTTATACAAGTGAGAAATTTCCCGGAATAAACTGGAAACGTGGCACAGAGGGTGTTGCGGAGCATCAACTCCATGCCACAGCCTTGTTGTGGAGCCTTACTTGAACTTGGATGCACAGATTCTTAGCCTCAGCGTGGCACAGAGGCTATCGCGGAGCCTCAGCTCCGTGCCACGTAGTTGTCGTGCACCTTCACTGGAATCCTGCTATGCAACAAAGTCTTCCCAACGTGTCACGAAAGTGAACGCGGAGCATAGGCTCTGTGACACGGTGCCATCGCGCACCTTCACTGGAATTTGCCTAAAATTTCACTCCAGGCAGAATGCTACCGCGATGGTAGCGTGGCACGGCCTCTATCGTGGAGCATCAAGTTTTTAGTATTTTCTTGCCGACTTCCGCGTTTTGTTTCCGAGTCCATTCCTCCACTTCACCAACTTGTAGATTAGTTTCCAAAATTCATTCTAAACTGCAAAAACAATAAATAATCATGTTGGTTAGTATAAATCCACATTTACATAAAAACCACATGAGAATGTGCACATAAAAGTAGATAAACAAGTCCAAATTAAGTAATAAAGTATCACTTGGGCATGCAATTATTCCCAAGATCAAATATTGAATTTCCTCGTAGGATAAGGACTCACCGATGCTAGCTAGAAAGATTTGAGTGGGAAATAAGGGGCTAAGGATACTGCTGAGAAAGATCCCTCGGACCTGTATCATGATACCATACAACATAGTGTGTGCGTTCAGTACTTGGAATGTACCGAGTATGCAAGGTAAATAAAACGGATACTTAAAATACATAAAAGTTCACAAGAGTGGGACGACATGATCATAATTTAAATATCATAATGTAAACATAAGGCTCAAGGTTTTCAAAACATTCATAAATCATTTATAATCATAATCATAGGAGAAAAGATTTAATAAACATGACTTGAGCCAAAGTATGTAATCATAACAATACATAAATCATGAGGAAGAGTGGGAGATTCTAATAATCAACATACCCCATATGAGCACACGTGGAGCCCGACCTGTAAACCCCTAGTCGAGAGGGTGTTCGTACCTTGCCAAGGGTAAAACCATGAAAATAGGCATTATATCACTCATGAAAGGCCCATTTGGGAAAAAGCGAAGTCACAAAGGAGGTCCCATCATGTCTATGTTGGTGCGTAGTTTTGAGACTCAGGGTATGCTTAGATCGCAGGTTTACTCGATGTTAAATACTACTTCCAAAACATACATAGTGCTCATAGGATATTATACATGAGATTCATAGGCTAGTTTAAAATCATGATAATCATAAGAATGCTTGAAATACGTGAACTAGACATGAAATAAGGCCCGTGAGTCTGGCAAAATCATAAATTCATAAATCATGAGGTTCATGCATACTTGTAAAACATGTATATACTTGATATCTCATAAATACATGGTAAGTGCTTGAGAGAAATCATATCATAAGCCATAAATCATAATTTGTTAATGAACATCAAAATCAAAATGGGATCATAACTCGAACTTTCATGAAAGCATAATTGGCCATATTTTGTAGGAATTTAAATCTGAATAGCTATATAATCTGCCCATGATTCATAAAACATGAATTTATACATTAGAGAGATTAATCCATAGATAGATCATAAGGAATTAATAAGAATTGCGATAAAACCCCATAGAATTATCAAAAGAATTTCACCCATTCATAATCCTACATACCTGAGAAGGATCGATTCTACAACTCCCTAGATTGCCCAATGAAGAATTGATGAAGAACTTGGAGAACTAAACTTGATCACCTCTCCAAAGCCTCTAAATTTGCATACATGAATTAGGAATGGATTAGAATGAATTTACCCTTCTTAAAACTCAATATTTAGAGCTTAAAACGATGTAGTTTAGGCCTTAGGATCATAGAAATTACATAAAAGCTCTTAATAAACTCTCCGGGGAAAACAGACTGCCAGTCCCAACGAGGGAATGGATGAGTCGTTGTCCATGGCCACGACTCATGGTCTTCATCCATTGCCTCTACTGGAAATTTCATCTATGTTGTCAGCACGAGGCACCCTACGATTCATTACCGGTGACCACGACTCATAATCACCTCCCATCCTCTACATTGTCAGAATTTACAAGGGGGTCACCACGGGCGACACCATGACTCGTGGTGTTACCAGTGACTCATGGTGAGGACCCATTAAGTGCACTGCCAAACCTCCTTCATATTTCAACCACCCTTGGCCACGACTGATTTGACGAGTCGTGATGCTGACCATGACTCGTGGTCATCTGTTGGCCACTTAAAACCAAAATTTTCAGCTAAGTCAAACTCCTCACCACAAGTCACTTAATGACTCATGGTCATCCTGATGGGTCACTGGATGACTCATCCTGTGACATGGTGCAGAAATTTCTGTTTTCTCTGTTTCAACTCCCAGGTATGATTTTAGGGCTTTCGGAGTATAACAAGAAGTGGGAAATGATTAATGTGGATTTTATTAGTGGTTTTCCATGGACAAGTAGTAAGTGTGACTCCATATGGGAAATAGTACATAGATTGACTAAATCAACTCACTTTCTACCAGTCAGGATGACATATGCCGTGGAGGATTATGCCAAGTTGTATATCCGTGAGATAGTTTGCCTACATGGTGTTACTTTGTTCGTTATTTCATATAGAGGTGCACATTTTATGACAAACTTCTAGAATTCCTTTCTAAAAGGCCTCAACACTTAGGTGAATCTTAGCATTTCATCCCTTGACAGATGGACAAGATGAATGCACTATTCAGATTCTTCAATATATATTGTGTTCCTGTATTTTAGACTTTGGAGGAGGTTGGGATGATCATATCCCTTTTATAGAATTTTCTTATAATAATAGTTATTAGGAAAGCATTCAGATGGCCCCGTATGAAGCTTTGTATGGGTGAAAGTGTAGATCACCAATAGGCTGGTTTGAACTTAGAGAAACAAAACTATTGGGGACAGATCTAGTGCAATAGGCTATGAAAAAGTAAAGCTTATTAGAGATTGACTTTAGACAACTCAAACCAGACAGAAATCTTATGCTAGCCTACGTCATCGCGCTTGGAGTTCGCTGTTGATGATTAGGTCTTCCTAAAAGTGTTGCCTATTTAAGGCATCATGCGATTTGGCCGAAAGAGCAAGCTGAGCCCTAGATATGTTGGGCCTTATACAGTTATTCACAGGATAGGCAAAGTATCCTATGAGTTGGAGTTGTCAACTGAGCTAGTGGCAGTCCACCCAGTATTTGATGTATCTATGTTGTGGAAGTGTATAGGAGACCCAACCCATATTATGCTTATTAATGATATCTAAATTTCTGAGGAGATGACCTTTACAGAGGTCCCAGTCATCCTTGATCAGCAAGTCAGGAAGCTCCGAACTAAGGAAGTCCACTTTGTTAAAGTATTATGGTGAAATAACAATGTTGAAAAAGTAACTTGGGAAGCTCAGGAAGAAATGAAGAAGAAGAATCCTCACATGTTTACCATGTCGATGTGATATTAAGGTATGTATTTGATACTTAAGTTACTGAGTATGTATTTTGAGCATGTTAAGTGAAGTTAATTCTCATTCGAGGATGAATGTTCCTAGGGGGGGGAGGATATTATACTCCAAAATTATTGGTGATTATTTGATGTTTGTATTCTATGTTAAGAGAATTACAGGTTGTATATTGTTTGTAGGTGAGGAGGGAAACATGTACGAAGGGAAAAGTGAAGAGTATGTGAAGTTTATAAGTAAGGGTCAATTTTGAACGAACATATCTCCCAATATATAATTAGTTAGGAGCCCCCACGACCTATCAAATTAAAGGTGTTTGAGTCTAGTTCTCAGAACATCAGACCTCTCATCAATCGGAGTTCAAAATAAAAATTTGTAGGCATTTTACGGTGGCACTGTCGAGTAGTGACGTGGCCACCGCCCAATCTCCTTTATATTTTTAGTTTTTGTATTATGAAATGACTTTCATCTTTTATAGAATTGAGATGCTTGTTTCTACCCTTATTTTCTCTCAATTTCCAACAAATAAACAAGGCAAAGTGAAGGGGAAACATCAAGTTGCATTCCATCAAATCACAAGATAAGTTAAGAGTTTTTTTGCAAGGTGAAGGTGGTGTGTTTATAGGCAATTTTGCTGCATTTTGGACAACAAAGGTGCTGCGTTTTCTGGAATAAAATTGAAGGAGAAACCCTCCTATTTTATCCAAGAACTACTTCAAGTAAAATGGTAAGTGATTCCAGCAACTAAACTTGTATGAAATCCTAGCCAAAGCTAGGCAGTGGAAGCCTTGTGGGCTGCCATTTTGGTGACTATTTTGGAGCTTGTTTTGGAAGTGAATTGAAGGAGATTTGATGGGTTTTGAAGCTGGTTTATACTGAATACATGTCCATATTTGAATAATGATTAAAATAAAGATGAATGTTAAGAATTTTACCTCTTTAAGCCCCTTAAATTACAAGCAACAAGGCTAGAATTTGGCAACTAAGTGAGCTGCCATTGGACTGTTTTTGAGCTCAGTTCTTGCTCGATTTTTCTAGGAATTTTTTGCAGTTTATTTGGATGGAAATATACTTCAATTTGAGGATAAGTATTACAGTATAATTTAGGTAATTTTCCCTTCTTACTTTCTACCTCAAAAGCTTGTGAAGACAAGTAAAGAAAATGGCTATAGTTGTCGGTGTTGCAGTGAGTTGTTGTTGTTGTGACTGCCATTTATTGAATTATTTTGGCTACATCTTGTGATACATATTTATATTTTTTTAACCAATTAATTCAATATATTAATAAGGTTAAAGTCTGTCCATTGAATTAGAAAATTGGCTAAGGAAAGTTCATCGGGAAAAGGTATGTAAGGTGTCCTGTCCATTGTTCTTTCAAGCACGATTCGTGCATTGTGAGTTGAATGAGACAAAAATATTCACATGTATATTGAGTATGTATTTCAAGATATATTTAAGCTTTAGTTCCCATGTTTGATTGAAGCTAAATGTTGAGATTATGTTTAGCCCAAAGAGGTGCTTAAAGTGTAGTGTTGTGTCGATTTATTTTCATAGTTGTACATCGAGTTGGAGACCCCTCAACGTGCACATTATTATCTGGTACTTTACATTATGTTATATATGTTATTTTATCGTGTATGTGGTTCTGTCCACCTTATGAATTAGAAATGTGAAGCTAAGATGGCAACGTAAGGATCACATACACTAAGAACGAATGTCAAGCTAGTAAGGGTAAACAAGGTTACCAACACATCGATTCCTTGATATGGTCACCAATATTTATGTATATATGTTTTAAAGTTCTTAAGGCTTAAAATAAATTATATAGCATCTATTCCTTAAGTTATTGAAAAGTTATTGAGTTCTCCCAGTTGAGTTCAAGTTGAGTATAAGCTTTCTAAATTAAATCTAAGTACTCATGTGAAGTCCAAGTTTTCCAAAGTTGCGTTTAAGTATCCAAAGTTGGTTCTAAGAACTAGTAAGCAAGGTCCAATGTCATGTTCTTCGAGTCTCATGTTTATGTTAAGCTTTTAAGTCAAGTTATGTTTTATGTCCCCTTTCTGTCAGTTGCTAGGGTGTTATGTTTAGTAGGTCCTATGAGTTGGACCCATTATCTGAGTTAGATATATATTACATTATTCAGTTTCTCACTTACATGATTTGCATTTTATTTACCACACGCCCTCTCTGGTCCAAGTATCAGATGGTTGATTATACAAATCAGCACGCCCTCTCTGGTTTGAGTATAAGATGGTTGATTGTGCAAAAGATGATATATGAAAATCTTGGTCCAAGTATCAGTTCAGCCGTATAAATTCCTGGTCCAAGTACTAGGGAACTCTTGAAGTCCTAGTCTGAGTATCAGACAACCATACTTAAATCCTAGTCCAAGTAATAGGTATCCACCGAGTCAATTCTCATACACTCTGGTCCAAGTATCAAAAATATTGGCATATGAGTTAGTTATTTCATACACATGCACAGAGTCTGTATATAGGATAGTTAGTTATAGAGTTATAGAATATCTCTCTCTACCCTATCTTTTGAGTTATGCTTAGCTGTTATTTTCCATTATTTCTGTTGACAGGTTCCAGAGTGTCAATTTGTTGCTATTCCCTCTCTGGTTCAGTTATCTTTGACATTGCTTTATTTACAGCTTTCAGTCTTACATATGCATTTCTTTGTACTGACGTTGCTTTGCCGGGGGACCCGTGCAATTGTGATGTAGGTGCAAATAGGAGCTCAAATTGACCAATATTTAGGAGTGCAGATCTAGCAAGTAGTTGGTATGCTCCTTTCTTTTAGCGGACCTATGTTTGGTTTGGTCATTTTGAGGTTTTGATGTACATATTGGTAGGCAGGGGCCCTGTACCGTGCATTCAGTATTTTTTACTCTTTTAGAGGCTTTTTTGACTAGTTGTATAGTGGTCCAGTTTCAACTTAGTTTGTGGTCTGGCTGGCCTTCCGCGGTTTATTTCATTTTCTATCATCACCTTGTCGGCTCACTATCTTTGTTATGTTTGTTGAGACCTGGTCAATCTATTGCTATTCTATGACTGTATCATGCCCCATCTTGGGAGGCATGACTGGAACCTAATGTCACACTGGGACCTGGGCTGACCTGGCTGGGCATATGCACCTCTAGTGCTCACTAGCAACTTAAAATCAAGAAACCAAACTACTATATCTCAGCTGTAACCACAACCTCGAGCCGACAGGGCCATATAACAACCTGTAAAAGAAAACAACTAACCCAACAAACACAACAATAAAGGGATCCTATGCAGGCTGACAAGACCACCATGTTGTCTAGTCATAACTAAAGGAAAACAGGCAGTCATATTCATTCTATAGCCAAAAGGCTACTATTCAAAAGTAACACAAGGCCTCACACGACAAACACACAAAATATAACATACATAGGCCCCACATGGCCAACAACAACCAACTAACTGAAGACTGTAGTCTGCAAGCCTCTAAGAGTGAAAATATAGGCCAGGAAAGGGCCCCGACCTACCCAAAAACTATACAACAAAAAGAGCAAACTCCCAATACCTGGCAACTCCGAATGAAAGGAGCTGACCAATCTGCTGACTCTAAATAGCTGCTAAAGGAGGTCCTAAAAGCTGTATGTCTAAACCTGCAGGCAAGTATGCAGTGCCCCATGCATGGGCGTCAGTAAAATATGTACCAAATATGTAAGAAAGTAATAAAAGTTGATAAAGAACTGAAAGTAATCAACAACAAGGAGCAGAGGCTAACCTGTACGCTTTCTTATTCATAACATGCGTCTAGTAGACCACTACACAAATAGGAGTTGAAGCTGCACGGTTATATATTCATAAGCTATATATAACAAGCAAGTATACGAACAAGAACCTAACCTATCCCCTATAAGCCTGGAAGGTGCAAGCAAAACAGAAATAACCTGTGGGGGCCCCCATAAGCCCTAGAAAGTGCAATTCAATCTATATACCTCTAACCAGGTCATTATGATTATACAAATAACTATAGCTAACCTACCTAGCCTCTACGTCTTCAACTGAGCCTATTGGGCTCCTGTAACTATGTTTGAGCCCGTTGGGTTGCTGTAACTGCACCCTGAGCACGCAAGGCTCGACGGAGGGTCAGTAATGCCAGTATGGCATAAGATGAGGTTCATACATGGATGGACTTCAATATGGCCTTATAGGCCTGAATATAGTCCTTTCATACATCACATAGATCCTCTAAGTGATCTATAGCCCCGTAGGTGACGACACAGTTCACAACCCTGAAGATGGTCAACGAAAGGCTATACTAGGTGGGGTCAATTCCAACTGAAGTACTACCTTTAATTCTCAATCTGGACCCTAAAAAGACATATCTAAGCCCTTAGGCCGAATGCAACCACTACTCACCCCTAAAACAACCTATATAGTTGCCAACAGGTACACCCCAGGTGCCTACACCTGACCGAGGGGTTCTGGCAACATTTGCAAACTCTAATGGCCTAGGCAGAATAGGGCGAGGTTCAGAGTGGCCTGAGCGATACTATGAAGGGCATACTAGGACAATGATAGTTCATAAGCCAACAACAAGGTCATAGGCGACCGGCTATGTGATTCCTTTCCTTCGGACGACTATAGGGCGACTACCAACCGGATACATTCCTAAGCAGTCAACCCTAACATTCCACATGTGACATGCTATAATTCTTAGCCTGGCGGTAATGCTGTGATACTAAAATTCTAGTCCCTTAGACACTAACTTGATTTTTCCAAATTTCGGATGGCCCCTCTGGATAGTTCATAGCCTCGTAGGCAGGTAAATCTGGACCTAGCCCTTTGCAGAAACATATACTTGGGCATCTATAAAAGTAGCCTGGGGCGTTGTCCCCATGTCTAATCCCTGAAAAGGTTTCCCCCTTAGGAACCTTACTTAGTCTATTAGATTTCTAGCAGTTGGGGTGGTTTCCTAAGCAACCTATAAGACAAGCAATGAGTCGGCTAAGGCTAACGGTTACTGACAATAGCCAATCATATGGCAAGTTGTTACTCATTTCATTAGGCAACCCTGGTGCCATCAACTCGAAGATATGACCACCCTATCAGGATTCTGGCCCTGGAGGCGTCAAGGTACCTGAACGGCCTCTAGGTGAGCTTTATTGTCATTATAGGCATCAAACTAAAGCTTATATCACTCGACTATGCCCTATGCCCAAGTTTACCAAGTTAGACCCAACAACTTACTACAAGCTTCTAAGGCCATGGTACGACAAAAAGACATCCGACCCTCTCTAAATAGTAAACGAGTGAGTAGGGAAATCTCTATGACGCTCCCCGCATTAGTCATACTTAATATACTCTTTCCCGATGAGAGATACTATGATGCAATCTTAATTCATCTTACAACAGCTAACCACAACATATATGGTAATTATCTACTTGCAGCAGTTAATCATATCATATCTATGTTAAACTTACTTACAAAGGTATGGGTCATATCACTATACGGCGAGAATACTTGCTGAAAGAGGTTAGCCTAAACATACCTTGAATGTCGATTCTCATTTATCCAAAAAGTTCCAACCTATAGCCGATAATTCCACTCAATTGCATCCTCTACACTAAGAGAATAAGGCTGTTTCAATAATAGGAATCGCCAAATAACGATATCTTTCCAAGGACATAGACTACAGTTCAACTACATATTCGCTTGAAAGCTCACAAATTCCCGAGAGTCTAGAAGGTAGAAATGCTTACCTATCATTTGCAGTTGCTTAGGACTCGATTAGAAGTGATTCCGACAACTTTTACTCAGCGGGGTTCTGGTACTCTGAGCAAAGTTTCAATAATAACTCCGCAGGGGTGTTCCTCACAGGCCTATAACTCGTTATCAAAGAATAATTTGCGTTTGGATGGAGTTTAGCAGCGTAATTTGCTAAAAATCAAAGAGAAATTGATAGAACCTTGTCGTAGGGTTGTGGGTCTATTTTTAGAAATGTTTAAAATGAATTAAGTCTCTCACTTAAACATATATATAAGGAGGTGGTAGAGGGGAGGCGCGGCACGCCGCCCATAGTGCCAGGAGTCAGGTGCGACGTGCCGCTTAAGGCACTAGGGCGGAGGCGCTCCTTGCACTCCTTGTGGCCTGCCTCTGCTTTGGCATCCTGCTCGCTCGATGATGCACTCTTAGGATCCCCTCTTCTGTCCTTTTCCCACATGTGTCGTACTCCAAAACTCTCATCATACATACACACGCATTGGTTAAATGATATGAACTTACAGGGTGTAATAGATTGACTATGACAGGTGGCCCTATTGGCCTAATTGTTATAGTTCAAAAGCTATATAGTCGATTTCTCAATCACTTTGGAGTCGTGATCTAATCGCGCCCTACCCTAATTTTGGTGCCTGACATAACTCACTTTATACTTAGAAAAAATTTTGAAATTTTAAAGGAAGCTCTCTCCTCTCTCTTGAACATCAAACAGGCAGCCTAGGACACCTTTTAGGCTCTTAAAGTTCTTCAATTTTTATCGAAGTTTAAGATAAGATAAGTTGTTTAATCCATACTTAAATATTTCAAGAGAAAGTAGAAAATCATGTGGTAAAAGTAGAGAAACATGGCAGTCCACTCCCAACAAATTGCAACCCTAACTT
Source organism: Datura wrightii (assembly GCA_035772735.1). Taxonomy (NCBI): domain Eukaryota; kingdom Viridiplantae; phylum Streptophyta; class Magnoliopsida; order Solanales; family Solanaceae; genus Datura; species Datura wrightii. The sequence goes on along the minus strand of JASDFA010000007.1, from coordinate 28,265,517 downwards.
GCCTAATTTTAAAGATGTTTACTCTACTTCTTTTGGTGTATATGTAGAGGGTATTCAATCCCATGAAGACTATAAGAAAAAAGAAGTAAAACCGTCACCAAGTAAGGTAAGAGATACTACCATTTTTTCCCTATTTAGTTGGAGGTTTGGGTAGAAAAATCTTGTTATATTGTTGTTAAGAACTCATGGGATGGTGATCAAAAGTCGCGAGTTCAATATGTTTCTATTGTATAGGGGTTTTTTGGCTTGTTTCTTCTGATTGGGGTAGCAAAGTTGGCTTGTGTATGTATGGTGTTTAAATGGAAAAGAAGGGTATAGTGATATACCATTTAATTCATATTGATATGTACATTCTGCCAAGGATGCACCTATCCATTATTTGGTGTGTTCTCAATGGTTGAGGTAATAGGGTTGGTATATATATATATATATATATATATATTTATATTATAATGGTGGAGAAGTGTCACAACCCGAGCGTAGACTCGGATAATAGACATGGGACAAGGGACCCTGAGAGACCCCAAGTCGACCCATTACATAAGTGTACTACTAACTCATTCAATAAAATGAAGAAAACATAGTTAGAACTCAACGGAAGTCTCATACAACGGCACATCAAAATAATATTCGAAGCTGTACATACATAAGTCTGGAAGCCTCTAGTCTAGACGAGTTGACAAATCCCCAACTAACTCAACAATATGGAAACTTAAATATGACATGAAGCTGAAAGTCTAGTCCCTAAAAGATGAGGACTCACCAATCACGCAGGTGCTAACTCTGGTAAGCGACTGTGAGCGGGGCTGAACCTGAGAACTGGGTCCTGCAGCATAGAAAGTATGCGTTCAGTAAGTGGAATGTATCGAGTATGCAAGGTAAGTAAACCACTTTAGCAAAGTAAAACATCTAAATATTCATACCATATCATAAGCTTTCAAGTACAAGTAGAAGGGCTACATGCATTCATTCTAAAATTGAAATCTTAGCATGACATAATCATGCTTAGCTTTACAACATCATGACTGACTCAAATGACTCAAAGTTGAAAAAATATATTTACATCAAAAGCCGAACAATGAGTGAAACCTTACTTTTAGAACATACATGCATAAGGTAATCATCATGAGTAATGAAAATGCAAATCTGGAAGATATAGACAGTGGGAGACTCGTCACTTAACCGATATACCGCGATATAGCTTATGTGGTCCCAACTATCACACTCAAGTGGGTAGAGCTGTCCATAGCCTTGCCAGGGTGATGGACGATACCATGATATCGATATCAAGCTCAAAGGCCAAATAGGGCTGGGGATAGCTCACAAGGGAGGTCCCAATAATATAATAGTTTCAACCTACGTTGGCGCATAGTTTTGGGGCATAGGTTGATCGACCCTTAACCCGCTCGGTACTAGACTCTTCTCCCAAAAAAAACATGCAATGATTTACATCGTATATAATGAAGCTCAAAATCTTCAATTGACGAAGCTCGCGATAAAATCATGGAAAACTCAATATCGTATAACACGAAGCTCAACATTGTCTATTGACAAAGCTCATTAATGAAAGCATGCATAGAGTCGACATCATATGAAAATGAAGCTCAACATTGTCCTCTGACAAAGCTCAGTAATGACATACATCTCAATTATGAATTTATGCATATGAGAAACTTTATTTTGGAACATACCAGAAGCTAAAATATAAGTGGGAGCATCTACTCCAATTCATGTGGTGAGCTATACATAGGAACATCTTAACTCAACATACCACAAGCTAGCAAACATGAAATTTGGGAGACTTCGCTCCAAACAATGTGGTAATCTCATTTCGGGAAAATATTCATTTTAAATCAACACGTGGGCATTGCCCGAAGCATTATCATACTTGGATCTACACAATTCATCTTGAAAACAACATCATAACCATGGGTAGCTTAGAAACATGTTTTTCATCATTAAATCTCAACATCATCATGCATTCATCATCATTCTCTACTTTTATGAACTTCTCATCCATGGGCATTTTAGATTCAAGATTTTTGGATAACACTTTTTGTTATTGAAAACAATTTAGAATCTGCCCAAGCTTACAATTCATCAATATAAATGAAATCTAATCATACCCATGTATCGAAATTGTAGAATTATACAATTGGGTAAAACCCCATACTTGATCATAGGAATTTCATCATATTTTAATAAAAATTGGGCATGGGTGTGGAAGGAAGCATCCACTCATAGCCTTACATATCTGGGAATGGTGAATTCTAACACCCTCTAATTGCCCAAGCTAAGATTCCAATAAAACCCTTGAAATTTGGCCTTGAATAAACTCTTCACTCCTTCAAACTTACATGCATGGGAAGAATAACTTAGAGTAGGCTTTTCCCTCTCAAAACCCCTCAAAACAAACCTTAAATGACGTAGTATAGGGCCTTTGGACTAGGAAATGATGGAAATGCCCTTACTGAATTCACTGAAAATTTATCACTAGGCTAAAAAACAGGTGAACCAACGGGTCGTTGGAAGATACCATGACCCGTGGTATCTACCCGTGCTATGCACTATCCCGGCCATATCTCGAAATCAAACCACGGATGAACAGGAAGAGTCGTTCTAGGTTCCAAAGGATCGTTGAACCAGTCGTTGTTTCCCTCTTCTAAAATCTGAACTCCTTCACAACAAGCCTAACCACGACTCGTAGTGTCCTACAGTGGGTCGTGGTTCCCATCTGTCGTCTCCACTGTAAAAGTACACTATCCTACCATGACTCTAGAAAACTGGCCGTCCTTCCTCACAATGGGTCATTGTGACACCTATTCTCTACACTATCACCAGGCCTAACCCATTCCACGACTGCTCACAACAGCTCGTGGTTACTTACCACGACTCATTTTACCTCTCGTTCTGTAACTTTTTCCCCAACTTTTAGCAGTTTTTCATTATAGGTTCCCGGGTCTACTCCTAGGCTCTTCCAGGGTATTACGATATCTCCCCCTTGGGCACATTCATCCTCGAATGTTGGAAACAAGAAGAAAATAGAAACATACAATCTATCGCATTCAAAACTGACCACTTTTAACCGAAAACTGATAGAATGACTACCCCCGATTAAAAACACACAGCTGAACTAAATTCACCAATCATACACACAGCCACATACATAAAAGAAACTTGTGCACATAATTTAAACATGAAGACTAAATAGAGTTTGAGTGCAAAACTGATACCTCAAGATAAAACTGAGCCGGTAGAGAACAAATGTTGGCATCTAGCCATCATATACACTTCGGCTTCCCACATAGCTCCTTTAACCTGTTGATTTCTCCACAATACCTTAACTGAAGTTACTTCATTTTTCCTTAGCTTCTGAACCTGACGATCCAAGATTTGAACGGGAATTTCTTCATAACCGAGGCTGTCTTTTACACCAATGTTGTCCACCGGAACTACCAATGCTGGATCACCCAAACACTTCTTCAAAAGTGACACGTGAAACACGGGATGAACTGAAGATAACTCCAATGGAAAGTCCAACTCATACGCCACCTTACCAACTCTCCCACAACCCGATAGGGACCAACATAGTGGGGACTGAGTTTCCCTTTCTTTCTGAACCACATTACTCCCTTCATGGGAGATACCTTTAGAAATACCCAATCATCCACTCAAACTCCAAATCTTTTCTCCTCGTTTCAGCATATGATTTCTAAAGACTCTGAGCGGTCTTCAGCCTGTCCCTTATCAACTAAACCTTTACCATGGCCTCATAAACCGAATAAAGCCTTTTCATAGTTGCCTCACCAACCTCAAACCATTCGATGGGAGATCTACCCCTCCACTCGTAAAGAACCTCAAATGGTGCCATCTTGATACTAGAGTGATAGCTTTTATTATAAGCAAACTCGATTAAGGGTAAATGATCATCCCAACTACCTTTAAAATCCATAACACATTCCCACAAGATGTCCTTAAGAGTCTGGATTGTTCGTTCCGCCTGGCCATCCGTTTGCGGGTGGAATGATGTGCTGAGCTTAACCTGAGTCCCCAAGCCCTCTTTGGGAAGACCGCCAAAAATGAGAGGTAAACTGAGTACCTCGGTCTGAAATAATGGAAAGGGTACTCCATGAATTCGGAGAAGATCCCGAATATACAATTTGGCATAATCATCCGCTGAATCTATGGTTTTGACCGATAGAAAGTGTGCAGCCTTGGTCAACCTGTCTACCACCACCCAGAAAGAATCATAGTGTCGGCGAGTACGAGGTAGGCCTGTTATGAAATCCATATTAATCTCTTCCCACTTCCAAGTGGGAATGCTAATATCCTGAAGTATGCCTCCTGACCTTTGATGCTAGACTTTCACCTTCTGACAGTTCAGGCACTTGGCTACTAATTCTGCAATATCCTTCTTCATGTCGTTCCACCAATATATTTCCCGCACATCATGATACATCTTGGCAGTACCTGGATGGATAGAATACCTAGATTCACACGCCTCATACAATATCCGGTCCCTCAAGTTATCAACATCTGGAACACATAGACGACCCTGGTACCACAGTACACCATCTCCCCCTTGGGAGAAAACCTCCACCTTTTGACTTCGAATGGCTTTCTTCAGCTTTACTAAAATCAGGTCCTCATCTTGTCTAGATTTGACATTAACCACCAAGGACGATTCTGATCCATTTTGCACAACAATGCCGCCATCGATCGAGTCAACCAATCTAACTCCCAACTCGAAGGTCGATGGACATCTATTACCAACTCTTTCTTTCCCTCATCCACGTGGGACACACTTTCCATAGAGAGTCTACTAAGTGCATCCACTACCACATTGTCCTTGCCTGGGTGGTAAAGAACACTCATATCATAGTCGTAAAGTAGCTCCAACCACCTCCTTTGTTAAAGATTAAGGTCTTTCTACGTGAATACATATTGCAAGCTCTTGTGATCTGTGAATACATCCACGTGGACCCCATACAAGTAATTCCACCATATCTTCAATGCAAACACCACCGCGGCCAATTCAAGATCATGGGTTAGGTAATTCTTTTCATGAACTTTTAACTATCTCGAGGCATATGCTATCACTTTCCCATGTTGCATCAACACACACCCGAGTCCAACTCATGAAGTATCACAATACACTACAAAGCCATCCGTCCCCTAGTGTAGAGTCAGCACTGGTGCTTAAGTGAGTCGGGTGTTCAACTCTTGGAAGCTTTTCTCACAAGCCTCCGACCATTGAAACTTCACCTTTTTCTGAGTCAACTTGGTTAATGGTGCGGAAATAGATGAAAAATCCTCCATAAATCTCCGATAGTAACCTGCGAAGCCCAAAAAAGCTCTTGATATCTAATGGGTTCACCGGTCTGGGCCAGTTCTTTACTGCTTCGATCTTCTAAGAGTCTACTTTTATGCCCTCACCTGATACCACATGGCCTAGAAATGCCACCGAGTCCAACCAGAACTCACATTTGTTGACTTTGCATACAACTTACGATCCTTGAGTGTCTGAAACACTATTCTCAAGTGTGCGGCATGCTCCTCCTCACTTCGAGAGTATATAAGGATGTCATCAATTAACACAATCACGAACATGTACAAATATGCCTTGAACACCCTGTTCATTAGATCCATAAAAGCTGCAGGGGAATTGGTTAGTCCAAAACACATAACAACAAATTCGTAGTGACCATATCGAGTCCTGAAGGTGGTTTTTGGGATGTCACTCTCCCGAACCCTGAGCTGGTGATACTCGGATCTAATATCAATCTTGGAGAAACACTTGGCACCCTAAAGCTGGTCAAACAAATAATCGATCTTGGGTAAAGGATACTTGTTCTTGAAGGTGACCTTGTTAAACTGCCTATAGTCAATGCACATCCGAACAGAACCATCTTTCTTCTGAACGAACAGGACTGGTGAACCCCATGGAGACTTACTCGGCCTAATAAATCCCGTATCTAACAGATCCTTCAACTGATCCTTCAACTCTTTTAGCTCAGCTAGAGCCATTCTGTATGGTAGAATAGATATATGCTGCGTTTCGGGAAGAAGATCTATACCGAAATAAATCTCCCGCTCGGGAGGGACACCTGGAAAATCATTAGGAAGGACCTCTGGATACTCAAAACGAACCTTAAATGACATAGTATAGGGCCTTTGGACTAGGAAATGATGGAAATGCCCTTACTGAATTCACTGAAAATTTATCACTAGGCTAAAAAACAGGTGAACCAACGGGTCGTTGGAAGATACCATGACCCGTGGTATCTACCCGTGCTATGCACTATCCCGGCCATATCTCGAAATCAAACCACGGATGAACAGGAAGAGTCGTTCTAGGTTCCAAAGGATCGTTGAACCAGTCGTTGTTTCCCTCTTCTAAAATCTGAACTCCTTCACAACAAGCCTAACCACGACTCGTAGTGTCCTATAGTGGGTCGTGGTTCCCATCTGTCGTCTCCACTAAAAAAGTACACTATCCTACCCTGACTCCCGACAACAGGCCGTCCTTCCTCACAACGGGTCATTGTGACACCCGTTGTCTACACGGTCACCAGGCCTAACCCATTCCACGACTGCTCACAACAACTCGTGGTTACTTACCACGAGTCGTTGTACCTCTCGTTCTGTAACTTTTTCCCCAACTTTTAGCAGTTTTGCAATATAGGTTCCCGGGTCTACTCCTAGGCCTTTCCGGCGTATTACAAGAAGGGGCTGGAGAGGCACCACTTAAATAATTCCCAATGTACATTCGACCCGACATATAATTAGCTACTATTTTGGTAAGATGACATTGCGTTTAGAGGCTAATATTATCCTCAATAGGCTTTCATGTTGTAGATTAATCTTATAAAGGAAAGGTCGGCTTGTGCTAGTCATGGTTATCGAAGAAAACAAGGTATATTAAGGCTATTCTATTACTTTTTTCCAAGAATGTAGAAATGAACTTATAAGTATCCAAATGAAGAAATTTGAGCATTGTGTACTAATACTCTGTTTCACATTATATCAAGCTGATTCATTCTATCGTAGAAATCTAATATTTGTATATAGTAATTGGAAGCTTATTCTTGTATCAAGTTTCCTTTTGTTGAAATTCAAAAATCAAGCATTAAAAGTATAAAAGAAGGGCTTAGTGAGTTAATGTCTTACTTGTGCAATTATTGAGCTAAAAGTTTATAAGTATTTTAAAATTTCAATTAATAAATCGATACTTAACGAATTATAAAAGAAGTGATTGTAGAAGTTCAGCTAATTGATATACTCATTATGCGTGAGTTGCATGTGTTAGTGTGCGCTGAGTTGCTATTGCTATATTGAGGTTGTCATATATCATAGTGTGCACCAATGCAATGTTGCCCTTATTAAGTATAATATTATATATAGTATGTGCAAAGGCGCTATGGTGATTCAGTGTGATCTAAGGCGTGTGTTATAAAGCATGAGTTAAGGTATGTATTGTGTTTTGAAAAGAATAAAGAATATAGAAGAGCCTTACATATTTCAGTTTCCAGATTTCATACTATATCTTGCTCTCACTTACTACTTGCAACTCATTTAAATAATGTTTTTGCCTTACACGACAACACCTGATAAGTTGGTAAATCACCAACTTATTCATGCTTTTTCTTGTGTTTTATACTTCCTTAAGGATTATTTAATAGCCTAAGCTAACTCATTTTGGTGGATTTCAATGGAAGAAGCATTCAAAGATAATCATATGATGAAAAAGAAGTGAATTGAGCGAAATTGGAGTTGAATTAACAAATAGAAATTGAAGGAAGAACAAAAAAAGAATTGTTGAGAGTTCGTGGCCACGAACTTGGTGATAGCCGATGCACGTTTTGTGGATATAAACATGTGAAAATAAAATGGATCAAGAAGATGAGTAGAACCCTTACTCCACAAACTCTAAAATGAAAGCACCAGTTCATGCAAACGAACCTAGTTCATTCCAATGAACTACCAATGCCTAGATGTGAAGATTTAAGTTCATGGCCACGAACTGCCCACTTAGCATATTTTTGTTTGGAATTTTAGCGGGTTTAAAATGAAAGTTTAGGGTTTTCTCATGCATTCCAACTTTTGTTCAAGTGTAGAAAGCTTTCTTTTGCTATTGTAGCGAGCCACAAGTGAAAGACAATAGAGTTTAAATTTATTTTGTTAATTTTAATATAATTATCTTTATTTCCTTTTTGATTTCTCTTCCTTTTCTCTTTATGATGAGTACTAAACTAAGATTCTAAGGTTTCAAACCAACCCTAGTGTATGGTTTCAAATGGCAACCAATTTAATGCTTAAATATGTGGGATGATAATTATTTAGCTAATTACATGCTTTATTTATGAATTTGTGGTTCCAAACATAGATTCATACCCTAATTGCCTAAGTTCTTACTTGAGGAAGAGGAACTAAGGATGGGTTATTTAGTTAATAAAAAATTAGGTGAATCAAGAGATTGATATTTCTTAATTAACGTGTTTGAGCTAGAGATGGAAATTACCCAAATTGGGTCACTATTCAATCACCCTAATTTAAACTATTTCATCTTGAGAAAGTGATAGTGAGTTAGACCACTTACTGTTGAGAAATATTGAGTGATAACCATAACTAGACCAATGTCCTATCAAGCTAATCTATTTCACCCAATTGAAATGACACCTAGATGATGAAAAGCAATCCTAGACCTCAATTCACAGCAATTACAACTCTTTCTTAATTAGCTTGCTTTCTTACTCAGTTAATAGTTATTACTAATTATTAGTTAAAAATACGAAAACATATTTTACATTTGGGAAAAGGTTGAGTTATTGGATCAAACAAACATGAATGCAACTTTTACAAAACACTCAAGATTCCTCGTGGGATTCTGTTCCAACTTTGTTGGGTTCTATATTTGACCACAACTACTTGCATCATAATTTGGGTGTAATTTGTGCATCTCAAATTTTGGCGCCATTGCTGGAAAATTTTTGATGTTAAAAGTGTATTTATGTGTGTATTTCACTAGCGTCTTTTACCTTGTTATTTCTTTGACAGTTTGATTTATAGCACCTACAAGTAGTCATGGCAGAGCTTGAACTTGATCCAGATTTAAGTGAGATGGGCTTTCGGTTGGTGACCTTCCTCAAGGAGTTCATAATCGAGAAGTGCAACCAGCCGCCAATGCATGAAGAAATCGGGCTCCAGAAGCCCAAGCTAATATGGATTTTGCAAGGGCGATTGTTTCCCCTCACATTTGGGTGGATAATTTCACTATCATGAGTGTCATGCTCAATACACTCAACAAAGAGGATTATTTGGGGGAACGACTCACAAAAGTCCACACAAGCACCTCAAGCACTTCTTAGATGTATAATCACGCCCAAATTACACCTCGCGATGAAGTATAAAATGGTCGCTGTCAAATATAGTAACCCAACTAGAATAGGGTCGATCCCACAAGGAATATGTCAAATATAATGTGTTAATAGTAGATAAACCAACCGATAGTCAGTATTTCGGAAGGGGATTTTAAACAAACGAGCTTGTTATTATCAAATATGTGAGAAGAAACTAGAACTGTGTTCCCCATTATTTCATAACATAGTAGGCTTATTTTATTAATGATCTATCTTGGTGAATTTTGTGTAATACTGATGATTAAGTTCATCTAACGTCGCTCGATCTACATGGATGAATTTCACTCTAAATTCTCTCAGGCTTTAGGTGTTCATATTTTGTCCTCATCACATGTCTTGGATTAATCATCCTCAATTAGAGCTCAAGTTAATTAGATGAGGGTTGGTAGCCTAAAATTTCCACTGTTATTCTCTTTCCTAACTTCACCCTCTTTAGTCGAGCAATTTGATGATATAGACATGTTTCAACATTTGCAACCGCTAAACCTAATTAAAACAAAGAGAATATTTCATGACCCGAGAGTACACCCAGATCGTAGACACGGGACAAGGAGTCCCGAGAGACCCCAAGTCAACCCATGACGTGAGCATAAGACTAATTCATTCATATAAAACAGAAAAACTTAACTCATAAATCATAAACTAACAGAAAATCATATCATGTGAGATAAATGAACCAACAATACAAGATCCAAACATAAACAACTGAATACTACACATAAGTGTGAAAGCCTCTAATTATAAAAGACTGGTTGAAGGGACAAGACCCCAACTAACCCAAACATTCTGAAAACATAAGATAAACAAGGTCTGAACATGAAGCCCTCGAATCAGGAGGATTCATCATTAAAGACTGAGCGGAACTGGGCGCAAGCTAGGGATGATGCTGAACCTGCAAACCGGATCCTAAAAATATGTGGGTCAGTACTTGGAAAGTACTAAGTATGTAAGGTATTCAACACAAGGCTTAAAAACATGAAAGTTATAGGAGTGGGACATCATGATCATAAAACTGAAATCGTAAGTATATCGTAAGGCTTAATATTTCCAAAAAAACTCATAAACCCATCAAAGTCGTAAAGTGCGGGGAAAACATTTCATAAATCATAACTTGAGCCAAAAGAACATAATTATGCATATTTCAGAACCATGAGGAACAATGTGAGATTTCTATAACCGACATACTTTGCATGAGCATACATGAAGTCCAACTTGTACCCCTAGTCGGGAGGCCGTTCATACCTTGCCAAGGGTATGAACCATGAAAGGCGTGATATCACTCACGAAGGCCCCGTAGGGAATAGGGGATGGTCACTGAGAAGATCCCCAAACATAATCCTACGGTGGTATGTAGTTCTGAGATCGGGGCGTAATCTAGGCCCCGAACCTACTCGACGTTAAGTACTACTCCCAAAACATGCAACATGCTCATAGAAATTCATACATGACATGCATGGCTATATAAATCGTTAGAATCATATCATGCTTCAAAATTCGTAATACTAGTCATGGAATTGGGCCCGTGAGTCAGCCAAAAACATAGTTCATAAATCATAAGTGACATGTGGGCATTTCCCATAGTTCAATCATACATGAAATGCTTAAATTATAGGAAACATGATCATAATAACATGATTAGTTGAAGACTTGAAGACATGCTTAAAATTTAAGAAGGATTCGTACTAAGCTTGCGGAATCATCATGACCATGAACTTTACTAAAAATCCCTTACAATTGGAAATCTATATTTTTAGAGGTTTAAATCATACAAAAAATAATGGATATACTAGCAATATCAGCCCAGGTACTTATAAATTCCATAATTTAAACATACTACCACACTTTCATGCAAACTTGTGAGAAATCATGCAATTAAGTTAAGACCCACAAGAATTGGGTAACTTAATCATAGAAGATGGGAAGAAATGAGCATGGATAGGGTCTAATCTACCCATTCAAAACCCCACATACCTGGAAATTTTGTGATTTCCTACTTACTTGAAGAACCCTAAGTGAGAGCTTGAAGAACTTGAAGAAAATGGCTTGAAACCCTTCCTACTCCCTTATCCAACACTTGAAATTTCTAAAATGAACATAACAGGAGTTTTCATCCCTTAAATACCCTGTTCCAACCTCAAAACAATGTGGTTTAGGGCCTAAAAGTGTAGAAAAGTCGAAATTGCCCTTATTGAAATTTCCTTGAAAAGCAGTTCTGTCCCCAACCACGAGTCGTGCCACAAGTCGTACCATCAAGTCACGACTCGTGGTTACCTCTCATGGTCACTTCACCCTTTTCACCAACTTTCTGAATTTGGCCACGACTGGTAACCCATGACTCGTACCACCATCCTATGGGTCGTACTGTCAACTGTGGTACCATCCACCCAAACCACTATAACTTAACCACAACTCCTCACCATGATTTGTTGCTTCATATTACGAGTCGTACCATGAACCGTGATGACTCACTATGGCACCACTGAGATATTCACCACGACTCCTAACCACGAGTCATACCATCTCACCACGGTTCATAGGACTACCCGTGACACAACCTCAGGCTCCCAGTCTCCTGATGACTCGTGTCACGAGTCGTAGGTCCTCACCACGACTTATACCTCGAGTTGTACTGGTGCGAAATTCCATGTTTTCTGTAGTTTTTTGACTTAAACTCTCGGGTCTATTTGTAGGCCCGTTCGGGGTGTTACAGAATAACAATCCACTCAATTCACCATTCAAGAATCACTAGTTTATTTTTCCTACTTCAGTTAATCCAACTTTTAAAACAAAGAGAATAACAATCCACTTAATTCACCATTAAAGAATCACTATTTTATTTTTCCTACTTCCGTTAATCCATAATGGTTCCCGCAGCCCTAGCTAAAGAGATTAACTACTCATGTTTGAAGAAATAATCAGATAATATTTATCAAAGACATAATGAAATACTTACAATAATATGAAATCGTTTGACTGAATTATGAAAGCTAAATTGAATTAAAAGAACTTGATGTTTTCCTCCAACAACTATATGGAACAATATTTTCCACACTTACAAAAATTAATTCCTTAAGAATAGTCATGAATTAAGTGGTATCTAATTCATGTCCAAGTTGTTGCCCTAGAAAATGTCCTAAGAGGGGTATATATAGTAGTAGAATAAATCTGCATCATTTCCAACTTGGAATAGGATTGAACTTTGCAAATTTAGCTACCTGACACTGCCCTGCGCATCACGGACTCCATCACACGAGGTCCTTGGCACGACGTGACGCCTAGTGCACTGGAATGCCCAGCCGTCGCACAGGCTGATGCACTGCCCTTGCCGGTGCACTGCCGACTTCCTTCAATCTTGTCTTTCTCAACTTGTTTTTGTCATACATTCTTTTTAAGCTATGAATAAGTTCAAATCCACCACTTTTATGCTTACAAACATCTAATTATTTGTGTTATCCCTTTTTCACAAATATCATATAAAACCAAAGCAATCACTCTTAATTTGTTCTCAAAAGATAGCTAAGTATGGGCAAAATATGGCAAATAAGAGCATAAATACGCCCAATATAACCACCCCACACTTAAATAATTGTTCGTACTCAAACAATCCACTACTTCCCCACTCAAGGTCAACCATAAAATTCACCTTATGAACGGGTTTACTTATACTCAGGTTTATTAGATAATTCACTCAATATGCATATAAGATCAAAGGTCACAAATCAAAATTACTTAGCTTTTAGAACTAACTCAACCCAACATGAATCATATGCAATTTAGCAATCAAAAATACACCAAAATCATACAATTATGTGCCCCTCACTATTTGAAGAGATGCCTCTTCACACACTTGATGTATAAGAATTTTGACTTGGGCATAGATATAATAATATTACTCACTCTCCTGAAGATTTTGACATGCATGCAAAAGACGACCCATAGGTTTCCCTTAATGTAAATACTCCACTAATACAGAACATCGAATATTATATTTTCTTTTTAAGCCCCAAATAAGTCTAAATCAGCTACTTTTATCCCTATAAATATCTAATCATGTGTGTTAGTCCTTTTTCAATAATATTGTATAAAACCAGAGCAATCACACATAATTTATTCTAAAACATAGCTAAGTACGGGAAAAATATGGCGAATAAGTGTGTAAATATGCCCAACATCAATGTGTGCTTTACTAGAAAGCAATCTTTGGTTTCGGAGGATGCACTTCGGTTGAGGCTATTCCCATTCTCTTTGTAAGGTGCCTCTTTAGATTGGTTGGAATCACTACCCAACAATTCTATTCGCACTTGGGATGAACTCTCTTAATGTTTCTTAACAAGTACTTTCCTTCAGGCAAGATCACCTTTTAGTGGGATGAGATTATGGATTCCACGCATGTGTGAACAATTGCATGAGATATGGGAGAGTTCTAGAATGATGGTCAAAGAATTTCCCAACAATGACCTCACAGATAGGGTTTCTCTTCAAACTTTCTATCCAGGTCTCGATATAGCGAATCAATCCACGGTCAACATTTGGCCAGTAGTTCTATTATGGATTTGAATTTTTGAGAGACAAGTGAGTTTCTAGACAAGGTGGAGGGTACCAATTCTGTATGAGTTTCAATGGTTGATCCCTCACAATTGGATGCTTCTATAGTTGATCTCACTAATGAGATGCAACCACAGAATCAATACATGGAATAATTGACCACAACTATGAACCTTTTGGCCAAGAATAAATTTCAAAGTAGCCAAGCTCCAAAACATGCGCATGCCACATAAGGGTTTCATGAAAATATGGGAAATCAAATGATTATAGGTAAAACCTCATTCCAGAGGTGATGGAGGTCATTACAACTGTTACGTGCCAAATCAAGGTTTGTCCTACCAAGAGCAAGATGCAGAAGTGCAATTTGTGAATGCTAACCAAGGGCAAAGAGGAAATTTCTAAAGTTCCAATCAAGGGCAATAGAGATCCAATCAAGCTAATTAGGGGAAAAACAATAGTCAAGGTTAATGGAACAACGGAACCCAAGGTAATAGGGGTTTGGGTTTCCAATCTCAAAGGCCTCCTATCTACCAACAACCCACCCCCTCCATACCATTCTCAAGGAGAGAGTTCTTCAAACAATGATATGGGCCGTATTGATGGCATGGTAAAATAATTGATGGATAGAAATGCCAATATTGATGCTCAAATTTCTTCTCACAATATTTCTATACAAAATCTTGAAGTTTAAATGGGTCAACTATCCCAATCTCTCAACAATAGACCTAAGGGTGCCTTACCTAGTGATACGGTAGCCAACCCAAAAAGATGGAAATGACACAGGGCATATTGTGGTGGTTGCCACTATGAGTGGAAAGGGTGGTGTGGACCCTAAGAATGTTGCAAAAGTGTGTGATGAAGAAGATCAAGTGTTAGCAATTAGAAGGAGTGGTCGAAGTGGTCTCATTCCTACACAAGTACAACTGAAAGAAAATATAGCCCCACATTTGGAGGTGATTGTTGATGATGATGTTCCTATTAGTCTTGATTAGAGCAATAAGGAGGTCATATTGATATACCTGTGGAAGTTGAAAAAACTCAATAGATCATGAATCCATCTAGGAAACATATTATTAACTTTCCTTCTACTTTGGTGCCTAGGGTGAAGACATCAGTTCCAAAGCTTGCCCCTCCTTTTCCTCAAAGCTTGGTCAAGCAAACTGGAGAGAACTAATTTAAGAAGTTCTATAATATGCTTAGGCAGCTCTCAATTAAAATACCTTTGGTTGAAGCATTGGAACAAATGCTCGGTTATGCTAAGTATATAAAGGACTTGGTATCTAAGAAGATGTTAATTACTTTTGAAACTGTGCCTATGAATTGTCAATATAATGTTATTGTCTTTTCTATGACAAATGAGAAATTGGAAGATGCAGGAGCATTCAAATTCCATGTATTATTGGCAATATTGCCTTTACAAAGGCTCTATGTGATCTTGGGATGAGTATAAACTTGATGCCCTACTCACTATATAGGACTTTGTAACTTGACAAGCTGAGACATACTTTCTTAAGATTACAAACGGCTATTGTTCTATCAAGAGGCTTATAGGAATTTTAGAGTATGTGTTGGTGAAAGTTGATAAATTCATCTTCCCTTATGATTTTGTGATCCTTGACTATGTGGTGGACTTTGAGGTGTCCGTTATTCTTGGTAGGCCTTTCCTTTCTGTAGAGAGATCTTTAGTTGATGTTGAGGCCGGTGAACTTATTTTTAGGTTTAGGAATGATAAGGCTATGTTTTGGGTGTGCAAGTCAATGAAACAACCATTGGGTAATGAAATTTGTCCCTTTTTGGATTTGGTCTCCAAGGTGTTGATTCTGGAGAAACGTTCTAGAATCAATATGGAGGATGCTTTGGATACAGTCCAAATGAATTTTAATGATGAGAAAATAAAATGTTTTATGGTGGAGGCAGGGCATACAGTTGATACTTTGGATATTTATGAGGCTTTCCCCAAAGAGCATCTTTTGTATATTGCAATGAAGGAAATTTCATGGTATACGGATATGGCTAACTATCTAGTGAGTGGAGTCATTCTGGTTGAGCTTACTTCATACCAATAAAAAAAAGCTTAAAAAGGATAATCAACGCTACTATTGGGATGAACCTCCTTTATTCCATGCTTATGACAATTCTTCTTTGTACAAAGGCAGGATGATAATTATATTTGGAACAAGGAGATCAGAAGTGGTGATTTCATATTGTTATTAAACTCAAGGTCGAATCTATTCACTATGAAGCTGAAATCTAAATGGAGTGGTCCATTTGAGGTTGTTGAAGTCACTACCTATGGTGCATGGAATTTGAAGAACAAAAATAGTGAAACTCTTAGAGTGAATTATCACTGGGTCAAGCACTATATGGGAAAGGTTGGTGAGAACTAATCGGTGGTAGTTCTCTACTTTGACACCTCTTGATTTGATGATGTGTCATGCCACTACGTTAATTAAGGTGCTACTTGGGAGGTAACCTAAACTCGTATCCTTTGTTTTTTTATGTTTTGATTTTTTTTACTGTATTAAAGTGTGTAGGGGGTATTGATGTTGGGAGTATTTACACACTTATTTGCCATATTTTACCCATATTTTACTATATTTTGAGAATAAATAATGTGTATTTTCTTTGGTTTTAAAAACCCAAAAATCCCTAAGACTAGAGCAAAGATTTGTGAGATGGAATTCAGCAAAAGGTATGTGGTATGATGGTGCAAATTGTCATTTCAGTCGTGAGTTGAGATACTATAACACCTCAGACTTTTGGGCTAAGTTTGAAACTGTTCTAGGTATGTAGAAAGACCCAAGCCCGATGAATTTTATGAAAAATAAGTGTTAAGATCAATCTTAAGTATGTGAAGTGCATTGGATAAAAATTAAGATCATAAGAAACCTCTAGCATAAAGTTGAGTTGAGAGCCTTCTTACTGATTGAGTTTTCATGTAAGTTCTTACAAGGGTCACCTTCAAATGACCACAACTCCCATTTACAAAGTGTTTGTGGGTGATTCAACACATCAAATTGAAGCACTTTGAATCTTCAATCCAATGCATCTAACCTTGAATCAATTGGAGTTTGGAGTAAAAAGTTATGAGTGATTTAGTGAAATAGGAAAAGGCACTAGACGAACCACAATACGGGTCATCCTACCAACCAATGACTCGTCCCTTTGGTCATTGGTTCTGCCAGTTTTATTTCGGCAATTTGAGGGCATTTTGGTACACCTATACGCTTTTAACTCCTAAATGATGTCATTTTAGGCTTCCTAAGGGTCATATTAAAGGGTTTAACTTAGCCTAAATCCTCATTCTATTCAAACATCCATAGATTTGATTTCCCTCTCAAGAAGAAGCTAGGGTTCATCACCCCCTTCTTCTCGATTCCTCTTGAATGTTAAAGAAAAATTAGTGAATTATTTACCCAAGTTATGTAAGGTTATGAATGGAAAAATTGTTCCAACCTCATACCTTTTTCAAGTGTGAATTCATGATCTCTACTCTTCAAGCCCTTAATTGTGAAATTCTAGGGTTAGACCTTAACATGATGAAAATATTCATACTCATGATCTTATATGAAATCAGTTCCGTCATGATTCAAGCCAAGTGTTATGATTTTGGTACATTTTTTCTACAACAATTTCTCATGAATCTACACTTTCAAGTTTATGATGATTTTTCTAAATTATACATGATCTTATGAATTTTAAGCTTATGAATCTATAAATTCAAGTTATGATTATTTATTCAAGTATGGATGATTTTCAAAAAACTCAAGTTTATGCATCATGTTAAGTCATTGGCATTATTTTCATGGCTATTCCACATATGTCAAGTATGATTATGATTTCATGATTTATACCAGCCCATGCAAGATCAAGTATGTTTCACGATGATGATTATGAGCCATATGCATATTTTTGGGAGTAGTGTCTAGCACAAAGTAGGTCGGGGTTCAGGCGAACTCAGGTCTCATAAGTGTGTGCTATCGTAAGTATATATTCATGTTATGGCCTCATCCAAAGAGTGTTCCCTAGCCCAATGGGGCTTACTAGTGATGTCACGCCTTATCGTTCTTTGCCCTGGCAAGGCTTAGGATGGCACTGCCATTTGAGAGAGATAGTTGGGGCATCATGTAAGATTTATCATGATGGTGTCAATTATGATGAGTCTCCCATTGTTCCTCATGTTTTAAGTTATTCATGTTCATGACTTACGATACTATGTTTTATAGCGTTTTTGACCCATTGATCTTTTATGAGCTTTTACTTATGATTTCAAGCATGGGAAACTATATGGTTTTTACTTTCAAAACTTTGGTTCATTATGTTTCATCTCATGATAAATAACTATTCAGGACCACGATTTCATCATGTTTCCCTACTCTCATATTTTAGCTTATCTTATACTTATGATCTTATTTTTGTGATTTACGAGCATGTTTTACTTATTCTAAATACTCAGTACATTCAATGTACTGACCATATACTCTATGTTATATTGTCTCATGATATAGGTTTGGAGGATCAGTCTCAGCCCCGATGTTAGCTAGCTCCCACTCCGATTTAGTCCAGTCTCAACCTTGGTGAGTCCTCATCATTTGAGGATTTCTGCGTTGCTTATGTTGCTTTATGTCTTACATTTTACAGACTTTAGTAAAGCTAGTTGGGTTTTTTTTATCCCTTCAGCTCATCGTATGCTTAGAGGCTTTATACACTAGTTGTTTTAGACTTCAGCTTTGTGACTTCTAAACTCAGTTTTTGTCCCATTATGATATCTTAGACTTCCGCTTGTGTTTGTTCCATAATTTACTTCTGCTTAGTTATATGCTCTTCATCATACTAGGTACGTGCCATGGGTTAACTTGGGGCCATTCGTGGTTCTAGGTCCGGTGTATAGACTCGGGTCATCACAAACTTGGTATTAGAGCATTATGTTTTAGAGTGTCCTAGGGTGTCTAAAAGTTGAGTCGAGTAGAGCCTTGTTTCATGGGTGTGAAGCATACTAGACTTATGAGGAAGAGGCAATGAGACATTTTAGGAAATTTCCCTTAATTCATGTTCTATATCGTGCAATAATGTTCAACTCTCTTACTCTTCTAACTCGTTCTATACACGTTCACAAAGAATGCCCCCCAGAAGAGCCAAAAACAGAGGAATTGGTGATAGGAATCAGCCCCACCAACTCCAGTTGGCCCCCTTAGTGGGCATGTTACCGATGTGGAGCTTGGGGTTACCTCTAGAATGTTGATGCATGCCATGGCCACCAGCTTAATCAGTAGGCAATTGCACTTGGTAAACTACCGGAGGGACGACAACTACTAGGGTTCGAGACTTCAGTAAAAAGGGCTTGTCTAAGTTCTACCATCCAAAGGTGGATGGGACGTTTAGGGAAATAGGAAAGGGGAATAAGAGAACCAGGACACAAAACCTTGAGGTTGCCTAGCAGAGGGCAAGTGGTGGACACTAATCATAGCCATGTCAGAGGTCATTAGCCTCGGTATCATTGACAGACAGTGTTCCATCCAAATCCAGGAAAAGGGAGGTTACATATCCATCTATCCTGTCTAGGCCCCTCAACAACCTCAGCTATCATCAAACCACAAGTAGCATCCACAACTTATAAGATAAAGAAAATCCAAGGCAATAATATAGTATATAAATTAAATCAAAATCACAGCCTTACCGAAAACTCTCACGGCCTTACAAGCATCCACCAAACATAAGCAACACATAAACAACAATATCAATCAAGCACTGCAAAAACAACTCTCGATTGTGCATAGTTAGTGGAACTCAATCCAACTGGGAGAACTATCGCGATCCCAGGGAAGCTCAAACATGCTAGACCAACTCTCGAATCACGTCTTACCTCGGTACTATGGAGAAACTATCAACTCCACAGACTATATCAACCCTTGGGCTCAACCCTAAGCCGGAATAACTCTCGTGTGTCGAGTATCCACAAGCCATAAGTCACCTCGGGCTCAATCCCTAGACAGAATAACTCTCGTGCATTGGGTATCCATAAGCCACAAGGCAACAATCAAAGCATACAATCACGGTAAGTACATACACATTAAATGATCTCACACAAACCACACATTTGAGGCAAGGTACAACATTCCAACTCTTAATAGGTCCCCTAAAGTTCTATCAACAAGGCCAACACAGCCAACGACTCAAATTATAACCAAAGGACGTTTCTACCATCGGTTCTAGCCACCACTAAGCCATAAATCAACCCACCATCCCACCTAAACCACATAACCAACCCATGATACAGGTTTAAAAGCAATAAGAACTTAACCACCCGATTATTATCACAAATCTATCAACTAGTCACAACAACGCCCTCCAAAGGCCAAAACCAAAGCTAGAAATCAACCCAACACATATATGCACATAATACCGTATAACTAACACCTCAACAAGCTTAGAAACAACACAATTTTAAGGCTCAAAAAATGGCCAATAAGAATGAGTTTATAAGTAGCAATACTTCATCGAAATCATGCCAAAACGGAAGAAATAGAAGCCTTAACATACCTCTTTATATCAAATAAAGGTTAGCCAACACCTACACCAACAACAGTACAAGATACTACCCCAAAAACAGATCCCTCAATCTCCAAAATGCTGCTACTAGAATACAACATGAAAATGATACAAAACAAAGCTTATTCAACTAGTTTTCTAAGAATTCGATGGTAAAATATCCAAGGTAGCAACCTACCAACACCCACATACTCATAATCACCCTAAATAAATAAGAATTTATAAAGAGAAAAACTTACCAATAAGTTCCCAAAGAAACAGCCACCAAGTTGATTAGAAACAAAGTAAAAGCGCAAGCTACATGAGTCCCGTGACTTCCCGACATCAAAAATCACTTTGGAAAATAATTTCTAAGCTTATAATCAACATAATATAAAGAGAGGAGGTGGAGAGGGCTTTTGGTTTTGAGAAGATGCTGGGAAATGATAAATGATATGAACAAACTGACCAAAATAATTATATAGGCAGCCACCGACTCAATAGCAACACGTCACGCAGCACAATGCGCTGATTTGGTGGGTCACATGCTTCCATCATGGAGCCCCTCTGGTCTTCGCCCCCTACCTGCATAGTCACACGAAAATGCAAATATCTCTCTATTCTGAAGTTGTATTGACAAACGATTTAATGCATTGGAAACTAGAATCATAGACCTTTAATTTGATAGGTCATAGGCCCCCTAAATATTTATAGATTGGGAGAAAAGTTTCGAGATATTTGACCCAAATTTAATAGAATCTTAAGAAAGAATTTTGCAATAACTTTTGCTGAAATGTTGTTATACCATTTGATCGACATCCAGACTTAATATACAACTATAGAGTGACTCAAATACCTCAAAAAACCTTTCTTCTTAGCATATAAAGAACTCTTAGTCTTACCTCAAAAGTACGAATTTATTGCTTAAACTATATAGGGTGTTACATCCTTCCCCCCTTAGAAACATTCATCCTTGAATGTTGGACGACACACACGATTTTTACAAACACTATCACGACACAACATAGCCTCACACAATCATGAAACTCTTGGGTCTACTACAAACAACTACAAACTAAACAACCTTGCACTTTCCTAGGGTGCGACACAACTATAACCAAAATCAAGATAAGGACCTTACCTGCCACCATGTCTAGTCACTGGCTGGTTGTAGTCCACCACGTCGCAACTATCCTTAACAAGTTAGCAAATGTGAGTCTAGACCCAACACCTATGACAGTTGACATCTCGCACGATTTCGATCCAAAAAGAAGGGTAACAATCCTAAATATGTTGTAGCCTCCTTTTTATAAGTACACTGCGCAATGCACACATAAACAAGACTCTACTAGAAACGACTCATAGACTTCTGTTCGGTGGTTTGGTTAGGGTTATAAACCGACACGCAAGTGCACGTGGTCAAACAAGTAGTAAGTGGCTTAAGTAAGCCAAGTATCGATCCAAGGAGACTCTGGATAAGTAAAAATTGCTTAAGTATACTATATTCTATCTCACTTCTAAATATGCTGACAACAACGTAACCAACAGTTGAATAATTTGTTTTATAATTTCTACACTAAAACTATTAACAATTATTTACTTTCAATTTAAACTATGGATATGAGCATGCCAAGGTTAAGAACATGTAATGAACTGATTATCATCATACATTGGTTAATCTTCTCTTCCAGTTGCTAGCCAAGAACATTAGCCTAGAGATTAAAACTCTCGTATTTAATCTCACTTAAGAATCATAAACCATCCGTCTACATTTCTATGATCAAATGCAATTCATGACCTAGCAATACAATTCCGGTTCCTAAATTGACTAATACGGCTTTCAAGTATATTTCTATCAGGAAAGCACATCAAAACTCAATTTTCCCAAATCAAGTTAAGAACAATACCCTATTAATTCACAACTTTCCAATTTCGTGCTCTCTCGAGTGAAATCGGACTTTTTAGATGTACATTAATGTCGGCCACACACCAATGCAATAGAAACAAGAATTAATAGAACAACATGGAAGAAAAAGATGAAAAACCATATAATTCAATAATCAAAATTCATCACAAATGTTCATAACCTCAGCAAGGAAGGGAATTAGCCACTCATTTGTGGATTAATCATCCTAAAACAAGTGTTAATCATACAAACAATTGAGTGAAAGAAGAAAGAAAGAGAGAAAAAACCCTGAACTTTTCGTCCCTCAACTGCCTGTAACCCATGTCCTTGCTCCACCAAGTCTGAATTATGAAAAATACATTTAAGTGTTCTATTTATACTAGTGGGAAATATTTCCCGGAATAACAAGCAACGTGTCATGGAGTGCATCGCGGAGCACTGCCTCTGTGACACGGCGTGGACGCGGACCCTCTCTGGAAATTGGGGGTCCGGGAATAAAGCATCAACGTGGCACGGCGTGCAACGCGGAGGCTTGCCACCGTGCCACGGAGCTGTCGCGAGGCTCCATTGGAATTTGACTAATTTTTCACCCTCCAGGCAGAATGCCTCTGCGATGGCAGCGTGACACGGCTCCATCGCGGAGCCCCTTTATTTGGTGCAGTCCAATGCCTTTTCCGTGCTCGAATCCAAGTCCAACTCCGATATTGCTCCAACATGCATTTTAGCTCCTCGAAATCATATTTTACCTACAAAACAATGCTAATCATGTTGGTTAGTATAAATTCACATTTTATTACCAATTACATGAAAATGTATACACATTGCACGATAAACAAGGCGAAAATGATATGTTTGAGTATCACTTGGGCATATAAATCTGCCCAAGATCACTTACCCCACACTTAAATCCTTGTTCGTCCCCGAACAACAAACACACAATTCATGCAAATTACATCCCAACCTTCGCCACTATGGTGCGACAATTTGAGCTACGGTCATACCGATCATTCAATATTGCAAATCATCAAGAAAACATGCATGGTCTCAACAATGCAATGACCTTCAATACATTAAGACTTCCTAAGCTTTAAGAATCGACTCTCGATATCGGCAAACTCATCCAAATCAGCTAATCAAGATATCCGACACGAAAATCAATCTTTCATCAAGCATGTGCCCTCTCAACTCAAGAGAATTTTCCCCTTTTTGCTCATGTGACACACAAACATTCAAGTAGGGGCATGTAAAAATTAATTTCACTCTCTCTCCCAAAAGAATTCACATGCATCATGTCATGACCCATAAGCTTGCCCTTAGTGTATTACTCCACTAATATAAAGAAATGCAACGTAAGATCACGTAGGACTTTAATGGGTTGTAATGGAAGCTATGGAACTAGTATATATTGGATTAGCCAATAATAGCCACTAGCATCCTTAAGCGCCTTTTCAACACATTCCCATCAACTCATGGACATTGTTTCTTTCTCTTCTTTTTTTCATCATCTCATTCGTGATGATTTACTTTCGTATGGCCCATTTCATCAAGCACACTGGACACAAAAACAAAGGTTTTTCATGCACCTTCATTATCATTTAGTTATATCAAGTGCACCTTCAACCTTTTCTTTTCTTTCCTCACTCTGCTTTTCTTTTTCTTTTCACTCTTCTCACTCTTTGACACTTTGGGAAAATTATTTTCTTTTCTTAAGCGCTTAAGAGTTTTGTATAGACTTTACGGCTAATGAAAAGAAAGAATTAAGCTCAGTTTAAGCTTTTTGGACAAAAGAAAGAAATAATAGGCTAAAGGCTCAACGGGCTGACTAGGGTATACAATCACATCAAAAGGGGAGTATGACAAGAAAAAAAAAGAAACTCTCCGTTAAAACAAAGAAATGCCTACATCCTTTCCAACACTACAGCTCCTTCATTTCGTTTTGTACACACAGCAGGAAAGTTCTAGACACTTCACAATAGCATGGAATAACAATACCTCACTTCACACTTTATGCACATGCTCGATTCAAGATGCATTCACAGACTCTTCAATTGGCTAATTACATGAATTCAAAAATTAAGCCTCAATCACACCGAATCGAACTCTACAGCCTAGGTATCTCAACATATTTACAAAATTGCATGCTTTCATACGAATCACTTTTGCATTTGGAATATTAGGTATAACACGCAACCAACATTTCACAACCCTATAGTAACTACAGGTTCCGTGATGCAATCCACCAAGGAAAAAAACTGAAAATAAATTAAAATCACTACTCCTACTGACTACATTTCCCTTAAGACGGTCGTCATCCATCCATCATAGGGGACAGTCACTAACTATGACGTCCGTTCAATGGGACTATTCTCGGTAAAAGAACCAAAAGCAAACTCCGAGAAACCCAAAAATAAAAATTGAAAAATTTTGCAAAACATCGATCATTTCGATAGAAAAATTATTTACAAAATATTTTAATATGAACAAAATATTTTCGCAAAATTTTAAAAATATCGATCATTTCGATAGAAAAAAAAACATAAGAAAATATTTACAAAATTTTTTACAGACTTAGCTGGCAACAACAACATTCCACAGCACACATAATTACCACAAATATTTACAAATACAGAACATTTTGCAATTCACAAACACAGGGAAACATACATACAAAAATATAGAGGAAGGCATACAAGCAAACCAGCCCAGCCCCAGCACCTAACTACTCCCCACCCAACACTTAAATCGAACAGTGTCCCCAGTGTTCACAAAAATGAAAAATCACACAATTGGGTGGTGGAACTCCCTGATCAGTCAAAGTATTCCACTTCTTCATCAGGTGCTGCTGCCTCATCGCCCATGTCCGAGTCGCCTCCGTCGTCGTCATCGGACTCCACATCGGAGTCCTTCCGGCGTGTCTCCTCATCCGTGGGTACATCATCGTCAGTGGGCTCTACAAAGGCTGGCCCCACTCAGCATAGAGCCCTGGCGTTTTTGCCAAATGGGTAATCCAGCTCGAGCTGCCATAGCTCCTCCTCCGTGGCTGGTCTCCCACCGATCCTGAGCTGGAGCATTTGCATTCCAAACATCCGTGCCATGTACTGGTCGTCACAAGCATGTCGCTCGCCAAGCGTCAGCACTGGCCCATGTGTGGTGTCGGGGGCCTTAGTTTTGGTCATGTCCAAGGCCCGCCGCTCCAACTGCGGGATGTAATCCAAAGCCACTTCCTTGACGTCGAGGCCCCGGAGAAAGGTGGTGATTAGTCCACCGAACCCATACCTGTGGCCCTGGTGTAGTCGGGCTCTCTTCATGGAGGATATGATGACCGCCCCAACATTAATCTCCAGCCCTTTCATCAGGGCATACACCAGGCAAACACGGTCCTGGGTCACATCAGTCATGTGCACCCTCGGGATTAGGCACGAGCAGACTATCTTCAACCATATTCTGGCCTCCCTGTTCATTTGAGAATAAGGCAGAGCTGGTGGTAACCCCTTTCCTTGTGTCTGCTCCATCTGGCTGTGGATCTAGCCCCACACAGAGTGCGTCTGATGTCGGCATATGGTGGGGTGATGTTCAGCTGGCGGAGAACGTGAGCGTCTGTGTCCCGCACTCCGATGATGGCATTCAATTGTTGGGGTTCCAGAGTGACTATCTGCCCTCTGATCTTGATTGTGTGGCTTCTGATTGCCGGGTTCCAATTAGCATAGAACTCCCGGACCAAGTGTAAGTTGCATTCCTTGGGCTCCTGAAATATGAAATTGAGCCCAGCTGCCTCGATCCTTTGAACTATTCGGGGGAACTCCTGTGCTAATGGTTCCCGTGCAATATGCTCCTCGGGGAAGTATTTGTTTTCCTTGTGCTTGGCATACCACTTCTTCCCCTCATTAGTTACCCATCTCGTTCCGTATTAGCGGCGCTGGCCGCGTGGAACTGCTAGTGCAGCTGGGACTGCTGTGCCCAGTCTAAGTCTTTTCCTCCCGGTGCCTGAAGTTGATGCACCCTTACCTTTATCTTGCCTGCTTGCCATTTTGTCTGTCAACACAAATAAACAAGCGCAATGTCAAGCTAAATAGATATTAGCTTCGGCTAAGGTCGGGCTACGCTAAATTAACCCCACACTTAGTCCTTAGCTACGGTTACGATACTACGGCAAGAGTAACTTTATTTACAAAAAAAAAACAGCTATACAATTCATGCTTAGTGCGTTCAGCAAGAAAAATTCGACGGTATAACTTTAGCGTACTACTCAGACTTCATACAGCTAATCCCAATCATTACCATCTCTAGCAATTCAACCATCGCACTTAGCAAAGAAAAACAACAAAACAAAAACAACAACAAAAAAATATATATATACACATGAACCTATACAACCAACCCAATTTGAACAATTTTCAACATTTTCCCAAAAACCCGAGAATTCGTCGTCTATTAGCATTCAACAATGGTTACAATGCCTTATCTCATTTCACTACGTACACCCCGGCATATATTTCACAAATTCAACACATTACCCATTTCGATTTCAACAACCACAGCCCTAGAATTGATTTTCGCAAGCAAATTCGAATAATTCATGCAATCGACAAGTTCAAACGATCATTACAACATTCCGAACTTTTTTCAATCAATAAATAACTCAAATTCATGCTAAATTTCGATTTAGGGTGATTTAGTTCACCTCCCATGCTCAAATTCGAATAAAATCGCTAAAAACTTGAGAGATAATCGGAAAACATACCTCGTAGTTGAAGAACCGAAGAAAACTTGGTAATTCTTTGCCTTAGACCGTGGCACGTTGGTGGGGAAGGGATTTTTGGGTATTTGGTCGCGGAGGGAATTAAAAATGACGGAAAAAGGGGTGAAATCGGGGGTTTAAAATGTAGAAAACACGCGGGTCACCCGGCAACCCGGTGTGACCCGTCACAATTTTTATGGCAACGTGTCACGGAGTGCATCGCGGTGCACTGCCTCTATGACACGGAGCCATCGCGATAGCCCTCTGGAAATTTTAAAATTTCCAGATTACACTTCAACGTGTCACGGAGGGTAACGCGGAGGTCCTCCTCCGTGACACGGAGCTATCGCCCTAGCTCACTGTCTTCCACATTTTTTTTTAATTTTTTCATACCTCGCTTTTCCTTCACGATTCCGTGCACATTTTTCTCCGTTTGACCTGAAAATCATCTTACTAAACAAATTGTTTAGATTAATAGGTTTCACCTAACTAAAATAAAAAAATACTAACTAAAAAAAAAAAATTTGTAATAAATCAAAAAAAAGAAAAATAAACTCTATGTACACTTTACAAAATGAAAGAAAAATTTTTCACGGGTTGCCTCCCGTGCAGCGCCTGGTTTACCGTCGCGGCTCGACGTCATTTACGCTCAATTGTCCGCTAGGGTGATGGACGATTTATCACGATCATTGTCCTCCCCCCAGTAGTGCTCACACCTATCCAGTGGTCTTCCCATCAACTCTCGGGAATCATTCATCTGCTTAACATTACCATGATCAATTACATTGATCACCGAGAGTTCTTCATTCACCATCGGGAGCTTGGGTGCTTTGTACACATCGAACACCTCTACCTTGTCATGTGCTCGCATAGTAAGTTGACCCGCAGCTACGTCGATTAATGCTTTCCCGGTTGCCAAGAAGGGTCGTCCCAAAATAAATGGGACTTCCACGTCCGATTCAAAATCCAGAACAATAAAATCTACCGGGAAAATTAGGGAGCCCACTTGCACTAGAACATCCTCAACAATGCCATCCAGCCTAGCTAAGGATCTGTCTGCCAACTGCAAGATTATGGTTGTAGGTCTAGGACTCCCTACACCCAACTTTCTGAATACCGAAGATGGCATCAGATTTATGCTCGCCCCCAAGTCACACAATCCACGAGCTCGGATGCTCTGCCCAATAGTAAGCTGGATAGTAAAACTTCCAGGGTCTTTTATCTTCGTGGGCAGTCTATTTTGGATCCGGGAAGTGCACTCCTCCATCAAAGCCACCGTGGCATACTCAGTCAAACGACTTTTGTTGGCCACAATGTCTTTAATGTATTTGGCATATTTAGGAACTCCCTGCAAGACATCAACAAGAGGTAAGTTAACATGTACCTGTTTAAGCACCTCCATGAATTTCTTGAAACACGCCTCCTCCTTGTGTTTCTTGAGTCGTTGAGGGAACGGGGGTGGAGGTCTTTCTGATTCAGCTTCATTGGTCTTCCCCCTTTCCGCACTTTGCTCCCCCTCAACTTCTGCTGCTCCTGACTTTTGGGGTGGTATTTCTGGTTCCACCTCCTTCAGCTGCAAACCACTCCTTGTGGTCACTGCATTTACCTACTTCGGATTCGGATCTGTGTCGCTAGGCAGTCCTCCTCTGGGCCTTGTGTTTTGGGCACTAGCAAATTGCCCAAATTGATACTCAAGAGCCTTGGTCGCTAACTGATTATTTTTCACTTCGGCTGCCAATTTAACATAGTCAGCCTGCAATTGCGCCTGGTTAGCGATCATGGTCTTGAACATCTCCTCAATGCTGGGTGATGGTGGTGGAGGAGGGGCATTATGATTTCTGAATTGAGATTGGTAGTTCTGTTGCCCTCCTTGATTTCTTTGCATACCCTGACTCGAACTTTGGCCTTGTTGGTTGTTGCTACCCCATGAAAAATTTGGATGGTTCCTCCAATTTGAGTTGTAGCCACTCCCATACTGCTGCTGATTTCTTTGTGCATTGCCCACAAAGTTAACCGAATCTGGGTTTGCTCCACAGCACTCAGCTGAGTGCTCACTGCTTCCACACACTTCACACCACCTTTGCTGGACCGCATTGACTGAAGCTGAAGGCTGGTTCAAAGTCATGTTGCTGAAGTGGTTGTTCAATTGATTCTGCAAGGAAGCTATCTGTGCAGCGATAGCTGTAAATCCATCCACTTCAAGCACTCCTGCTGCTTTCCTTGCTCCACCTCTTGATGAATCAACATTCCATTCTGGATTGCCCTGTGAAATCCGGTTTAGCAAAGTGTACAACTCCTCATAAGTCTTTTCCAACGCTTGCCCTCCAGCTGCTGAGTCTAGCAAAATTTTGGTATGGGGTTCCAAACCCTCAATAAATGTGTGCACCAACACCTCATTGGACTGATGATGATGAGGACAGTCCCGCAACATGGATTTAAATCTTTCCCAGGCTTGATACAAATTTTCTCCCTCCCTCTGTTTGAAACTTACAATTTGATTTCTAAGTCTGGCTGTTTTACCAGAGGGAAAAAATCTTATCAAGAACTTTCGTGCAAGATCATCCCACGTTGAAATAGAATTTGGTGGCTCAGCTTTTAACCACCTCTTGGCTTCACCAAGTAATGAGAACGGAAATAATGTAAGCCGAACATAATCAGGTGACACTCCAGCGGGTATATAAGTGTCACTTATCTCCAAAACGTTTTGGAGATGTTGTTGTGGGTCTTCATGAGGGAGACCGGTAAATTGCCCGCTTGTGTGCAACAATTGCACCATGTTTTGCCTGAGTTCAAATCTCCTTCCAGGCTCTGGTTTGCAGATACTTGATGTAACATTGTTGACATGTGGGATTGCCACCTCGCGAACCGGCCTTGGTGCTGCTTCTTCGGGCACTAACACTGCCCTAACAACCGGTGGATTTTGTTGCTCCATAATAGTCTTTCTGAGCAACTGCAGCTTCTTTTGTTGAGCTTCTCTGCGTTTACTATGAAATATACGTTCAGGCTCTATATAAGATTCCACCAGCTCTTTGTCTCTTGCCAGTGTTCACAGAAATCAAGTCTGCAAAATACAGGCTAAGACCAAGTTGTCAACACTTACGAAAATAAAATAAAAATACAGTAAATTTACACTTAAAACAATTTCACCAATTGCCTAGTCTCCCCGGCAACGGCGCCAAAAACTTGTTCGGTGGTTTGGTTAGGGTTATAAACCGACACGCAAGTGCACGTGGTCAAACAAGTAGTAAGTGGCTTAAGTAAGCCAAGTATCGATCCAAGGAGACTCTGGATAAGTAAAAATTGCTTAAGTATACTATATTCTATCTCACTTCTAAATATACTGACAACAATGTAACCAGCAGTTGAATAATTTGTTTTATAATTTCTACACTAAAACTATTAACAATTATTTACTTTGAATTTAAACTATGGATATGAGCATGCCAAGGTTAAGAACATGTAATGAACTGATTATCATCATACATTGGTTAATCTTCTCTTCCAGTTTCTAGCCAAGAACATTAGCCTAGAGATTAAAACTCTCGTATTTAATCTCACTTAAGAATCATAAACCATCCGTCTACATTTCTGTGATCAAATGCAATTCATGACCTAGCAATACAATTCCGGTTCCTAAATTGACTAATACGGCTTTCAAGTATATTTCTATCAGGAAAGCACATCAAAACTCAATTTTCCCAAATCAAGTTAAGAACAATACCCTATTAATTCACAACTTTCCAATTTCGTGCTCTCTCGAGTGAAATCGGACTTTTTAGATGTACGTTAATGTCGGCCACACACCAATGCAGTAGAAACAAGAATCAATAGAACAACATGGAAGAAAAAGATGAAAAACCATATAATTCAATAATCAAAATTCATCACAAATGTTCATAACCTCAGCAAGGAAGGGAATTAGCCACTCATTTGTGGATTAATCATCCTAAAACAAGTGTTAATCATACAAACAATTGAGTGAAAGAAGAAAGAAAGAGAGAAAAAACCCTGAACTTTTTGTCCCTCAACTGCCTGTAACCCACGTCCTTGCTCCACCAAGTCTGAATTATGAAAAATACATTTAAGTGTTTTATTTATACTAGTGGGAAATTTTTCCCGGAATAACAAGCAACGTGTCACGGAGTGCATCGCGGAGCACTGCCTCCGTGACACGGCGTGGACGCGGACCCTCTCTGGAAATTGGGGGTCCGGGAATAAAACATCAACGTGGCATGGCGTGCAACGTGGAGGCTTGCCACCGTGCCACGGAGCTGTCGCGAGGCTCCACTGGAATTTGACTAATTTTTCACCCTCCAGGCAGAATGCCTCCGCGATGGTAGCGTGACATGGCTCCATCGCGGAGCCCCTTTATTTGGTGCAGTCCAATGCCTTTTTCGTGCTCGAATCCAAGTCCAACTCCGATATTGCTCCAACATGCATTTTAGCTCCTCAAAATCATATTTTACCTACAAAACAATGCTAATCATGTTGGTTAGTATAAATTCACATTTTATTACCAATTACATGAAAATGTATACACATTGCACGATAAACAAGGTGAAAATGATACGTTTGAGTATCACTTGGGCATATAAATCTGCCCAAGATCAACTTCCTAAGACATGAACTGCTCCAATACCAAGTATGTCATACCCCAAACCCATAGGGGTGTGACTGGCACCCTGTGTCGCACCTTATTGAGCACACATTTGTCACGACCCGAGTTCACACCCTGGACAGGACACATTACTTAGGGTCACAAGTTACCCCAAGCAAACCCATGGTCAAACATATTTCTACTAAGACTGATCTGCTGAAAATAATCATAATAAAGTGGAAGCTGACAAACGAAATAAACTAATACTAAATAATGACAAAATTTGAAGTCCAAACTGAATCTATAATTACCATCTGAAAACCGTCTAAAATGAATTGATGAGTTGCTGGGACAAGCTCCCAGCTAACTCTAATGATTGAAACTAAAAAAAGAAATACAACTGAAAATTGGACTCCAGGCCTATACTTCAACTAAAGGCACAAGGGCGTATCGAGCGAATTGGATTATCGGGCCGAGGGCTACCCCCTCTTCCCCTCACTCTCTGAGCGATGACAACTAGGAGGTAGGCTTGGAAGCATCCATCCTTTGAAGAAAGCATAATAGCTCACTGGTCTAGCTCCATGGCATCGAAAATGTATCAGCTGCGGTAATACAGAGGATGCAAGCGTTATCCGGAATGATTGGGCCATCGACATCATACGCTTTACTGAAATAGATTTTGCGGAACACCAGCTATATCTGTGAATCGGGTTGAAAGTGAAAGCCTCCAAAAACTGGCGGAATGCTCTCGATATTTCCTATTCTCGACTTATACCTTAGGGCGATTCTTGACCGCGTATAGTCCTTATATAAAAAAATACTGCAAATAATCTCTGGCCGAGATCTTGGATGAGGAGCATATCAGCTTCTTGTAGAAAGACTGTTCTCAGCTTCTTGACATCAGATCATCTTGGACATTTACTGATTCTATTCTTCTGGATGCGCTCTACATTCATGGAGCGAGTACTCACCACTGAAGTTGTTGGAAATCGCCGAGTGACTAGATGTGGTGTTAAGGCTGGGTACCTGAGCCTATATCATAAAATGATATACAATAGAAAGTATATGTTAGTACTTCAAATATACTGAGTATGCAAGAAGGAACTAAAATATATATATATACTAAGTAATTGTTATACCCCATAAAAGTCAATGATTAGTAAGCGTACGGGGGGATTCGTGATGAACAAAGAGAGTACGACGTGTGTATAAAAGCCTCGAAAGTAGGATCAGGTGATGCTAGGCCGCGAAAGGTCAGCGCGACGTGCCAGTCCACTAGCGCGATGAGGGGGCGATGTGGGGCTGTCCTGGCGCCTTGGGCGGCACGGGGCACCCCTACCACCGCCCATGATATATTTAAGCCCTCCTTTCAATTGTAATTCATTTTAAATGTTTGCCTCGGCCATAGAAGGAGGAAAATGAAGATTTCAATTGATTTTCATCCGATTATGCTATCAAACACCGTCTTCAAATTAACTTCAAGTACTAAATTCTAAAGCCTACAAGGAGCATTACTACGGAGTTATTTTCTTGAAATTCGCCTAGCAAATCCTAACCCCGCTGAGCAAAAGTTGTCAGAATTGCTCCAAACTGATTCCTAAACGAACACAAGCATGAAGTAAGCATTTCTCCCTTCTAAACTCTTAAGAAATTATAGGTTTTCGGCCATATATTATGTAGCTGAATTATAGTTGCTATTCATATCAAAAGTTATCATTTTAAGCTGAATTTGGTATTGAAATTCATCTCTTTCTCGTATTATAACAGTTATAGCTAAAAAGAGCTGATGAATACAAGTTAAAACTTGTCGGTTACTTGGGAAACGACAGTTGAGGTATGTAAGGCTTAACCCTCGATAGGTTATTCTCATTGTTCAATGCTACGACTTATGTTCTTGAATGGAAATAATAGACCTCTATGCTGCAGATAGTTGCTACCAGTAGATTGTGATTAGACATGTTGTAATTAGCTGTTGCTGGTATATAAAGATCAGATATGTTGTGATTAGTTGCTATCAGTAGATTACAGTTATATTTGTTGTGGTTAGCTGCTAGAAAATGTATATAGATTATACAACAGTATCCCTCGTTGAAAAAGAACATGTTAAGTGTGATACACACTAGAAGAGTCATAGAAACTCTTCCATTCTCCAGTTCATTATATTAGTATAATTGTACATTTTATTTCCAGGCCTAGACCTTTGAAGCTCGTGAATAGTTATCGGGCCTGAGTTAATAATTTGAACAACATAGGCGCAGCTAGTCAATTTAACTATCAGTTCGATGCTTGTATTGTCAATAAAGCACGCCTAGAGACCATTAGCGTACTCTCACGCCCCAGGGCCAAAAATTTATATAGGAAGGCCATACTTTAGAGTTAGCAGCCTAGGATTTTCTAGTGAACTGAGTGACAGCCTGCCATCTAATTAGCTATTACTAATGATTGTCAGTCCTAGTGGACTTAGAATTCATCATATAGGTCGCCCAGGAAGCCAACCCAGTCGTCCAGGTCAAATAGACCCATGGGTACCCTAAGAAAGGGGACCTTATTAGCAGTTAGAGGCACGGCCAACGGCCCAGCCGGTTCTTATAAGATACTTAGGTACAGATTGCGAGAGTGGCTAAGTTTATATAAACTTGTCTATAAAGTAAGGAATCGCCCAGAAAAGTCATATAAGATCTAAGCAGACCAAGATGAGGTCTAAGGGACTAGCACCATGTTAGTATAGTACTACCCACAGGCTAAGAATGTGATTAAGCTGCCTGTGGAGGATTAGGGGCCAATCGCTCAAAAGCATGATCGACCAGATGAATTAAGAAATTAGTCATCTGCGACCCCACTGTTGTTTATGAATTATAGTTGTCCAG
The DNA here is from genome assembly GCA_035772735.1 of Datura wrightii. Lineage (NCBI taxonomy): Eukaryota > Viridiplantae > Streptophyta > Magnoliopsida > Solanales > Solanaceae > Datura > Datura wrightii. The sequence goes on along the minus strand of JASDFA010000007.1, from coordinate 28,230,917 downwards.
GCAGGACATTTAGAGTTATGATAGGCCACTCCAGATCTCTCCCTATCCAGTCTAGACCATTGTAGATCATGGTCACTAATAGGATCCTTTGATCAGATATAGGTGGACGAGGGTGCCTGCTAGCAGCCTTACAGACTTTTCTAGGGGGCGAGTAGCAGTAGCATTAGGCCTAAAAAGCCAGATATGGCTTTTGAGTGGCTACAGTGAGACTTTAGTATAGCACCTCGGGTGGAGTTTCCCTCACTTAAGAGCCTTCCATGACCACCCTAGGGTTACTAGCTATGTCGTCGCCCATGTGGGGCTATATGAAGTCACTCTAAGGGAGCGATATGTCATTCATGAGGAAATAAAATGAGGTCCGAGGACCTTATACAGTCCATTCCATGGCTAGACTATTTTTATGCCGTATTGGCACCACACCCTCGATGAGCCTCGTGCCCGAGGTGCAGTTATCAGGAGTCCATTAGACTTAGAAACAACTATAGATCAGGATCCAAGCGGGCTCAGTTGTAGACACAAGGGGACAGGTAGGTTGGCTATAGCACTAGTAGAGTCATATAAACCTAGATAGGGGTATATAGATTGAGGTGTACTTTCTAGGTCTTATGGGGGTCCCAGTAGGTTATTTCTATGTTGCTTGTACCCTCTAGGCTTTTGGGGGCCATGTTAGGTTCTTGTTTTTATTCTTGTCTGCTAGCTGTAGTTTATGAATATATGATTGTACAGTCGTAGCTTATATACATGTAGTGTCGCTAGATGAAGACTACGGGTAAGCCAGCTTACAGGTTAATCTTTCTGCCCCTTCTCTCTATTTACTTTTAATTTTTAACAGCTTACTTACTGCCTTACATATTCAGTACATATTGTACTGACGCCCATCCCTAGGCGCTTCATTACTTGCCTGCAGGTTTAGACAAATAGGAGTTCAGGCTTTTTAGTAGCAGTTGTTCAGAGTCAGAAGTTTGGCCAGCTCCCTTCGTTCGAAGTTTCTAGGTTGTAAGGGTTACTAGCTTTCACTTGTATAGCATCTGGGGTAGGTCAGGGCCCTGTCCCGACTACTATTTTTATTCATAGAGGCTTGCGGACTACAGTACTCAGTTAGTTAGTTGTTGTTGGCCGTGTAGGGCCTATGTATGTCTTATTTTAGGCATTGGCCCTCTGGGCCTAGTATAGCTATGTATTTTCCTTTCTGTTATAACTAGACAACATGGTGGTCTTATCAGCCCACATAGGATCCCTATTGATGTATGTTGGTTGGGTATGCTATTTTCCTTTACCGGTGTTGCGTGGTCTTGTCGGCCCAAGGATGTAGTAACAGCCGAGATATAGCAGTTTGTTTTATTGAATTTAAGTTAGTTATAGGCACTAGAGGTGTCCATGCCCAGCCAGGTCAATCCAGATTTCAGTATAGCACGAGGAGCCAGTCATTCCTCCTAAGGTGGGGCATGACAGTAATAGTAAGTTATATTGATATATTGTAAAAATAGACTGAAATATGAAGAAACTAAACTGAAATGAAAACCATAACTGAATTGGACTGAACTGTACTATGTTGTGGGAGAGACTATAACCAACATGTAACCACATAAGCTAAATTTGGAGTCCGACAGTCATGCTCATAAACTGATACTACTGAATATAATAAAATACTGATAAAGAGTAAAACTGATCAGCTAACATTTCTGGGGAATGCTAAGTGTGTTCAAAGTCTGGGAATTTCTGACTTGAAATTTAAATTATACATGTTGAGGACTATACTCAATTAATATTCGACAAAAAATATAGCATTTCAGACCATCTACTGAATCGTACAAGAATAAACTCAAGAATGACAAGTTAAGACACTATATCTCAGTTATAACATGAACTATACATGAAAACTCATAAAACATTGGGATGACAAGGAATTTCACCAACTAAAGAAAAAGCCCTAAGTCGTGATTTCTAAAATTTCAGACTAGGTTTACAAAAGAATCTTGGGACACAAAGGTGAGTGGAAACCTTTGTAGAAGTCCCACATACCTAAAGGAGAAATCCTAGAGAAAATCCTTTAGAATATGTAAAGAAGATTGAAAGCCTCGTTCTTCTTGGAGAGATACCCTGTGCTCTTACTTTATGGTTCTGAGAGATTCAGTAAGAAATAAGGGAGAAGAATCGACTAACTCCCCTTAACCCCTGATAGTTTACATCAAAATGACATAGTTAAGGAACTAAAACTAGCTGAAAGTTACAAAAATACTCCTGAATAACCTTTTCAAAATTTGCCCATCCAGGTCCAATGGGTCACACGATGAGTCCTTGTTTGAGACCACGACTCATTGGGACCAGTCGTTGGTCCTGGGTTAGGAAATTTGGTTTCTGGACTTTGACCAATGAACAGACAGGAAGACCCATTAGGTGATATAATGGGTCATTTAATCCTTTCATCACCATTGGAAAGGTTTCGAACAGACATTGGGCTTATCACAATGGGTGAATAGAATGACCATTAAAGGATACAACGAGTCGTCTAACCAAGTTGTTTCCACTGAAGGAACTTGCATAGTTTCTGTATCTCTACAAACGAGCCATACCAATGATCTGTTAGATGATACAATGGCTCGTTATATCCACTCATTGTTGCTGCTACGCTCTTGCATGGTTTCTGATTCTCACCTAACGGTTTAATAGGATGGGTCGTTGTTTCCTCCAACAACTCAGCACTAGGCTCGTTGGTTCTGGTAAAGATTTGATAAGCTTTTTGATTAACACCAATGGCTAAAACAACGACTTGTTACTACAACCAATGGGTCGTTGTATCGCTCATTGGACCCTGGTACGAAATCCGCTAGGGAAACTAACGACCATCAGACAACGGCTCGTCTGATGAGCCATTCTGAGGAAATTTTCTAGGTTCTACTGGTTTTGCCTTCCAAGTTTGGGATTTGGTCTAAGGAACTCCTGGGGTGTTATAATATCGCCCCTTTAGGAACATTCGTCTTCGAATGAAACTATGTAAGTTGGAAAGGTTGGAAAAAGAGCTGCAATCCCCAACTAAAAGCTATACTAAATACTGAAGGAGTGATGGACTCCAAACTAAGATAGATATACTAACTGGATTCAAGAAACTAGGGTGCACACTAAGACATGAATAACACTTATGGGAATGAACCTAACATGGTACTTAATAGACTATTCAAGAATAATTTGATACCTGATGCTGAAGTTGAGCTGGAAGCGAATAGGTGAGGGTATTTAGACATCATGTCTACTTCTGCTTCCCATGTAGCTCCCTCAACTAGATGGTTCCTCCATAACACCTTTACTAAAGCTATTTCCTTGTTCCTCAGCTTACGAACCTGACGGTCTAGGACTTGAACTGGAACTTCTTCATAAGAGAGTTTTCCTTTATCCGAAAATTTTCTAGAGGCACCACTAAGGTCGGGTCATCGATTCATTTCTTCAACAAAGACACATGGAAGACTGGGTGTACAAATGCTAACTCTGTAGGCAACTCCAGCTCGTAAACCATATTGCCAATGCGTCTCAGGATTTTATAAGGGCCAATATATCTGGGACTAAGCTTTCATTTCTTCCCAAATCTCATCACCCCGTTAATAGGTGAAATTTTCAGGTATACCCAATCATCCACAACAAACTCCAACTCCCTTCTCCTCACATCTACATACAATTTCTGTCAGCTTTGAGCTATTTTCAGCTATTCCCTGATAAGTTGAACCTTCTGCATGGCCTCAGGTACTGAATCAAGTCCTATCAAGGTAGCTTCACCAACCTCAAACCACCCTATAGGAGATCTGTACCTCCTACCATATAATTCCTTGAATGGAGCCATCTCAATAATGGATTGGTAGTTGTTTTTGTATGCAAATTCGACAAGAGGTAGGTAATCATCCCAACTTCCCTTTAAATTGATCACCCAATCCCTCAACATATCTTCTACATTCTGAATCATCCGTAAGCCTAGCCATCTGTCTGTACATGAAAGCTGTGTTGAGCTTGACTTGAGTACAAAGTCCTTTCTGAAATGACTTCCATAAGTGCAACGTGAACGGAGTACCCCTATTTGAAATGATGGAAAAGGTAACCCCATGTAGTCTGACTAACTCCCATGTGTATAGTCTAGCATAATCCTCTGCTAATTCTATGGTCTTAACTGGTAGGAAATGTGCCGACTTAGACATCTGGTCTAAAACCACCCAAATTGAGTCATATTGTCAGTGAGTATGAGGTAACCCCTTGATGAAGTCCATATTAACTTCTTTCCATTTCCAAGTAGGAATACTAATATCTTGAGTCATACCCCCAGGTCTCTGATGTTCAACATTGACATACTGGCAATTTGGACACTTAGCCACAAATTTGGCAATGTCCTTCTTCATGCCATTCCACCAGTAGACATTCCGCAGATCACGGTACATTTTGGTAGCACCTGGGTGGATGGAATACCTATGATACAAGAAAACTAAAGGAAGATAACTAACTAGACATAAAATGATTAGAATTAGCAACCCCTGTGAAAAGGCACAAGGACCTCCAACTCATAAATCAACAAATATCTAGTTCTTAGGAAGACCTCAAGGGAGATGATCCCCTTAGTACCATCCTCTCTACCCAATTAACAATTCAAGGCTACATAAAGGCTAAGCAATCTAGTACACTCAAAATATTCTTTGTTCAAAGTCATGAAAAATCCCTTATGAAAATTAAAAGAACTCATATTTATACTAAATAAGGAAAAGGAGAGAGTATTACAAATATGCCTTTATGAATAAGGGCCTTGTTTGGATTGTCCTCCTTTTTCCTTGAAAATTAAGATTAGCCAATTGCACTTCTAGCCACTTTCTTCACTCCTTTGGCCATCTTGTGTTCCTTCTTCTTCCCAAGATACGATCCAAACATGGAATCCTTTGTACGTCTTTCATATGCACTCAAGTTCCTCCTTTTTCATGAAGAGGCCATGTAGATCTTGGAGCTCCCTTGCTTGGCTCCTTGTAAATGGTCATTAAGGAACATGGATTGCATCCTTCTCCCCTTCTTAAAAAGAATTTGCCCTCAAATTCGAGGGGTAATTATCAAGAATCACCATAGGGGAAAGATCACACCCATTGAATGTGTTGTGCATATGGTAACCCTGAGGGAGATCCACCTTGTATACATTATCATTCAACCTTTCATGTACTTTAAATGGAACATCTCCTCTAGGAATGAGCTTGGTCTTCCTTTTGTTGGAAAACCTTTCCTTGCAAAAATGGACCCAAACCCAATCATCCGGTTCAAAAATAACTCTTTTGCAGTCCTTGTTGGCTTTCTTGGACATCTTTAGATTTTTCTTCTAAAGTTGGGGTCGCACTTTCTCATGCAAGGATTTCATGGCCTCGAACCTTTTGTTGCCATCTAACTCAACACAACATCTTGAGACAAAGGGGGTTAGATCAAGGGGGTGAGGGGGTTAAAACATTAAATAACCTCAAACGGAGACATGCCAATAGTACTATGAATCACAAAATTATAAGAAAATTCAACTAGAGGCAATTGATCTTAAGATGTGAGTTTACCTTTAACCATGGCCTGAAGCATAGAACCTAGAGTCCTATTCACAACCTCCATTTAGCCATCAGTTTGTGGGTGACATGATGTGGAAAAGAACAATCTAGAACCAAGTAGGCCCCACAATTCCTTTCAAAAGTTGCTAAGAACCTTTGGGTCCCTATCACTCACTATGGTTTTAGGAATTCCATGAAATTTAACCACATGTTCAACAAACAAGGATTCAACATGAGAAGCTTCATATTTATGACATGCAATAAAATGAGCCATCTTTGAAAACTGGTCAACAACCACAAAAATGTTATCCCTACCCCTTCTAGTCCTCGGCGAGCCCAACATGAAGACCATAGAAATATCAAGCTAAGGCCTTTGAAGCGTGGTTCTTCATGAAATATCAAGCTAAGTCCTTTGAAGCGTGGGAAGAGGGGTATACAAACCATGGGGATGTAGTCCAAAATTTAGCACTACAACATTCAACATATTGACCACAAAGTTTAGCAGCATCACTACGCATCTTAGGCTAATAAAATTGTTCTTCAAGAATCCCTAAGGTTTTATCAATGCCAAAATGGCCCATAAAATCCCCATCATGTGCCTCTCTTACAAGGAGTTCCCTCCAAGAGCTCATTGGCACACATAGATTCTTGTTTTTAACCAAGTAACCATCATATCTAGAAAAAGGGGTTGGAGGTTTATCCTTAAGCCTATGGTCCCCTTCCTATGCTTCACAATCTTCAAAGATTTGAGCAAATTTGAGGTCCTTGGGATATAAAAACTTTAAGCTTTCAAAACCCATCAATTTGAAAGTTAAATTAGTAACCAAAACATGCTTCCTAGACAAGGCATCCGCCACCAGATTATCCTTTCCCTTTTGGTACTAGATTACATAAGGGAAAGTTTCAAGGGATTCAACCCATTTGGCATGTCTCTTGTTCAACTTGCCTTGGGCCTTAAGCTGTTTCAAGGACTCATGATCAGTCATAATTACAAACTCTTTAGGCCACAAGTAATGTTTCCAATTACCTAAAGCTCTAATCAAAGCATAAAATTCAAGATCATAGGTGGAATAATTCAAGGTCGCACCTTTGTGCTTCTCACTAAAATAAATAATGGGTTTCAAATATTGAGTCAAAACGACACCAATGCCCACTTTACTAGCATCATATTCAATTTAAAAAGTCTTATCAAAGTTGGGAAGTTGTAATAATGGTGCAGAGCTAAGCATTTGTTTCAACGTTTCAAAGGACCTTGCTTGCTCTTCCCATATAAAAGGCACATCCTTTCGGATCACCTTGGTCAAGGGAGCGGCTATGGTGCTAAAACCCTTAACAAACTTCCTAAAGAAACTAGCCAATCCATGAAACTTACGAACATCACCAATGGATGTAGGAGTTGGCCAAATTCTTATAGCGTCTATTTTGGACTCATCAACCTCAAACCCCTAGAACTCACAAAAAAAACCTAAATAAATAACTTCATCAACACCAAAAGAACATTTATCAACATTAGCATAAAGTTGTTCACGTCAAAGCACATCAAACACACATCTCAAATGATCAACATGTTCATCCATGGTCTTTCTATACACCAACACATCATAAAAATATACAACCAAAAATCTACCAATGAAAGGCTTCATCCCATGGTTCATTAGGCACATGAAAGTACTAGTAGCGTTAGTGAGACCAAAAGGCATCACCAACCATTCATGTAGAGCAAATTTGGTCTTGAATGACATTTTTCATTCATCCAGATTTGATGATAACCACTTTAAAGATCAATCTTGGAGAATATGCAAGAACTATTCAATTCATCTAACATGTCATCAAGTTGAGGAATGGGATGGCGATACTTTACCATGATTTTGTTGATGACGCGACAATCAACACACATCCTCCAAGTGCCACCTTTCTTTGGGACCAAGACCACCGAAACTGTACATGGGCTCATGCTTTCTCTCACCAGCCCTTTTACAGGAGGTGCATCCACTTGCTTTTGAAGTTATTTGATGTCCACCAAATTGGACGGCTAAGCTAGTTTGTTTGGCAATTGTGACCCTGAGATGAAGTCAATTTGATGCTCAATAGCCCTCAAGGGAGGCAATCCCTTTAGGAGGTGATGGGTTTGTAATTTACCAACTCATTAGGCTCTTAAGCATGAGATTTAGCTTCATTTTTGAGTCATTTAGATGGATTTTATGCCCTTTTTTCCTTTTTGAGTGTAGATATCTGATTTGTAGAAAAGAGCAAGAAAGGGAGCAAAAAGAAGAGACTCAAGTGAAAATCGGTGCATCATCGGAGAGGACCAACGAAACGCTGGTCAAATGCTGAAGACCACTGCCCTAGGGAGCTGAAGCAATCGGCGATTGCGGACACCAACCGGCGACTCGCCGATTGAATGGCCTACCGACGCCTAAGAGTGCTAGATCATAGGGAAAGAAATCTGCGAAGCATGGTTGGAGACTGGCGAGTCGCCGAAGGAAATGCCCAAGGACACCAGAATTCACTGCAGGATCATCCAGTTATAGCCAGCAGTTTGCGAAATGTAACTGGCGAACCACCAGTACTCTCGCAAGTACCGAACTGCCTGAACAGGGGCAAATGTGTTCAATAATGAAAAAGAGAGTTTTGGGTACCCTACTTTTGGATATAATCTAGATAGAAGTACTCTGTACCTATCAGATCTTAACTTTTGGATTTTTGAGAACATTCTCTTTGTTGAAGAAGAAAGTAGAATTCTATTGGTGGAAATTATAAAGGATTGTTTTTCTTTTTCTTATTCTTCTTCATCTATAGGAAGGTACTATCATTATTGAAGACTTATTGTTGAATTTGATTTTTCTACTCTTATTATTGAATTCAATGAGTATATTGTTAAATATGCTTTTGAATTTCTTAACTATGAGTAGCTAAAACATTAACTAGAGGTGTGTGGTGATGAATGCTTAATTAGATTGGGTATTGCTTGTTATACCCCGTAAGATTTTCGACACTTAGATGGCCTATTCGCACGATGATTAAGTATATTTGAAAGCCATATGTGCTAGAGAAAGGCTCGGGAAAGGATCGGACGGATAACCTGTTGAACCATCGCGGAAGGAGCCAAGGCAGAGCCCCTCCGCGATGGCAATGTGTCACGGAGGTGGAGCCTCCGCGTTGGCTCCGTGACACGTTGGCCCTGTTCAGGCTCAAGTATATAAAGCCCACTTCGGTTTTAATTTATTTAAACTCATCATAATTTCCAGAAAACGCAGAGGAACAGAGGAGAACGAAGAGGGTAAACATATAATCGTTCGATTACGCTGCCAAACGTTGTCCAAACTCAAATTAACCTCAGATACCGAGGTATTTAGAGGCAGAGAGCATTCCTACAGATTTAGTTTCGCGAAATACGGCCGAAGAATCGTCGAGCTACTGGACTACGGTAAGTGGAATTGCTCCAAACTAGTGTCTATGTGTTCCTAGCTGTGAAGTGAATATTTCTCCCTTCTGGACCTCTGAAAAATAGCGAGTTTTTGACCGTCTTTCGATAAGCCTAAGTTTAGGATATAATTATATCGAAAATGATGTCGTCCTTCAGAATAAGGTTGTATTTAGTACTGATTGATATATATATGAATGCAGTTGGGAGGAATAGATGGAATACTGACCAAGCTACGCCAGTTAGTTGGGAAATCAGAAGCGAAGGTATGTAAAGCTAGTTTCCTCGGCAAGTTAGTAAATCTCGGTATAGTAAAGCAATTTAAAGGCCAGTAGAATATTCAAAAGTCATGAGTTGTGTTTATTACGAATGTTGGTACAATATTAGAAGCATCAGGTTATAATTAGCACGAAACTTGTTAGCACGATATAGATTCTAATACAAGTGTTAGGAACTGCACAGCATGCTCAGTATATGATATAGTACAAAATTTCAGGCTATTATCATATTCAGTTGAAACCCAGTAAAACAATGTAATATCTGTAAGGCATCTCAGAAATAGAATGATTGGTTAAAAATAAAGCTTAGGAAGCATGTCAGAAATAGTAAATCATGTTATTACAGAAACTCAATATACAGTACAGTATGGCAGAAGATTATATTTGTACATATACACTATTATTAGTCTCAGCATGAATTAAGTACATACATATCGCTATCACTAGTTCAGCATACAGTAGACACAGATACATTATAATTATTAGCTTTAGCATGAGATATATGTAGATAGTATTACTAGTTGAGACCACTGTATTGTCTTGGGGTTGGATTACCTAGCATCCCTGACTGCCCCAGGGTTAATAGCTGTATCGACTCGTCCGCCATAGGACGAGGATACGTCACTCTACGGAGTGGCATGCCGTCCCACAGGGGATGAAGATGGGATGCCAGTTTTCCCCATATTGTGCCTTGGTCGGCCCTTACACACCCCTGTCAAGCGGATACGCCCGGGTGTTGATTTAGGAGTCCTCCAGACTCAGATGCAGTTATAGTCAGGGGCCCAGCGAGCCCAAGTGCATACCCAGGGGACCGACAGGATGCTTACAGTGATTATAGGAGATAGGATGACCGGGGTAGGGGTATAGATTTCGTGTTGGTTGTACCTCCCGGCTTATGGGGGTCGGGTAAGGTTTGTGCGTGATATGTTATGTTATGTTATGTTATGTTATGTTATTCCATGTCACATTAGATACGAGTAGATCGGCAGTAGAATGATACATCTCCAGGTATGACTCCTACTCCTTCCAGTATAGTTAAGAGTAGGCATAATTTACATTATCAGACAGTTAATCTATTCCTTCCTATTTCAGTTTCATCAGTTGTATTATTGTTTTCGGATATTTCTTTCAGTTATTGCTTTACATACTCAGTACCAGCGGTACTGATGCCCGGTGGGGCGCTGCATTACTTGCCTGCAGGTACCCATAGACGAGGAGGCGATCCCTCGTGATTTCTGTCAGCGATCGAGTATTCAGCTCCTGTCATCCGAAGACTGGATTCCAAAGGTGTATTTCGTTTTCTTTTGTTGTACAGTACGGGTAGGTCGGGGCCCTGTCCCGATCATTTCTATTGTTATTCCTAGAGGCTTGCAATCTATATATATTTCCCTGTGGTCAGTTGAGCCGGTCGTGTGAGGCCGTGCAGTTGTATAGCTGTTAGTACTTTTACTTCTTTTATGTTGGCCGTGTGGGGCCATAGCTTGACAGTAGTGGTGACCTTGCTGGTCACGTAGCCTTCGAGTATTTCATTGTCGAGTTGCAGATAACTAGACAGCATGGTGGCCTTGTCGGCCCGCATAGTATTCCCTATAGTAGTATGTTTCTGGTTAGCTGTCATTACAGGTACAGGTGGCTATAGGCCAATGGGTCGGGGGCTGTGTTTACAGCCGTTATATAGCCCTTTGTTTCCAGAAGTGTGAGTTAGATCCATCCAGGAACCAGATGTGCTTAGGCTCACCAGATAGCAGTCTAGGTCCTACTAGGGCACCAGGTGCCAGCCATACCCCCCAAGGCGAGGCGTGACAAACTTGGTATCAGAGCAGGTCGTATCCCAGGGAGTCTGCAAGCCGTGCTAAGTAGAGTCTTGTCTATGGATGTGTTGTGCACCACAATCTATAGGCAGGAGGCTGCAAGGCATAATAGGATGGTTACCCTTTCTTCATATTCAGTCGTGCCATAGAACAGTACAGTATAGGGTCGAGTCCTTAAAACTTACCATATTCTTTGAATACAGATACAAGTTAGATCAGCGATGTCTTATTCCAGGCAGAAGATCAGAGAATGCAACAGGAGAGGGCACCAACCAGCTATAAGGTAACTACAGCAGCAGGAGGAGGTATCAGGGACCTTCCAATATGATACCTTTATCGGTACCATCCCTAGTATATATCAATAACTTCAGAATAGGAAGTCAGGAGCATAGCGTATAAATGAATTGATTTTATTTGTTAAATATATAAGATCTGATTAAGATGATAGACAATATTAGATTATCAGATAGGTGTGAGAAAGAGAGGGAAATGTAGGATTCCCACCTCCATCCTTTCAGATGTGGTACAGTTCCATGTTTTGTTTCCCTGCAGTAAGTTCCTACTTCTTAGTTTTGATTTCAGTATAGTAAAGGGCATAAGGATTGAAGCGATGTTGCCCAAAGTAAGCAGTAAGTGAAAATTGATTGGTTGATTCCATAAAGTGCTAGAAGGAGTAAGGAGTCCCTATGATTACGTAAGTTGTACAGACCCTCACGATAATAAGTCAGAAGAGCAAGTAAGACTATTAGTTTACTTAAAGTGCGCGTAGGAAATCCATCAGTAATGGACTTCCAGTAATGGTCAAGTTCGAGTCAGAAAAAGGCCAAGTCCGCCATAACACGCTAACAAGAGCAAGATATACCTGCAAGATAATAGTTATGATTTCGGTTGTGATACCGAAAGATAGGAAGGTCAGTGAATTAGAGGGGTCTGACTACAAGCCAGAAGAGGTATAAGCTGGGATTTGACCAGTAATCATATTAACAATGTAAGGCAGGTACCTTGAACCCCAGAGCTCGGCTTAAGCAAGATAAGGGGATGAATACTAGATTTTGAGGGGAAATCAGAATCACCTCTAGATTGATAGAACATCGTGTATTAAGGACTAAACCTTAGACGAACAGTTAAGAGACAGTAAGGTTGTAGTTTATAATGTTGCAGTATGTCCGCCCAAGGAGAAGGTAAGAGGGTACCGAACCAGAGACTCTAATCTAGTGTGGCCCAGAGATAAGGTCCAACAGACAGTCACGGGCCTTAATATAATGCCAAGTAAGGCCACGAGGTTCGGATGTTGACCCCACATTGTAAGAGTGGCGAAATTTCAAATAGCAGATCATAGCTAAAGTGCATGTGTGTGTTGCTTCCAGAATGGGATGAAAAAAAAACCCCATGAGATGATACGAGAGGATATGAGATATCATTAGACCGTAGGAGCGGTATATCATGTGCAGTATGAAATTCAGTAAGGCATGTTAGAGATTATGTATCACCACAAAATTCAGTATGTAATGTACATAGTAGTTGATATATATATATATCTACAGATGATAGATATGATGTAAGTAGTTGGTAATGGGGGTTACAGTCACACAGATTTTGGTTAGCTGCTAGGAAATATATACAGATCGTACTGCAGGACCCCTCACCAAAAGAGAGGGTGGCAGGTTAAGTGGTCGTGCATCGTTTTCCCAGCCTTGTATGTGAGAGTCGGCCTTAGTCAACCTAGAAGCTATTATGCGGAACACCCCGCAAGTCAGCCGACCGTCTCAGTCAGACAAACCTGTGGGCGCCCCAAGAAAGAGTCCATATCAGTAGTCAGTGACGGACTAGTACTTCAGCTGGTTTTCGTAAGATATTCAGATACAGAGCCCTAACAGAAGGCCAGTCTTTACAGAATGGCTCATAAGACCGAGAATTTCCAAGAACATTAATATAAATCCAAGGGGGGTACGAATAAGGCATAAGAAATTGGTAGTGCTCTACTAGCACAGTGTTTACTAAGACAAGGAGATCGGTAGATTCCCTATGAAGATCCAGGTACGGATCGCCTGAGAGTAGGTTGGACTAAGCACAACATTACAATTGTTCAATTAGGAGGACGAAACAGTTAGTTGTCCACAACCCCGCAGTTATGCATGAGCTATAGATGACCGAGTAGGACATGTAGAGCATCGTTAGGCTACTGCAGCATTCGGATCATCTAACCTAGCTATTTAGCTAGTCAAGATTATTTATCCAGACTATTAGAGATCATGATCATTGTCAGGATCCTCTGATCAGATACGGGCACATGGTGTGCAGATAGTCGTTCAGGTTACCTTAGCAACAAGTAGCCTTAGCATGCGGCCAGAAGGCCAGATAAGCTCTAGCTATACCGGTAGATTACTTGTCAGAATCTCTGGTATAATAAACCAGTATGACCGTCAGTTATATGTCAATTTTTCTAAATGTAAGTTTAGGCTGAGTTCAGTAGCCTTTTTGGTCACATTGTGTCGGAGGCTGGTGTACCGGTAGATACACAGAAAATTGAAGCAGTGAAGACATAGCCCAGACCTACCACTCCAATCGAAGTACGCAATCCCTGCGGTTAGCCGGGTACTACAGAGGGTTTATGGGAGGATTTTCCACCTTAGCAGTACATCTGACTAAATTGATATAGAAGGCAGCAAAGTTCCAGCAGACTGAGGCGTGTGAGCAGAACTTCAAGGAGTTAAAAGACAGGTTAACATCAGCCCAGTGTTAGTATCGCCGGAAGGTACAGAGGCTTGATGCAGCATGGTAAAGTAATAGCTTATGCTTTTAGGCAGTTGAAGAAACATGAAAAGAATTATCTTACCCATGACCTGGAGTTAGCTGCAGTAGTTTATGCCTTAAAGAGTGAATATTTTGTATCACCCAGGAAGGGCTAATGTGGTAGCAGATGCTCTTAGCCGTAAATTTATGGGGAGTTGGCATACTTGCAGCCTGAACAGCGAGAATTGGCCCGAGAATTACACTAGTTAGTCGGTTTAGTCGTTCACATAGTAGAAATAAAGGATAACAGAGCAGTAATACAGAATGTCGCAGTGTTGTCTTTAGTGGTGGAAGTAAAGGAACAGCAGTATGGGGACCCTAGCCGGGTTCAACTTGAACACAAGGTTCAACAAGGAGAGGTGACATATTTTCAGGTAACCGGGGGTGAAGTGTTGCGATGTAAAGGGCGCATTTGTGTTCCAGATATTTTGAGGCTTCGCCAGCATATTATGAGTGAGCCGTATTACGCCGCTATTCTCTCCACCCATGCGCAACGAAAATGTACCATGATATCAAGAAAACTACTGGTGGCCAGGTATGAATAGAGAAATTGCTGAATTTGTAGCTCAGTGTCCTAACTGCCAACAGGTGAAAGCAGAACATCAGAGACCAGGCGGTTTGACCCAGGACATAGTTGTGCCTCTCTAGAAATGGGAAGCAGTAAACATGGACTTTGTAGCAGGATTACCCCGTACCAGGCATAGACATGATTCAATCTGGGTATTTGTTGACAAACTGACGAAATCAGCCCATTTCCTTCCAATAAAAGCTACTTTCTCTGCCAAAGATTACGCCGAATTGTATATCAGAGAAATAGTTAGATTACACGGTGTTTCAGTATCTATTATCTCTGATAGAGGAGCAAAGTTTACGGCTAGATTTTGGCAGTCATTTCAAAGAGGTCTAGGGACGCAGATTAATTTGAACACAGCATTTTACCCTCAGACAGATGGACAGGCTGAGCGCACTATTCGAATGCTCGAGGACATGCTACGAGCGTGTGTGCCAGATTTTGGAGGTAGCTGGAACGAGCATTTGCCGTTAATTGAATTTGCTTATAATAATAGCTATCACTCAGCCATCCAGATGGCATCTTTCGAAGCATTATACGGGCAAAAATGCAGATCGCCGCTTGGTTGGTTTGAAATAAGAGAATCAGCATTGGTTGGGACAGACATCATTCAGCAGTCAGAAGAGAAAGTAAAACTTATCAGAGAATGCCTACACAGAGTCGCCAGAAATCATAGGCAGATATACGACGCAGGAACTTGGAATTGGATGTAAATGACTCGGTATTTTGAAAGTATCCCCAATGAAAGGGGTGATGAGATTCAGCAAGAAAGGTAAGCTCAGCCCGAGGTTTGTTGGGCCTTATCAGATTTTTCGAAGGATAGACCGAGTAGCATATGAGTTGAACTTGCCTCCAGAATTAGAATCCGTTCATCCGATCTTTCATGTATCTATGTTGAGGAAATGCATAGGAGACCCATCAAGAGCAGTCCCAGTCCGGGATATTCAGGTTACAGAAAAGCTGGCCTATAAAGAGGTTCCAATAGCTATCCTAGACAGACAGATTCGCAGGTTAAGAACTAAGGATATTGCGTCTGTCAGGGTATTGTGGGGTAACATGACCCGAGAGAAGATGACGTGTAAGGCTGAGGAAGATATGAAGATTAGATATCCTCACCTATTCCAGGCCTAGTCCGGCGACAGGTATGTCCGTATTATTACTTATGCAATACCTTATAGTTGTGTATGAATAAATGAGAAAGACTGATGCTTAGCTATCCAGTAAATCCTAAAGTATTGTGTGCGGTACCTGTATTGGACTTTTCTGCGTTTCAGGTTTTTGGTATAGTCCATATTACAGGGGAGACTCTGCCGAAATTTTTCTAAACAGGTAAGTTAAGAAGTCCCCTAGATAGCAGTGTTCATTCGAGGATGAATGTTCTTAAGGGGGGGAGAATGTTATACCCCGTAAGATTTCCGACACTTAGATGGACTATTCGCACGATGATTAAGTATATTTGAAAGCCATATGTGCTAGAGAAAGGCTAGGGAAAGGATCGGACGGATAACCTGTCGAACCATCGCGGAAGGAGCCGAGGCAGAGCCTCTCCGCGATGGCAATGTGTCACGGACGTGGAGCCTCCGCGTTGGCTCCGTGACACGTTGGCCCTGTTCAGGCTCAAGTATATAAAGCCCACTTTGGTTTTAATTTATTTAAACTCATTATAATTTCCAGAAAACGCAGAGGAACAGAGGAGAACGAAGAGGGTAAACATATAATCGTTCGATTACGGTGCCAAACGTTGTCCAAACTCAAATTAACCTCAGATACCGAGGTATTTAGCAGCAGAGAGCATTCCTACGGATTTAGTTTCGCGAAATACGGCCGACGAATCGTCGAGCTACCGGACTAAGGTAAGTGGAATTTCTCCAAACTAGTGTCTATGTGTTCCTAGCTGTGAAGTGAATATTTCTCCCTTCTGGACCTCTGAAAAATAGCGAGTTTTCGACCGTCTTTTGATAAGCCTAAGTTTAGGCTATAATTATATCGAAAGTGATGTCGTCCTTCAGAATAAGGTTGTATTTAGTACTGATTGATATATATATGAATGCAGTTGGGAGGAATAGATGGAATACTGACCAAGCTACGCCAGTTAGTCGGGAAATCAGAAGCGAAGGTATGTAAAGCTAGTTTCCTCGGCAAGTTAGTAAATCTCGATATAGTAAAGCAATTTAAAGGCCAGTAGAATATTCAGAAGTCATGTGTTGTGTTTATTATGAATGTTGGTACGATATTAGAAGCATCAGGTTATAACTAGCACGATATAGATTCTAATACAAGTGTTAGGAACTGCACAGCATGCTCAGTATATGATATAGTACAAAATGTCAGGATATTATCGTATTCAGTTCAAACCCAGTAAAACAATGTAATATCTGTAAGGACTCTCAGAAATAGAATAATAGGTTAAAAATAAAGCTTAGGAAGCATGTCAGAAATAGTAAATCATGTTATTACAGAAACTCAGTATACAGTACAGTATGGCAGAAGATTCTATTTGTACATATACACTATTATTAGTCTCAGCATGAATTAAGTACATACATATCGC
The DNA here is from genome assembly GCA_035772735.1 of Datura wrightii. Taxonomy (NCBI): domain Eukaryota; kingdom Viridiplantae; phylum Streptophyta; class Magnoliopsida; order Solanales; family Solanaceae; genus Datura; species Datura wrightii. The sequence continues at coordinate 28,213,946 of JASDFA010000007.1, read as the reverse complement.
TATCACTAGTTCAGGATACAGTAGACACAGATACATTATAATTATTAGCTTCAACATGAGATATATGCAGATAGTATTACTAGTTGAGACCACTGTATTGTCTTGGGGTTGGATTACCTAGCATCCCTGACCGCCCCAGGGTTAATAGTTGTATTGACTCGTCCGCCAGAGGACGAGGATACGTCACTCTACGGAGTGGCATGCCGTCCCACAGGGGACGAAGATGGGATGCCAGTTTTCCCCATATTGTGCCTTGGTCGGCCCTTACACACCCCTGTCAAGCGGATACGCCCGGGTGTTGATTCAGGAGTCCTCCGAACTCAGATGCAATTATAGTCAGGGGCCCAGCGAGCCCAAGTGCATACCCAGGGGACCGACAGGATGCTTATAGCGATTATAGGAGATGGGATGACCGGGGTAGGGGTATAGATTTCGTGTTGGTTGTACCTCCCGGCTTATGGGGGCCGGGTAAGGTTTGTGCGTGCTATGTTATGTTATGTTATGTTATTTTATGTTATGTGATCTTGGGCAGATTTATATGCCCAAGTGATACTCAAACGTATCATTTTCGCCTTGTTTATCTAGCAATATGTATACATTTTCATGTAATTGGTAATAAAATGTGAATTTATACTAACCAACATGATTAGCATTGTTTTGTAGGTAAAAGGTGATTGTGAGGAGCTAAAATGCATGTTGGAACAATATCGGAGTTGGACTTGGATTCAAGCACGAAAAGGCAGTGGACTGCACCAATTAAAGGGGCTCCGCAATGGAGCCGTGTCACGCTACCATCGCGGAGGCACTCTGCCTGGAGGGTGAATAATTAGTCAAATTCCAGTGGAGCCTCGCGACAGCTCCGTGGCATGGTTGCAAGCCTCCGCGTTGCATGCCGTGCCACGTTGAAGCTTTATTCCCAGACCCCAAATTTCCAGAGAGGGTCCGCGTCCACGCCGTGTCACGGAGGCAGTGCTCCGCGATGCACTCCGTGACACGTTGCTTGTTATTCCGGGAAAAATTTCCATTAGTATAAATAGAACACTTAGGCTTATTTTTAATGAAATTCAGACTTGGTGGAGCAAGGACGTGGGTTACAGGCACTTGAGGGACGAAAAAGCTAATGGTTTTTCTCTCCTTCTTTCTTCTTTCAATCAATTGTTTGTATGATTAACACTTGTTTTAGGATGATTAATCCACAAATGAGTGGCTAATTCCCTTCCTTGCTGAGGTTATGAACATTTGTGATGAATCTTGATTATTGAATTACATGGTTTTTCATCTTCTTCTTCCATGTTGTTCTATTAATTCTTGTTTCTACTGCATTGGTGTGTGGCCGACATTAATGTACATCTAAAAAGTCCGATTTCACTCGAGACAGCACGAAATTGGAAAGTTGTGAATTAATAGGGTATTGTTCTTAACTTGATTTGGGAAAATTGGGTTTTGATGTGCTTTCCTGATAGAAATATACTTGAAAGCCGTATTAGTCAATTTAGGAACCGGAATTGTATTGCTAGGTCATGAATTGCATTTGATCACAGAAATGTAGACGGATGGTTTATGATTCTTAAGTGAGATTAAATACGAGAGTTTTAATCTCTTGGCTGATGTTCTTGGCTAGCAACTATAAGAGAAAGATTAACCAATTTATGATTATAATCAAGTTCATTACATGTTCTTAACCTTGGCATGCTCATAACCATAGTTTAAATTCAAAGTAAATAATTGTCAGTAGTTTTAGTACATACTTTATAAAACAAACTTTTCAATTGTTGGTTACGTTGTTGTCAGCATATATAGAAGTGAGATAGAATATAGTATACTTAAGCAATTTTTACTTATCCAGAGTCTCCTTGGATCGATACTTGGCTTACTTAAGCCACTTACTACTTGTTTGACCACGTGCACTTGCGTCTCAGTTTTATAACCCCAACCAAAGCACCGAACAAGTTTTTGGCGCCGTTTCCGGGGAGACTAGGCAATTGGTGAAATTGTATTAAGTGTAAATTTACTGTATTTTTATTTTATTTTCTTAAGTGTTGACAACTTGGTCTTAGCCTGTATTTTGCAGACTTGATTTCTGTGAACACTGGCAAGAGACAAAGAGCTGGTGGAATCTTATATAGAGCCTGAACGTATATTTCATAGTAAACGGAGAGAAGCTCTACAAAAGAAGCTGCAGTTGCTCAGACAGACTATTATGGAGCAACAAAATCCACCGGTTGTGAGGGCAGTGTTAGTGCCCGAAGAAGCAGCAGCAAGGCCGGTTCGCGAGGTGGCAATCCCACATGCCAACAATGTAACATCAAGTATCCGCAAACCAGATCCTGGAGGGAGATTTGAACTCAAGCAGAATATGGTGCAACTGTTGCACACAAGCGGGCAATTTACCGGTCTCCCTCATGAAGACCCATAACAGCATCTCCAAAACTTTTTAGAGATAAGTGACACTTATATACCCGCTGGAGTGTCACCTGATTATGTTCGACTCACACTATTTCCGTTCTCATTACTTGGTGAAGCCAAGAGGTGGTTAAAAGCTGAGCCACCAAATTCTATTTCAACGTGGGATGATCTTGCACGAAAGTTCTTGATAAGGTTTTTTCCCTCTGGTAAAACAGCCAGACTTAGAAGTCAAATTCTAAGTTTCAAACAGAGGGAGGGAGAAAATTTGTATCAAGCCTGGGAAAGATTTAAATCCATGTTGCGGGACTGTGCTCATCATCATCAGTCCAATGAGGTGTTGGTACACACATTTATTGAGGGTTTGGAACCCCATACTAAAATTTTGCTAGATTCAGCAGCTGGAGGGCAAGCGCTGGAAAAGACTTATGAGGAGCTATACACTTTGCTAAACCGGATTTCACAGGGCAATCCAGAATGGAATGCTGATTCATCACAAGGTGGAGCAAGGAAAGCAGCAGGAGTGCTTGAAGTGGATGGATTTACAACTATCGCTGCACAGATAGCTGCCTTGCAGAATCAATTGAACAACCACTTCAGCAACATGAATTTGAACCAGCCTTCAACTTCAGTCAATGCGGTCCAGCAAATGTGGTGTGAAGTGTGTGGTAGCAGTGAGCACTCAGCTGAGTGTTGTGGAGCAAATCCTGATTCTGTTAACTTTGTGGGCAATGCACAAAGAAATCAGCAGCAGTTTGGTAGCGGCTACAACTCAAATTGGAGGAACCATTCAAATTTTTCATGGGGTAGCAACAACCAACAAGGCCAAAGTTCGGGTCAGGGCATGCAAAGGAATCAAGGAGGGCAACAGAACTACCAATCTCAATTCAGAAATCACAATGCCCCTCCTCCACCACCATCACCTAGCATTGAGGAAATGTTCAAGACCATGATCGCTAATAAGGCGCAATTGCAGGCTGACTATGTTAAATTGGCAGCCAAAGTGAAAAATAATCAATTAGCGACCAAGGCTCTTGAGTATCAATTTGGGCAATTTGCTAGTGCCCAAAACACAAGGCCCAGAGGAGGACTGCCTAGCGACACGGATCCTAATCTGAAGCAGGTAAATGCAGTGACCACAAGGAGTGGTTTGCAGCTGAAGGAGGTGGAACCAGAAAGACCACCTCAAAATTCAGGAGCGGCAGAAGTTGAGGGAGAACAAAGTTCGGAAAGGGGGAAGACCAAAGAAGCTGAATCAGAAAGACCTCCACCCCTGTTCCCTCAAAGACTAAAGAAACACAAGGAGGAGGCGTGTTTCAAGAAATTCATGGAGGTGCTTAAACAGGTACATGTTAATTTACCTCTTGTTGATGTCTTGCAGGGAGTGCCAAAATATGCCAAATACATTAAAGACATCGTGGCCAACAAAAGTCGTTTGACCAAGTATGCCACGGTGGCTTTAACGGAGCAATGCACTTCCCGGATCCGAAATAGACTGCCCACGAAGCTAAAAGACCCACTATCCAGCTTACTATTGGGCAGAGCATCCGAGCTCGTGGATTGTGTGACTTGGGGGCGAGCATAAATCTGATGCCATCTTCGGTATTCAGAAAGTTGGGTCTAGGGAGTCCTAGACCTACAACCGTAATCTTGCAGTTGGCAGACCGATCCTTAGCTAGGCCGGATGGCATTGTTGAGGATGTGCTTGTGCAAGTAGGCTCCCTAATTTTCCCGGTAGATTTTATTGTTCTGGATTTTGAACCAGAATCTGAAGTCCCATTTATTTTGGGACGACCCTTCTTGGCAACCGGGAAAGCACTAATCGACGTAGCTGCGGGTCAACTTACAATGCGAGCACATGACAAGGTAGAGGTATTTGATGTGTTAAAAGCCATGAAGCTGTCAGCTATAAATGAGGAGCTTTCGAAAATTAATGTGGTTGAGCATGAAGAAATTAGGCAGCTTGTTGAATCTCAAGACCCATTGGAAAGAGCGTTGACACACTCTGATCATTTTGGGGATAGAGAGGCGTGTGGAATGGTCCAATTGTTGAATGGAGCACAGAATCATCCGAGGAGACAGGAATTTCAATCATTGGTGAGATCTCTAGAGCCTTTGCCGAAACCATCCGTTGAGGAGGCACCGAAGCTGGAGCTGAAAGAATTGCCTCCCCATCTAAAATATATCTTTTTGGGGGAGGGGGAGACGTTTCCAGTTATCATCTCTGCAGACTTGACGGAGACACAGGAAAAGGCAGCATTGGGTGTCCTCAGAAAGAGGAAGAAAGCAATGGGTTGGCAAATGTCTGACATTCAGGGTATCAATCCAGCTTTCTGCACACACAGGATATTCATGGAGACAGGAGCCAAACCAACCGTTCAGCCGCAACGGAGACTTAATCTAGCAATGAAGGATGTGGTAAGGAAAGAAATAATCAAGTGGCTTGATGAAGGTGTGGTCTACCCAATTTCAGACAGTGAGTGGGTCAGCCCCGTTCAATGTGTTCCAAAGAAAGGGGGGATGACTGTAGTCACCAATGAGAAAAATGAGTTGATCCCTACTCGAACCGTCACAGGCTGGCGGATTTGTATGGACTACAGAAAGCTAAACGAAGCCACGAGGAAAGATCATTACCCCATCCCTTTTATTGATCAAATACTTGATAGGTTGGCAGGACAGGAGTATTATTGCTTTCTTGATGGGTACTCTGGTTATAACCAAATAGCCATAGCTCCGGAGGATCAAGAGAAGACTACTTTCACCTGTCCTTATGGGACATATGCTTTCAGGCGGATGCCGTTTGGGTTATGCAACGCACCTGCCACATTCCAGAGATGCATGATGGCTATTTTCCATGAAATGGTTGAGGATTTTGTTGAGGTATTTATGGATGATTTTTCTTTTTTCGGTAATTCATTTGCTACTTGTTTGCAGAATCTTGACAGGGTGCTGGCTCGATGTGAAGAATCCAACCTTGTATTAAACTGGGAGAAATGCCACTTCTTAGTGAAGGAGGGGATTGTCCTTGGCCACAAAGTATCTAAAAAGGGGTTGGAAGTCGATCGTGCTAAGATCGAGGTTATTGAAAAGTTGCCACCACCAGTGTCTGTGAAAGGTGTGCGCAGTTTTCTTGGGCATGCAGGATTCTACAGACGATTCATCAAAAACTTTTCCAACATTTCTAGACCACTATGTAGACTGCTAGAAAAAGAGGTAAAGTTCGAGTTGAATGATGAGTGTGTTACAGCATTCGATAAGTTGAAGTAGAAATTGATAGAAGCACCGATACTTATTTCTCCTGACTGGGAACAACCATTTGAGCTGATGTGTGATGCCAGTGATGTGGCTGTGGGAGCCGTATTGGGACAAAGAAAAAATAGAATTTTCCATTCTATTTATTATGCAAGCAAAACACTGAATACGGCCCAAAGCAATTACACAGTCACAGAGAAAGAGATGCTAGCCTTGGTGTTTGCATTTGACAAATTCAGGTCTTATTTGGTGGGTTCAAAAGTTGTGGTGTACACCGATTATGCAGCTATTCGATACCTATTCAACAAGAAGGATGCTAAGCCCAGATTGATTAGATGGATCTTATTGTTGCAGGAATTCGACCTTGAGATCTGAGACAGAAAGGGGAGCGAGAACCAAGTAGCAGATCACCTATCACCACTGGAAAGTTGGTCGCATGTGTTGGAAAGTGATAACATAAATGAAGAATTCCCAGATGAGCAACTCTTGGCAGTGGGTGAAGCTGAAGTTCCCTGGTATGCAGACATAGTCAACTTGCTAGTGAGCGGAGTCTACCCACCTGAGGCAACAGACCAGCAGAGAAGGAAATTGAGGCATGACAGCCGGCATTACATTTGGGATGAACCATATTTGTTCAAACAGGGACCAGATCAGGTAATGAGAAGATGCATCCCAAAGATTCAGATTGCAGAAGTGTTGAGGGGCTGCCATTCTTCATTGTATGGAGGACATCACGGAGGCGAGAGAACAGCGCACAAGGTTCTATAGTCAGGTTTCTTTTGGCCAACACTGTTCAGAGACTCTATGGCGTATGTCAAAATGTGTGATAGGTGTCAGCGTACATGATCCATTGGCAGAAGACAGGAGATGCCTTTGCAGAATATACTGGAAGTTGAGCCCTTTGATGTATGGGGCATTGACTTCATGGGTCCATTCCCACCGTCCTTTGGTAATCGTTACATCTTGGTGGCTGTAGATTATGTATCAAAATGGGTGGAAGCAATAGCTTGCCCCAGAAATGACAACAAGGTAGTAACGAAGTTTGTGAAAAAACACATCCTCACAAGGTTCGGGACACCCCGAGCAATTATCAGTGATGGAGGGGCTCATTTTGTCAATGCAAGTTTCAAGAAATTACTAGCCAAGTATGGGGTGCGCCATAATGTGGCAACAGCATACCACCCCCAAACTAGTGGGCAAGTAGAGGTGTCAAATAGGGAGGTGAAGCAGATTCTTCAGAAAACGGTGAATACACAACGAAATGATTGGTCAAGCAAACTCGATGATGCGTTGTGGGCTTACCGAACTGCTTATAAGACACTGATTGGGACCTCACCATACCGATTGGTCTATGGCAAGGCATGTCATCTCCCGGTGGAGTTAGAGCACCGAGCTTTCTGGGTTGTCAGAAAGCTAAATATGGACTCAGAGCTGGCGGGCAAAAAGAGACTAATGCAGCTCAGTGAACTTTATGAGTTCTGCTGGCATGCCTATGAGAGTGCTAAGTACTACAAGGAAAGAACCAAAAGATGGCATGATAAGCATGTGGTGCATCGCATTTTCGAGCCGGGACAAAAATTTTTGCTCTTCAATTCGAGATTGAAGTTGTTTCCTGGAAAGCTGAGGTCTAAATGGTCGGGACCATTTGAAGTGGTAAGAATGACCCCTCACGGGGCTGTAGAATTGTGGCAAGAATATCGAAGTGCCACGTTCTTAGTAAATGGGCAGAGGTGTAAGCACTACTGGGGGGAGGACAATGATCGGGAGAAATCGTCCATCACCCTAGCGGACAATTGAGCATAAAGGACGTCGAGCCGCGACGGTAAACCAGGCGCTGCACAGGAGGCAACCCGTGAAAAATTTTTTCTTTTCATTTTGTAAAGTGTAAATAGATTTTATTTTATTTTCCTTTTTCTTGATTTAGTACAAAATTTTTGTTTTAGTTAGGATTATTGTATTTTAGTTTTTGAAATCTATTAATCTAACCAATTTTGTTTAGTGAAATAATTTTCAGGTGAAACGGAGAAAAATGTGCACGGAATCGTGAAGGAAAAGGTGAGGTATGAAAAAATTAATAAAATGCAGAGACAGTGAGCTGGGGTGATAGCTCCGTGTCACGGAGGAGGACCTCCGCGTTACCCTCCGTGACACGTTGAAATGTAAACTGGAATTTTCAAAAATTCCAGTAAGCTATCGCGATGGCTCCGTGTCACGGAGGCAGTGCACCGCGATGCACTCCGTGACACGTTGCCATATAAATTGTGACGGGTCACACTGGGTTGCCGGGTGACCCGCGTGTTTTCTTCATTTTAAACCCCCGATTTCTCGCCTTTTCCCCTCATTTTTTTACACTTCTCCGCGACAAAATACCCAAAATTCCCTTGCTCATCAACGTGCCACGGTATAAAGCAAAGAATTATAAAGTTTTCTTCGGTTATTCAACTACGAGGTATGTTTTCCAATTATCTCTCAAGTTTTTGTCGACTTTATTCGAATTTAAACATGGGAGGTGAACTAAATCACCCCAAGTTGAAATTTAGCATGAAATTGAGTTATTCCTTGATTGATAAATGTTCGAAATGTTGTAATGAGCGTTTGAACTTGTCGATTACGTGAATGATTCGAATTTGATTGCGAAATTCAATTCTAGGGCTTGGTTGTTGGAATCGAAATGGGTAACTTGTTAAATTTGTGAATTATATGCCGGGTTGTATGTATTGAATGAGATAAGTCATTGTAGAATATTGTTTGAATGTTAATAGACGACGAATTCTCGGGTTTTTGGGAAAATGCTGAATATTGTTCAAATTGGGTTGATTATATAGGTTCAAGTGTATATAGAATTTTTGTTGTTGTTTGTGTTTTGTTGTTTTTCTTTGCTAAGTGCGATGGTTGAATTTCTAGCGATGGTAGTGATTGGGATTAGCTGTATGAAGTCTGAGTAGTACGCTAAAGTTATACCGTCGAATTTTTCTTTGCGAACGCACTAAGCACGAATTGTATAGTTGTTAGTTTTTGGTGTAAATAAAGTTATTCCTGCCGTAGTATCGTAACTGTAGCTAAGGACTAAGTGTGGGGTAAACTTGGTTAACCCGACCTTAGCCGAAGTTAATATTCATTTAGCTTGACATTGCGCTTGTTTATTTGTGTTGACAGGTAAAATGACAAATAGGCAGGATAAGGGTAAAGGTGCATCAACTTCAGGCACCGGGAGAAAAAGACTTAGGTTGGGCACAGCAGTCCCAGCTGCACCAGCAGTTCCGCGCGGCCAGCGCCGCCAATACGGAACGAGGTGGGTAACCGATGAGGGGAAGAAGTGGTACACCAAACACAAGGAGAATAAATACTTCCCCGAGGAGCATATTTCACGGGAACCACTAGCACAGGAGTTCCCCCGCATAGTGCAAAGGATCGAGGCAGCTGGGCTCAGCTTCATATTTCAGGAGCCCAAGGAATGCAACCTACATCTAATCCGGGAGTTCTATGCAAATTGGAACCCGGCAATAAGAAGATTGAGGGCAGATAGTCACTCTGGAACCCCAGCAATTAAATGCCATCATCGGAGCGCGGGACACAGACGCCCACGTTCTCCGCCAGCTGAACATCACCCCACCATATACCGATATCAGACGCACATTGTGTGGGGCTCGATCCACAGCCAGATGGAGCAGACATAAGGAGAGGGGTTACCACCAGACTCTGTCGTATTCTCAAATGAACAGGGAGGCCAGAATATGGCTGAAGATAGTCTACTCGTGCCTAATCCCGGGGGTGCACATGACTGATGTGACCCAGGACTGGGTTTGCCTGGTGTATGCCCTGATGAAAGGGCTGGAGATTAATGTTGGGGCGGTCATCATATCCGCCATGAAGAGAGCCCGACTACACCAGGGCCACAGGTATGGGTTCGGGGGACTAATCACCACCTTTCTCTGGGGCCTCGACGTTGAGGAAGAGGCTTTGGATTACATCCCGCAGTTGGAGCGGAGGGCACTTGACGTGACCAAAACTAAGGCCCCCGACACCACACACGGGCCAGTGCTGACGCTTGGCGAGTGACATGCTCGTGACGACCAGTACATGGCACGGATGTTTGGAATGCAAATGCTCTAGCTTCGGATCGGTGGGAGACTAGCCACGGAGGAGGAGTTATGGCAGCTCGAGCTGGATTACCCATTTGGCGAAAACGCCAGGGCTCTATGCCGAGTGGGGCCAGCCTTTGCAGAGCCCACTGACGATGACGTCCCCACGGACGAGGAGACACGTCGGGAGGACTCCGATGTGGAGTCCGAGGACGACGATGGAGGTGACTCGGACATGGGCGATGAGGCAGCAGCACCTGATGAAGAAGTTGAATACTTTGACTAATCAGGGAGCCACCTCTCAATTTTGTGATTTTTAATTTTTGTGAACACTAGGGACAGTGTTTGATTTAAGTGTGGGGTGGGGAGTAGTTAGGTGCTGGGGCTAGGCTGGTTTGCTTGTATGCTTTCCTCTGTTTTGTATGTATGTTTCCCTGGGTTTGTGAATTGCAAACTGGTCTGTATCTGTACATATTTGTGGTATTGATGTGTGTTGTGGAATGTTGTTGTTGCCAGCTAAGTCTAATTGTGTAAATATTTTCTTAATTTAATTTTTTTTCTCTATCGAAATGATCGATATTTTTAAAATTTTGCGAAAATATTTTGTACATATTAAAATATTTTGTAAATAAGTTTTCCATCGAAATGATCGATGTTTTGCAAACTTTTTCAATTTTTATTTTTGGGTTTCTCGGAGTTTGTTTTCGGTTCTTTTACTGAGAATATTCCCATTGAACCGACGTCATAGTTAGTGACCGTTCCCTATGATGGATGGATGACGACCGTCTTAAGGGAAATGTAGTCGGTAGGAGTAGTGATTTTAATTTATTTTCAGTTTTTTTCTTTGGTGGATTGCATCACGAAACCTGTAGTTACTATATGGTTGTGAAATGTTGGTTGCGTGTTGTACTTGATATTCAAAATGCAAAGGTGATTCGTATGAAAGCATGCAGTTTTGTAAATATGTTGAGATACCTAGGCCGTAGCGTTCGATTCGGTGTGATTGAGGCTTAATTTTTGAATTCATGTAATTGGCTAAGTAAAGAGTCTGTGAATGCATCTTGAGTCGAGCATGTGCATGAAGTGTGAAGTGAGGTATTGTTATTCCATGTTATTGTGAAGTGTCTAGAACTTGCCTGGTGTGTGTACAAAACGAAATGAAGGAGGTGTAGTGTTGGAAAGGATGTAGGCATTTCTTTGTTTTAACCGAGAGTTTCTATTTTTTTCTTGTCATACTCCCCTTTTGATGTGATTGTATACCCTAGTCAGCCCGTTGAGCCTTTAGCCTATTATTTCTTTCTTTTGTCCAAAATGTATAAACTGAGCTTAATTCTTTCTTTTCATTTGCCGTAAAGTCTATACAAAACTCTTAAGCGCTTAAGAAGAACAAAAATTTTCCCAAAGTGTCAAAGAGTGAGAATGGTAAAAAGAAAAAGAAAAGCAGAGTGAGGAAAGAAAACAAAAAGGTTGAGGGTGCACTTGTTATAATTAGATGATAATGAAGGTGCATGAAAAACCTGAGTTGTCGTGTCAAGTGTGCTTGATGAAATGGGCCATACGAAAGTAAACTATCATGAATGGGATGAAAAAAAAGAAGGGGAAAACAGAGAAACAATGTCCATGAGTTGATGGGAATGTGTTGAAAAGGCGCTTAAGGATGCTAGTGGCTATTATTGGCTAATCCAATATATACTAGTTCCATAGCTTCCATTACAACCCATTAAAGTCCTACGTGATCTTACATTGCATTTATTTATATTAGTGGAGTAATACACTAAGGGCAAGCTTATGGGTCATGACATGATGCATGTGAATTCTTTTGGGAGAGAGAGTGAAATTAATTTCTACATGCCCCTACTTGAATGTTTGTGTGTCACATGAGCCTAAAGGGGAAGATTCTCTTGAGTTGTGAGGGCACATGCTTGATGAAAGATTGATTTTCGTGTCGGATATCTTGATTAGCTGATTTGCATGAGTTTGCCGATATCGAGAGTCGATTCTTAAAGTCTAGGAAGTCTTGATGTATTAAAGGTCATTGCATTGTTAAGACCATGCATGTTTTCTTGATGATTTGTAATATTGAATGATCGGTATGACCGTAGCTCAAATTGTCGCACCATAGTGGCGAAGGTTGGGATGTAATTTGCATGAATTATGTGTTTGTTGTTCGAGGATGAACAAGGATTTAAGTGTGGGGTAAGTGATCTTGGGCAGATTTATATGCCCAAGTGATACTCAAACATATCATTTTCGCCTTGTTTATCTAGCAATATGTATACATTTTCATGTAATTGGTAATAAAATGTGAATTTATACTAACCAACATGATTAGCATTGTTTTGTAGGTAAAAGGTGATTGTGAGGAGCTAAAATTCATGTTGGAACAATATCGGAGTTGGACTTGGATTCGAGCACGAAAAGGCAGTGGACTGCACCAATTAAAGGGGCTCCGCGATGGAGCCGTGTCACTCTACCATCGCGGAGGCACTCTGCCTGGAGGGTGAATAATTAGTCAAATTCCAGTGAAGCCTCGCGACAGCTCCGTGGCACGGTGGCAAGCCTCCGCGTTGCATGTCGTGCCACGTTGAAGCTTTATTGCCGGACCCCAAATTTCCAGAGAGGGTCCGCGTCCACGCCGTGTCACGGAGGCAGTGCTCCGCGATGCACTCCGTGACATGTTGCTTGTTATTCCGGAAAAAATTCCCATTAGTATAAATAGAACACTTAGGCTTATTTTTAATGAAATTCAGACTTGGTGGAGCAAGGACGTAGGTTACAGGCAGTTGAGGGACGAAAAAGCTCAGGGTTTTTCTCTCCTTCTTTCTTCTTTCAATCAATTGTTTGTATGATTAACACTTGTTTTAGGATGATTAATCCACAAATGAGTGGCTAATTCCCTTCCTTGCTGAGGTTATGAACATTCGTGATGAATCATGATTATTGAATTACATGGTTTTTCATCTTCTTCTTCCATGTTGTTCTATTAGCTCTTGTTTCTACTGCATTGGTGTGTGGCCGACATTAATGTACATCTAAAAAGTCCGATTTCACTCGAGAGAGCATGAAATTGGAAATTTGTGAATTAATAGGGTATTGTTCTTAACTTGATTTGGGAAAATTGGGTTTTGATGTGCTTTCCTGATAGAAATATACTTGAAAGCCGTATTAGTCAATTTAGGAACCGGAATTGTATTGCTAGGTCATGAATTGCATTTGATCACAGAAATGTAGATGGATGGTTTATGATTCTTAAGTGAGATTAAATACGAGAGTTTTAATCTCTTGGCTGATGTTCTTGGCTAGCAACTGTAAGAGAAAGATTAACCAATTTATGATTATAATCAAGTTCATTACATGTTCTTAACCTTGGCATGCTCATAACCATAGTTTAAATTCAAAGTAAATAATTGTCAGTAGTTTTAGTACATACTTTATAAAACAAACTTTTCAATTGTTGGTTACGTTGTTGTCAGCATATATAGAAGTGAGATAGAATATAGTATTCTTAAGCAATTTTTACTTATCCAGAGTCTCCTTGGATCGATAGTTGGCCTACTTAAGCCACTTACTACTTGTTTGACCACGTGCACTTGCGTGTTGGTTTTATAACCCCAACCAAAGCACCGAACATTATGCCATGTCACATTAGATACGAGTAGATCGGCAGTAGAACGATACATCTCCAGGTATGACTCCTACTCCTTCCAGTATAGTTAAGAGTAGGCATAATTTACATTATCAGACAGTTAATCTATTCCTTCCTATTTCAGTTTCATCAGTTGTATTGTTGTTTTCAGATATTTCTTTCAGTTATTGCTTTACATACTCAGTACCAGCGGTACTGACGCCCGGTGGGGCGCTGCATTACTTGCCTGCAGGTACCCATAGACGAGGAGGCGATCCCTCGTGATTCCTGTCAGCGATCAAGTATTCAGCTCCTCTCATCCGGAGACTGGATTCCAGAGGTGTATTTCGTTTTCTTTTGTTGTAAAGTACGGGTAGGTCGGGGCCCTGTCCCGATCATTTCTATTGTTATTCCTAGAGGCTTGCAGTCTGTATATATTTCCCTGTGGTCAGTTGAGCCGGTCGTGTGAGGCCGTGCAGTTGTATTGCTGTTAGTACTTTTACTTCTTTTATGTTGGCCGTGTGGGGCCATAGCTTGACAGTAGTGGTGACCTTGCCGGTCATGCAGCCTTCTAGTATTTCATTGTCGAGTTACAGATAACTAGACAACATGGTGGCCTTGTCGGCCCGCATAGGTTTCCCTATAGTAGTATGTTTCTGGTTAGCTGTCATTACAGGTACAGGTGGCTATAGGCCAATGGGCCGGGGTCTGTGTTTACAGTCGTTATATAGCCCTTTGTTTCCAAAAGTGTGAGTTAGAGCCAGCCAGGCACCAGATGTGCTTAGGCTCACCAGATAGCAGTCTAGGTCCTACTACGGCACCAGGTGCCAGTCATACCCCCCAAGGCGGGGCGTGACATTGCTAGATTCATCTCAATATTGTTTAGTTAGTATAAATCTGTTAAGTTCTCTCCAATGTATAATTGAAGATCCATTGTTGCTGATGTGGATCTATTTGTTCTTACTTGATTTTTGCTTGAAAGAGAAGAATAGAGTATTGGGGAGAATTTAATAGTGGATATGGATGTGAGATTGTGGAATTAGGCTAGAAAGAGTCAAAACCACATGCTCCTTATAATTAATAGTTAAAAGCTAGAAACTAGTGCAGCTATTAATCCAAACCTGATTGGGTTGATTTAATTATGTCTAGTGGTTTGAAAGAACTCCAGCAAGAGGCATTTATGAGGTTGAAAAACATCAAATTCCCACCTGCCCAAGGTTATTTACACAATTTGAACTTATGAGATGATCTAGCTTAACCCTATTTAATTAGCACATCATCTATACCACACCTCCAGTCCGTCTCATTATTGTCGACAACCTTGGTTATTTTACTATCTTAATCAGCCGAATTAGAATTCATACTTTGTTGTCAACCTCAATCTCCCGAAAAATGTTTATTTATTTATTATTTCGAGTGGTGCAAACTAAATTCAATTTCCCAAACAACAGTCATTCCTATCATTCATAGTCTCTATGGGATTTGACCCCGACATCTGTCGGGATATTTGTTTTGATACAATGACCATTTATGCTATTTTGTAATGAGGAGTATATTTTGGACATTATCAAAAATGGCGCCATTGCTAGGGACTAGGGCTTGACACTCTTGTGTTGATTTTTAACTTGAATTAGTCTTGCATCGTAGGTGTTGACATTTATTTTGTTGTGGTTGTTAGGGTAAAGTCATATGAGTCATCACTCACAAGCAGGGGATAGCTCAGTTGATGGTAATATGGAGAATAAGGAAGATAGTCCGGTGATTCCCGAATTTGCAGGAGCCATTTGCCTACTGCCTACGGTAGGGAATGTCGTGTTCCATGTCACAAGTACAATGCTACATTTGCTAAAGATGAAAGGACTATTTGGGGGAAAACCTGTGAGGATGAAAATCACCATTTGAGGAGTTTTTTAGAGATTTGCCATCCTTTCAACATAACTAATATAAGTCAAGAGTCTATCCGTTTGAGGCTCTTTCCATTTTTCCTAACGAAGCGATCATGTGGTTGGAGCAACTCCCTCCGAGCTGCATTACATCATGGCAAGAATTGACTGAAGCATTCTTGGATAATTTCTTCCCTCCATCTAAAATGTTACAGCTGAGGGTGATATCACAAACTTTATACAAGAGCCAGGAGAACCATTGTGAAGCATGGTTAAGGTTCAAGAAGAAGGTATCCCTTTGTCCCAACGATGGTCTACCGGATGGAGTGCTCCTTCTAACCCTAGACTCCATTAACAAGTCTGTTTCCCAAACATTAGCTGGAGGATCAATTATGGATCAAACATATGGGTTAGCTAAGGCCCTATTGGACAGAATGACAAAGATAAATCGGGTATGGCATATGAGAGAGACTAATATATCGACGCATGACATTGCCTCTAGTGCATTGGAAGCTAAGTTGCATAAAAGAGATGAAGAGCGAGATGAAAATCTTGCTAAAATGATGACGCAACTGGAACTAATGACCAAACATATGATGGGGGTAGGGCCCAAGGTTGTGAATGTTGTAGGTATGCAAGGTCCATTGCACTTTGAAGGAGAATCATCACAACCAAGATACGAGGAGGAATGTCAATACATGGAAAATCAGATGGGGGGTTTTCAACCAATGTTTCAAGTGACGAATGAAGATCCTTCCTGCCCAAGGGAAGAGCACCGAGGTTGGAGAAACCGGGATGCACAAGGATGGCCCGAACGAAATGAAAGATGGGGCACTAGAGAGAAAAATCGATAGGGAGACCGTTGTCACCGGAGTTCAAAACCATATGTTCCCCCTCCTAAATATGAGAATGTCCAAAATCCGCTAGGTGTGAGTGATGCAGGTAGCTCAAAAATTAAAGAGATGTTAGAAAGAGTCCTCAAGAAAGTAGAATCAACCAACAACAGGGTCAAGGAATTAAAAGGGAGGTGTCTAACCTTGAGCAGATGATGAGCTCCCATTCGGCCTCCATTAAGAATTTTGAAGCTCAAGTGAACCACTTGTCTGCTCAAATGAACCTCCAAATGAAGGGAACACTCCCAAGTGATACAACGCCAAACCCAAAGAAAGATAGTTAATGCACGGAAGTAATACAATGCCAAACCCGAAGAAAGATAGTCAATGCATGGGTATTGTTTCGAGGAGTTGTAAACTGGTTGGAGATGCGAGAGTGAAACCTAAGGAGGATGTTGCGCCTAAACCAAATGATGAAAATGAATCTGATGAGGTGCCAAAAGCACTAAGTAGTGGTGAAAAGAGTGAAGATGAAAGTGAGGGTAAGGAGGATGAAGTGCCCTCACATGTTGATGAGGAAGAGGTAGGCATGAAGGCTTCAAATGATGAAGAACTTGAACGAAGAGCTCGACCCCCTTATCTATAAAGGTTAGTCAACAAAAATAAGGATGATCAGTTGAGCAAATTCATCGACATGTTCAACAAATTATCCATTAATATACCATTGGTGGATGCCCTACTTCAAATGTCGGATATGCTAAATTAATGAAGGAGCTGTTGAAAAAGAAGAAGGTGGTAGATGTTGGAAATGGGGTGACAACACATCACTGTAGTGCGATGATGATGAGCAATCTCGCCCCAAAGCGAGAAGATCCAAGAGCCTTTGTGATTCCTTGCATTATCGAATTATGTGTGTTTAAGAAAGCTCTTTGCGATCTTGGCACAAGCATAAATCTAATGACTCTTATCATTTTCAAGAAATTGGGGCTCGAGAACACCAAACCCATATCAATGAGGCTATTAATGGCTGACCGCTCCATAAAGAAACCCGTGGGTGGGCTAGAGGATGTATTGGTAAGGGTGGATAAATTGATTCTACTAGATGATTTTGTGGTGCTTGATTGTGAAATGGACTTAGAAGTGCCAATCATTCTGGGGAGATCATTTCTCACCATGGGTCGAGTGTTGGTAGATGTAGAGCTAGGTGAGCTGAAGTTCTGAGTTGGAAGTGAAGAGTTCACCTTTAAGGTATGCCCATCAGCTGAAACTCCAGATAAATGCAAAGTGATTGGAGTGTTGCATGAGGAGAACGAGGAGAGTGGAGTGGAGATTAAAGAGGCTGAGTCGAAGGATGATCCTTTGAAGAAAGATTTCTAAATGGGAAATACGTCATTCCATGACGTTAACTAAGGTGCTCCTTGGGAGGCAACCCAAGTGTTTTATTTTGATTGTTTTTATATCATTGTTGTTTTTTATTTTTGTAAGGATAATGAGGTGAGAAGTAAGGAGAGAAAGTAAAAAACCAAGGTAGGCAACATACTAGACCGATGAATCACTGATCCAGATGCGCGAACCGCCTCATTTTGACACAGGCAAGCAGAAACCTAGGGGCATAAATGTTATACCAGTGGATGAACCGACAGACTGCCGGGTTTAAAGTGCGTTCTGTTGTTTAATTACCGCTGCATCTCTGAATACATGAGCCATGGGTGCAAAATCAGTGACCCACCGATGTCACATCGACCAGAGTCGTGAACTGCCAGAAAGTCATCGGTTGTAAAACATTGAACTGAGCATGATTTCAAGAACTAAAAGGTAAGGCAGTGTATCACTAGATCAAACCGGTGACCGCCGGTAAGGATGCGAGGTTCAATTTAGAATCTCAATCAAAATAGGACCCACCTGGCCCTAATATCTGTTTGAGGCATCCTAGTCTGAACAAAATATTTCCTTAGGTTTCCTTTTTTTCCTCTTTTACCACTTTCCCACACTACTTTTAACCTTTCCAACATCCCACCTTTCCATATTCCCACAACTCCCTCTCTTCCACTTCCCACATAATTTACTCACGATTAATCTTCCACCTCCTCCTCCACCAACCCCATTCCTATCTACTCACCCATAAAATCCCTCACTCTCTCCATCATTTCTCACTACACTCACATTCTTCTTCCCTACTACACAAGTTCATGAATTGCCATTGTGAGCATTTCCAAGCTTCCAAAGTGAGTCTTTGCTAACTTTTTCCCACAAGGGGTAATGTTTGTTAGACTCTCTTATCTCTCTTCAATGGTATTTTGGTGGCATATTTATGTAGTGATAACATATATTACCCTTTTTTACTACCATTCCTTCCCGAATTTGTTCCATAAATTGATCTTATATGAAGTTTGTGGAATGATAACAGTTTATTGCTGAAGTGGGTGTGGGGATTTTTTAATTGTTGTGTAGACTTAAAGAGGGTGAAGTATGAGTAACCCAAGTGGACAAAAATGTCATGCTTCTCCTTATGATAGATTAGGTGATGCCATACTTAAGAGTAAATCGTCATTTCAGTACTTTTTCCTGTGTAGAATTGATGTTTGGTATGATGTGAGTAAGTGTGTGTGAAATGGTGCCATTGAAACTCATGGAAATGTTTTGAGGATGACGACTATCGGCTATTCACCGGTTGGGTCCGGTAAAACACCGTAGGAATGCCGGTTCAATCTAATGGTGGCTTCAGGCCACTGATTTGATCCTGTGTTACATCAGCAGTTCACGGATCAAAATCGGCGACTCCCGACTTTGTCGCCGATGGAAGTCCTGTTGCCCTAGTTTACTACTCATCGGAAGGTCAGCAGTGGTCTACAGATACCATCCTACGGCTCATCGGTGCTCCGTCGGTGTTGCTAATCCTTTGAAAGATAATTTTGCTTCTTTGCTTCTCATTTCAATTTTAGTATAATGATTAGTTATTTCGTTTCAATGTGTTGTGGCTGCCACTAACATCATGCTTGCAGAAAATGTCTTCATCCAGGAACATCGGCAAAGGCAAGGCCCCAGCCTCCTCAACTACCAAAGGAAAAGGAAAGGCCAAAGCCTCCGCAACACCCGCCAACTCTAGGGAGGCCATTATATTCTGTGTGCCCAACATGAAAGGGGACTAAGCCATATGCAAGGTCCGGTCGATAACTGTGAAAAAGAGGTTTGATTTGGCGGGACTACATGGTGACTTGCCCAACATCACCGCTCAGTTCACAGATAGGCAATGGTATGCTTTTGTAAATCCTCTCCCAGACTACTACACCAGCTTGGTGCCGGAGTTGTATGCTTCCTACTAGGCTAGGAAGGACATTATGTAACAAAAAGGGAAAATTGATTAAGTCCCCTACCTACCAACAATCATGGTACATGGGGTGGAGGTAGACATAACTCTGGTAGCGATCAATTATTTATTATGGCAAGATGAAATTGACCCTGGCGTAGAGTACGTGGCTAGGATTACGGAATGAAAAATCAGTTCACTTGGATAGCCCCTATCATTGTAGTTGACACCCCTCTATGGGCCTCCATGGGTGGCAAAATTTCTCGCCATGATCTAAAGTTCGAGGCCAAGTTATGGTTGGATTTCATCTGTGGCCGCATCATTACTTTAAAAAGTGAGCAGCGGGTCAGCTTGGAGATAGCGATTCTCATAGACTGCATCATGTCCGGAGTCCCATTAACTTTAGGGAGATTGTGGCCCGGCATATGAAGCGAAAGGCAAGACAAGCCAGCACCTCCATGCCATATGTTGTCCTCATTTCCCAGCTATGTTTGCAAGTGGGAGTGCCATTATTCTTAGATGAGGCCCCTGTCCCCGCCTCAGGAGTGATCGCCATAGATAGGAAAAGAGATGATGAGGCACCCGAAGTTAAGAGGAAGTGATTGTAAGCTTTTGGGTTGGCAGAGGGATCAGTATCCCATGGGTCGAAGTAGTCGCCACATGCCCCAGATTAGAATTGTCTCACCAATAAGCGATGGGCCAAACCTCCGGTGACACACCTCTTAGGGGAGCGTCCCCCCTTCAACATCCTCCCAGCCGAGTAGTCTCCACAAACTCGTGGAAATGACCAATTCCTATGAGAGCTAACTCCAAAATTTTTCTAGGAGTCTCCCTACACTCATTGCTCAAATAGTCAAATGGGAGCTGAAATCAATGTATGAGAGCCTTACAACATTATGCAAATGGGTGGATGTAGTGAAGGGGGCTGTCACCTCTCTCCAAATAGAGGTGCGGGAATGGAGAAGTTGGACACGTATGGAAATTCCTGACATGAGCGCTCTTGATATCGCAATGGCTACTCCTTCCACAGTTCGAGGCCCAATTGATGATCTGTTTGAGGGCTTGGGAGATTACACCGAGGATTTGGGAGAGGCTAGTTTTGATGGCGCCACAGGAATAGGGGAAGCTTCTGATGAGGATGATGAGGAGTGAACCGCTCAGGGAGTCTCTTACCCCTTTATTTTCCATGCATATATTAGGAACAATGTATTCTCTTAGCTGGGCGGAGGGGATAAGTGTTTGTTGGGGGGTCACTGGTGTTTTCATTTTGAGATGAGTTGATTTAGCCCATGTCGGGCTTTTTTTTTTTTACTATTATTTGATGATGAATTGTGAGCCTTTGTTGGGCTTGATTTTTAATCTAGTTGATTATTTCCCTTGCCAGACTTGTCATGTTGAAAAAAAATGAATAACATTGTTGAGTTCTTAGATATATGTTAACATGCTAATGATGAAAATTGGGTCCTTATTTTTAATTTTTTATGCCTTTATGACCCAAGTCCTTTGTTTGTTCGCCCATGTAAATAATAGAATAGTAATCAAACTCCAAGGGTTTTCTTCATACCACGGTTCCTTCCCGAGGAGCATTTACCTTTTTCCTTTCTTTTTGCTGTCGAACCGGGCTGACATTTCCCGATGCTAGATTAAGTGGCGACTTTCTTAAGGGAAAATGCCATGTCGTTGTTTTTAGTCTTGCGTGGAGCTGTTTTGAGAGGTACCACCAGAAAAATTTTTGAAATAGAATTTTGAAATGGGGCATGAAATGAGAGTTAATGAACAGGCATTTGAAATCAAAATGTAGCACTCTTTGTTATACTTTGTAGATTCCTCGTTTGAGTTATGAGTTAGCATGTTCTGATGTCTTAAATCAAGATCTTGTGTGGATAATGACTTTTGTTGACTCTTTAGGTGTGATGCCTTGTGTGGTAAGGATTTTTGTAAATCTCATGCACAACTTCTTTTCTAGAACTTGCCTCAAGTGTGACTCAAGGTGAAATCCTAGATGTAGTTGCACTTATAACACGATCTTAGGCTCTCTTTTATAAGTCACTTCAACCAAAATGACCTCCTTGACCATTGATCTTTGATAGCCAACGTTTGAGCCTTGAACCCTTTCTTGAAAACCACATTACAAGTCTAATGACCATTTTCTTTAATCCTTCTCTTGGGCATCCATCCTCCCTAATTGCTAGTAATGAAACAATGAAAAAATGGGGGCTTCAAACCCAAGAAATAAGGAGAGATACGGAAAACAATGTGAAATGAGGCGAAATCCTAAGTTTGGGGGTTCGCAAAGAGTGGGGGAAAAGAATGAGTAGCCTAAAAATTGAGGTAGCATCAAAAGTTGTGATGAGATGAGTGAACTAATGAGTTGAGAGACGTTGAATCAAAAAAGAGGAAAAAATTGTCGATAGGTGCTATATCTTGCATAGAGAAGGCTAAGTATGAAATTCATAGATGTTATAAAGGGTGGCTTGTGTTACAACAAAAAGATAAAGATGATGAGCAAGGAAAAATGTAGGGAAGTGATCTGAGCAAGATGATGGGATATTGCAAGTTTGTAAAGGCATTAGGGAGGCATTAGTCACTAAAGCTAAACAATTATCCTACCCTTAGCCCTAGCCTACATTATGAACCACAATTCCTAAGTGATTTTAAGTGCATTTGCTCTACATTATTAGCGAATCACACGAAAGGAAAGCATATGGGCTGAGTTGTGTGCATGAAGATTTCATTTGGAAAAGTGAGTGCAATCTTCTCTTTTTATGATCCCTTGTGTGAATGCATTGATTTCATGATAAAGAATAGGGACTTTCTCTTCTGTGAGTGGCATCATCCCTTTTGAGGACACAATTTCATTAAGGCTAAATGTGTGCATAGGACATGAGAAATGCAATCTCTAAGGAAAGCTTTGAATATGCAATGATATTGAATTGAGATGCTATGTGTACTTCGTGGATAAGTTATGCCCTTGTTTTGCAAAATGAAAGCTCCTGTGAATCATGTTGTTGAATGGTGGTGGCCTTTTGAAATATGTCCATCTTTCTTGGTGTATAGGAATTGGCTTCTCTTTTTTGGTGAGTGGTGAGCATTTTTGGGTTGTCCTGAGTCAAGTGGTCATTGATGCATAAACTTGTGTGGAGTGGCATGTTTTTCATATGATAATTACTGCATTACTTGAGGACAAGCAATGGTTCAGGTTTGGGAGTTTGATGAGTTGGTAATTTACCAACTCATTAGGCTCTTAAGCATGAGCTTTAGCTTAGTTTTTTAGTTATTTAGATGGATTTTATGCCCTTTTTTCCTTTTTGTGTGCGGATATCTGATTTGTAGAAAGAGAAAGAAAGGGAGAAAAAAGAAGGGAATCAGGTGAAAACAGGCGCTTCATTGGAGAAGACCGGCGAAAAGCCAGTCAAATGCCGAAGACCGCTGCCTTGGGGAACTAAAGCAACCGGTGATCGCAGACACCAACCGGTGACTCACTGGTTGAATTGCTTACCGACGCCTGAGAGTGCTGGATCATAGGTAAAAAAATCGGTGGAGCACGGTTGGAGACTGGCAAGTTGCTGAAGCAAACACCGAAGGACACTAGAACTCACTACGGGAGCATCCAGTTATACCCGGCGGTTTGCGTAATATAACCAGTGGACCGGCAGTACTCTCGCAAGTACCAGAACGCCTGAATAGGGCAAATGTGTCCAACACAAATAAAGAGCGTTTTAGGTATCCTACTTTTGGGTATATTCTAGAGAGAAGTACTTTGTATCTATCAGATCTTAACTTTTGGCTTTTTGAGAACATTCTCTTTGTAGAAGAAGAAATT
Source organism: Datura wrightii (assembly GCA_035772735.1). Classification (NCBI taxonomy): domain Eukaryota; kingdom Viridiplantae; phylum Streptophyta; class Magnoliopsida; order Solanales; family Solanaceae; genus Datura; species Datura wrightii. The sequence goes on along the minus strand of JASDFA010000007.1, from coordinate 28,190,738 downwards.
AGAATTCTATTGGTGGAAAATTTTAAGGATTGTTTTTCTTTTTCTTCTTGTTCCTATATAGAAAGGTACTACCATTGTTGAAGACTTATTGCTGAATTTGATTTTGCTACTCTTATTATTTAATTCAATGAGTTTATTATTAAATATGCTTTTGAATTTTTTTAACTATGAGTAGCTAAACTATTAACTAGAGGTGTGTGGTGATGGATGCTTAATTATATTGGGTATTTCTAGATTCATCTCAATATTGTTTAATTAGGGTAAATATGTTAAGTTCTCTCCAATGTATAATTGAAGATCCATGGTTGCTGATGTGGGTCTATTTGTTCTTACTTGATTTTTGCTTGAAAGAGAAAATTTGTGTATTGGGAGAAAATTTAATGGTGGACATGGATGTGAGATTTTGGAATTGGTCTAAAAATAGTCAAAACAACATTCGCACTCCTAATTAATAGCTTAAAACTAGAAATTAGTGCAACTATTAATCCAAACCTGATTGGGTTGTTTTAATTTTGTCAAGTGGTTTGAAAGAACTCTAGCAAGAGGTATTTATGAGGTTGAAAAACATCAAATGCCCACTTTCCCAAGGTTATTTACACAATTTGAACTTATGAGATGATCTAGCATAATCCTATTTAATTAGCACATCGTCTACACCATACCTCTAGTCCTTCTCATTATTGTCGATAACCTTGGTTATTTGCTATCTTAATCAGCTGAATTAGAACTCATACTTTGTTGTTAACCTCAATCTTCCCCAAATTTTTTATTTATTTGTTATTTTCGAGTGAGGTGCGAACTAAATTCAATTTCCCAAGCAACACTCGTGCCTATAGTCTCTATGGGATTTGACCCCGACATCCGTCGGGATATTTATTTTGATACAATGACTGTTTATGCTCTTCTATAACGAAGAGTATATTTTGGATGTTATCAGGACCAATGGAAACACATCATCATAATCCTGCAAAAGAGAAGAAATAGGATTAGGCAAAGAAGGGGTAGTTCATTAGTAAGCAAAGAATAGTCCCTATGCATGAGAAGGACCACCTGTTGCTTCTCCTCCAACTCCTCCCTACCTTTCTTGATACTTGCCAAGAGAGCCACCTTCGCTTTCTCCATAGGGTTTACCTCTCTTTTACTCTCCTTTCTGGCACCAACTCCGCTACTACCCACAACTCCTTTGCATTTCTCCTTCAACTCCTTCATTTTGATGTACATGTCACTCACTTGCAGTGGAGTCAAGGGGTAGAGAACATGTTTGTACCCCTCATGTACAAAGGAATACCGATTGGTTCTACCATCATGATGAGTAGCTCTATCATATTTCCAAGGTTGCCTAAGTAGTAAATGAAAGCTTGCATAGGCAACACATCACAAAGAATCTCACCTTGGTATATACCAATCTTGAATTTGATCACAACTTTGCGATGGACCCTCAATTCCCCACACTCACTCAACCATTGAATTTTGTAAGGAGAAGAGTGTTTGGTGGTGGGAAGGTGAATAAAGTCTACCAAAGAATAACTTGCCACCTTGGTACAATTACCACCATCAACAACCAAGGAGCACACATTCCCTTTAATGAGACATTTAGAATGGAATAGATTTTACCTTTGACTAGGTTCATCCATATCCTTACTTATCATGGCACGACGCCCTATATAATTTGGAATGGTGAGCTCCCCTTCTTGAGGCATATATTTAATTAGAAAAGACCACTTGGCTAGTACACAAGGAACACTAACATCATCACCATCCCCACACTCCTCATCAACTACAACATTACCCTCCACTTGGGGTTCATCAATGTCGATCCCCTCAACAACATCAACATCATCATAAAAATAAAAACCATCTGCCAACACAATGAATGCCCTCCAATTAGGTAACTCACTCATTTTATCACCAAAACCTTGACATTTGTGACATTTAAGAGAGCGAGAAGTGTTACCTCCATCTTTTGGAGGAAGAATGGTAGTGGGCCACTCCACTTGATTGCTTTTGACAAAGGACTTCTTGACATCTTGCAAGGTACCCTTGTCCTTTTGCCAATTGGAAGAAGTTCCTCCAACTTTATTGTAGTCCCAAGTACCTTTGAAACTCCTTGATTTTTCAAACTGATAGAGTCCAAACTACACCCTTCTTTACGAAAGAGCATAAATGGTCGTTGTATCAAAACAAGTAACCCAACGGGTGTCGGGGTCGAATCCCAAAAGGAATGTTAGCTGATCAAACAATAGTCGTCTATTAAATTTAACTAATTTTCATCAAAGTTGCAAAACAAATAAGAAAAAATTTGGGGGAGTCACGATTTATGAAATAAAAGTAGAATTAATAAAATCAGGGGCAAAGTGTAGAAAAAACCAATGGAGAGACTACTAGGGGTGTGATATTCATAAGAGCTTCAATGGTTAGGATTTTGAATTTCTCCTACCCTTACTCAAAAATATTATTAGTTGTGGATTAGGCGACATCTTAAGTTTCTCAACAAATTAGATGTCTTATACCTTTGGATTTCTTAAATCCCAAGGTTTATTTTCACAACAACCACATTAGCTTGGGTATGGATCCACTATTTCTAGCTATAATCCTTAATGGATGTGTAATAATGGGTTTTGGCTATGTTTAACCCAACCCCACATAATTATGATCCAATTACCCATTAGTGTTTCCTTACCCATATCTTAATTTACTTTTTCAAGCAAAATCAAAGTACGAAAATACAACCCACATTTGCAACTATGAGTTTTCAACTTAAAATTGAGAGGAAACACTAAAATCATACTAATTGAGTAAATCTAAGATCAAATACACAATACCCAATCCAAATCAACCCCAATCATTCACACACCCCTAGCAAGGACTTCAGCTACTCATGTGAGTAAAATAAGACATTGCATTAATCAGCAATTCAATATCCATTCACAAACTTGAGTAAAAGAAATTCAAGTAAGGTCTGAACTCCAATGGAAGTTTCTACCTTCACAAAGAAGAAGATGACTTTCTCGTTCTATTTCTCTCTACTTTCTACACAAGACAAAAGCAATAGAATATCCAATACTTCTCAAATGGAATATTTAAGTCTTTTATGAGAGGTACAAAAATAGGGTACAACTCTTCTCCTCTTTTTTTGGTTTGACATTTTTGCCCCTGCCTGATGGGCCTAACTTGCGATTCACCGGTGCAGCTTCGCGAAACACCGTCATCTAGAGATAAAGGACAGGAGGCTTTTTGGCCCTTCGATGCTGGCACTGGTGGTTTGCCGGTGCAGATTCGTAGATCACCGATTGGTCCCAACTCCTGGCAATAAATTCTTCAGCACTTCGGTGTTGGTACCAGTGGTTTGCCGGTGCTCATCTGCTGTCCGCTGGCCTCCACCCTTCTTTCAGACAAGAGGCAACTGCGATCAATCCGGTGTTTCACAGGCATCCTCCGGTAGAGTGCCAGTCATCAACTTTATTTCCATTCTTTTCACACACTTTCATGCTTTTCTCCATTCAAATTAAGTACCTGCAAGTATCAATGACAAAAAGGCATAAAAATCACCTAATTGACTTGAAAACTAAGCAAAAACTCATGTTTAAGAGCCTAATGAGTTGGTAAATTACCATCAAACCCCAAACATGAACCATTGCTTGTCCTCACGTAATGCAATTCTTTTCAATTGAGCAAATGTGTCACGACCCGAACGTAGACCTGGATCGTAACACGGGATAAGGAACCCTGAGAAGCCCCAAGTCGACCCATGGAATAAGCATACATCTAACTTCATTCATTATAAGCGGAAGACTAATCACAAGGCATAGCTGAAACATAAGCATAATGATGACATATCATAACAAACGAAATCACTTAGACATACGCAAGCTGAGTACTACACACTTTCTGAAAGCCTCTATTACATAAGATGGGTTGATGGGACAACACCCCTAACTAACCCGAACAAGTACTGATACATAAAATACCATGAATGTCTGTCAAACGGCCATCGGAACATGAGGACTCACCAACAAGCTGAAAGTACACTCTAAGATGATCTAAATATGAGGATGAGCCTAAGATCCGAAAACCTATATCATAAAATGATACAGCATAGAAAGTATGCAGTCAGTACATGGAATGTACCGAGTATGCAAGGTAAGTTAAACGGACACTTGAAATATGTAAAAATTCATAAAACATCATAAGAGTAGGACATCATGCTTATATCATAAATATTGTAACATAACATATCAAAAGGCTCAATGTTTTCAAAGAATCCATAATAAAATCGTAATCATGATCATAAGAGAAAAGCCAAAATGAACATTTCTTGAGCCAACATACGTAATCATAAACATGCATAAATCATGAGGAACAGTGGGAGGTTCTCTTAACCCACATACCCCATAAGAGCACACATGAAGCCCGACTTGTGACCCTAGTCAGGAGGGTGTTCGTAACTTGCAAAAGGTAGAACCATGAAAGGCGTGATCACACATGAAAAGGGCCATTTGGGCCTAGGACAGTCACAAGGGATGTCCCAACATACCTATGGTGGCACGTAGTTTATGAGATCTAGGGTAGAACCTGGGCCCCGAACCTACTTGGTGTTCGATGCTACTCCCAAAACATATATAGTGCTCATAGTATAATATGCATGAGTTCATAGGCTAGTTAAATCATGATAATCATAAACATGCTTGTAAATACGTGAAGTAGCCATGAAACAAGGCTCGTGAGTCAGCCTAAAACATAATTGATGAATCATAGGTTTCATACATACTTGTAGATTATGCATATATCTCGAGAGTCACCAAATCATGATGGGTAATTCAATAGATTCATATTTCAAATAATAAACCATGCTGGGCTTGTGAGTATTACCAATGGAAGCAAAGATCATAAATTGATTTATCATAGATCATTCTTAGATAGGCTTAATTTAATAGAATTCAAAATTGACAATTATATAATCAAAATAGTTATAAAATCTTATCAAAATTCATAAAATATAATGTAAATCACAGTTTAGAACAACCCATTTGTAAATCATTAGATTTTCATAAAAATTGAATTAAAACCCCAATAGATTTTTGGTAGATTTCTATAAATTACTTGAGAATGGGCAAGGGTGTGAACGGAAACACCCATTCGTACCATACTTACCTGGGTAGGATCAGATTCTTAAGTTCTTGAATGCCCAAGTATGAATGATAGGGAAAGGCTTGAGGAATAGCTTGATCTCTCCAAAATTCTCTTAATATGCATGTGTGGGAATGATCTATGCAATAGGGACTTAACCTACATTAAAATGCCTAGAAAATACATGAAACAACGTAGTTTAGGACATTATAGCATGGAAAGGTCGAAAATGCCCTTAATGAATTTAGCCTGAAAATATGCACAGGTTAACCAGCGTAGCAACAAGTGTGTGGAAGCTACCACGGCTCGTGGTATTGCTCGTCGTCTGCACTGCCCAGTCCTTACTTCCGGAATCAAACCACGGCTAGACAGGATGACTCGTCCTTTGGTCCTACGGTTCGTTGAGTCAATCATTGCTTGCCCCTCTGAAATTTTTGAACTTCCTCACAATGAGTCTCACCACGACTCGTTGTTTCCTCCAACGGGTCGTGGTATCGGTCCATTAAGACCACTGGAAATCTAACCATGTAAACAATGATTGCTGACAATGGGTCGTTGGATGACCCGTTATTTCCCCAAATGCTAAAGTCCATCTCTCACCATGACTATAGATGATGACTCATTGTTTCCCACGACGAGTCATTACATTGGTTGTTTCTTCCACTACCACCTGAACTCCTTAAACCACGATAGGCAACAACGGCTCTTGGTTTCCAACCACGAGTCGTTACACCTCTCATCTAGTGATGTCTTTCCCAGTTTCAGCAGTTTTCAACTTTTAACTCCCGGGTCTACTCTTAGGCACTTTTTGGGTATTAAAATATCTCCCCTCTTGGGAGAATTAATCCTCGAATGTAGGAAACAACAGAAAAAAGAAATATGCAATCATCATATTAAAATCTTGATCATTTAAATCGAAAACTAACGGACTGACTACTTCCGATTCATATCACATAGCTGAACTGATCTCATGCTTCACATACACATCCATACACATAAAAAAAACTTGAACACATGAACTGAACATGAAAACTAAATAGTGTCATAGATCAAAACTGATACCTCAAGTTAGAACTGAGCTAGTAAAGAATAAATGTGGGTATCTAGCCATCATATCCGCTTCGGCTTCGCACGTAGCTCCTTCTACATGATGATTCCTCCATAATACTTTAGCTGAAGATACTTCCTTGTTCCTTAGCCTCCGAACCTGACGATCCAATATTTCCATCGGCACCTCCTTATAGCTAAGGCTATCTTTCACACCAACGCTGTCCACCGGGACTACTAGAGTTGGATCTCCCAAACATTTCTTCAAAAGCAACATATGAAACACAGGATGCACGGAACATAACTCTGAGGAAAACTCCAATTCATACGACACCTTGCCAACTCTTCTCAAAATCTGGTAGGGACCAACATAGCGGGAACTGAGTTTTCCTTTCTTCCAAAACCGCATTATTTCCTTCATAGGAGACATCTTCACAAATACCCTATCATCCACCTCGAACTCCAACTCTCTCCTCCTCATATCAACATATGACTTTTGATGACTTTAAGAATTTTCAGCCTGTCCTTTATCAACTGAACCTTCACCATAGCCTCATGAACCGAATCTGGTCCTATCATAGCCGCTTCACCATCCTCAAACCATCCGATAGGCGATCTACATCTTCGTCCATAGAGAGCCTCGAACGGTGCCATTTGGATACTGGAGTGATAGTTGTTATTGTAAGCAAACTCGATCAGGGGAAAGTGATCATCCCAACTACCTTTTAGACAATCACGCAATATCTCAACATGTCTTCGAGAGTTTGAATTTTCCGCTCCGCTTGACCATCAATTTGCAGATGAAATGCTATGCTGAGTTTAACCTGAATTCCAAGCCCTTTTGAATAAACCGCCAAAACTTAGAGGTAAATTGAGTACCTTGATCTTAAACGATAGACAAAGGCACTCCATGCAATCAAACCAACTCCCGAATATATAATTTTGCATAATCATCCGCTGAATATGTGGTTTTCACTGGTAGGAAATGTGCAGCCTCGGTCAACCTGTCTACCACCACCCAAATAGAATCATAGTGTCGACGAGTATGAGGCAGGCCTGTTATGAAATCCATATTAATTTTGTCCCACTTCAAAGTAGGAATGCTGATATCCTGAAGTACTCCTCCCGACCTTTGATGCTCAACCTTTATTTGTTGATAGTTCGGGCACCTGGCTACGAATTCTGCAATATCCTTCTTCATTCCATACCACCAATAGATTTATCGTAAATCACGATACATCTTGGTGGCACCTGGATGGATAGAATACCTAGATCCATGGGCCTCATGCAATATTTGGCTCCTTAAATCATCAACATCTGGAACACATAGGCGACCCTGGTACCGAAGCACACCATCTCCCCCTTGGGAGAAGACCTCCACCTTCTGACTTCGAACGGCTTCTTTCAGCTTTACCAAAATTGGATCCTCATTTTGCCTAGCTTACACATCAGTCACCAAGGACTATTCTGATCTATTCTGGACAACAACTCTGCTATAGGTCGAGTCGACCAACCGAACTCCTAACCTTGCGAGTCGATGGACATCTTTCACCAGCTCCTTCTTTCCCACATCCACATGGCACACTCTCCATAGAGAGCCTACTAAGTGCGTCTTCTACCATATTAGCCTTACTCGGATGGTAAAGGACACTCATATCATAGTCCTAGAGTAGCTCCAACCACCTCCTTTGCCGAAGATTGAGATCTTTCTGCGTGAGCACATATTGTAAGCTCTTGTGGTCCTTAAACACATCCACATGGACCCCATACAAGTAATGTCACCATATCTTCAATGCGAACACCACCACAGCCAATTCAAGATCATGGGTCGGGTAATTCCTCTCGTGGATTTTCAATTATCTTGAGGCATATGCTATCACTTTCCCATGCTGCATCAATACACACCCGAGTCTGACTCTCGAAGAATAAAAATACACAACAAAACCATTTGTATCCTCGGGTAGGGTCAACACCGGTGCGGTAGTAAGCCAAGCCTTCAACTCTTGGAAGCTCTTCTCACAAGCCTCCAACCATTGGAACTTTACCTTTTACTGTGTCAACTTGGTCAAAGGTGCCGCAATAGATGAGAAACCCTCAACAAACCTCTGATAGTAGCCAGCTAAACCCAAGAAATATCGAATATCTGAGGGATTCACCTGTCTAGGCCAATTCTTCACTGACTCGATTTTCTGAGAATCTACATTTATTCCCTCGCCTGATACTATATGGCCCAGAAATGTTGCCGATATCAACCAAAACTCACACTTGCTGAACTTTGCATACAATTGGCGATCCTTGAGAGTCTGAAGCACTACTCTCAAATGAGCGGCATGCTCCTCCTCGCTCCGAGAGTATATAAGGATGTCATCAATGAACACAATCATGAACATGTCTAGATACGGCTTGAACACCCTGTTCATCAGGTCCATAAAAGCTACAGGAGCATTTGTTAGTCCAAAAGACATGACTACAAACTCATAATGACCATACCGCATCCTGAAGGCTATCTTCGGGATATCGCACTCCCGAACCCTGAGTTGATGATACCCGGACCTAAGATCTATCTTTGAGAAACACTTGGCATCCTGAAGCTGGTCAAACAAATCATCGATCCTGGGTAAAGGATACCTGTTCTTAACGGTGACCTTGTTCAATTGCTGATTGTCAATGCACATCCGAAGCGAACCATCCTTCTTTCGGACAAATAACACTGGTGCACCCCACGAAGACTTGCTCGATCTGATAAAGCCCTTATCTAATAGTTCCTTCAGCTGATCCTTTAACTCTTTTACCTCGGCTAGAGCCATCTTGTAAGGAGAGATAGATATAGGATGCCTATCGAGTAGAAGGTCAATACCAAAATCAATCTCCCGCTCGAGAGGAACACTTACAAATCAACGGGAAAGACCTCTGGATATTCACTCACCACCAAAACTGGCTGGATAGTTGGGGTCTCAGAGTCGACATCCTTAACCCTGACTAGATGGTACATGCAACCCGTAGAAATCATCTTATGGGCCTTAAGATATGAAATAAATCGACCTGCTGGTATAGCTGAACTACCCTTCCACTCCAAAACTGATTCACCCAAAAAATGAAATTCCACTGCACGGGTTCTATAATTTACAGAAGCATAATACACATATGACCAATCCATGCCAAGAATAATATCGAAGTCATTCTTGGAAAACTCTACAAGGTTTGTGGAGGTGACTTCATGCAATATAGTGACCGGGCATCCTCTATACACCCGCCTAGCTACGACCCAATCACCGATAGGAGTAGAAATTGAAAATGGTTCTGGCAGAGTCTCGGACTAACTCCAAAGCTACTAGCACTGTAATGGGTCACAAAAGACAAGGTAGCTCCCGAATCTAGCAAAGCATAAAGTTCAATATGAAAAACACGCAACATGCTAGTAACCACATCCGGGGAGACCTCCTGCTCCTGACGGGGTGCTAAAGCATAAAACCTCTTTTGACACTAATCACCGGCTGAACTGGTTAAGGCACCCTACTGAGCGGAACGTGCTGTTGGAGCAGCAGAATTGGCTGCTGGCATACAGGCTCCATCGACCACTGATCTTGCTAAGGGGCAATCCCTAAGTTTGTGTCCGGGTTTTCCACACCTGAAAAAAGCATCTGAGCCAACTAGGCACCTCTTAGGATGATTCTTGTTGTACCTCGAACAAGTTGGGAAAGTGCGCTCTATTTGCATGATGCCCTGGCCTCTCGAATCTGGAGCCCTGCTCCTCCGATCCCCTTGGAATCTAGATGGCATACTGGCCGATGATGGTGTTGGAGAAATAGACCTATGGTGAGACTGCTAACGCTATCCACCCATCTGACCTGAGAAGTCCCGTAACTATTGGTCCTATCCCTCGTGGCCTCCCTTTGCCTCCGATACAACGTCTCCATCTACTGAGCATGTAACACAATATGAGGAAAATCTATATCTCGGTGCAACATGGAGATCCTACAATCCTTATCCAAGTAGTCCACCAACCCCATGCCCAAGTCCACTCACTCGAGTCCTTTGGTCTGCAACCAACTCTGGTGCATATTTAGATAGTCGGGTGAACTCCAATACGTACTCCTAAACCGATATGTCACCTTGCTTTAAGTTAACAAACTCAACTGCCTTTTGATCCCTCATCTCCCAAAGGAAGAATCGATCCAAGAATGCTATGTGGAACTCTCCCCAACTGATAGGGCCTGCACCCACTGCCCTAGCATCTCTCCACTATTTGAACCATATGTGGGCCACCCCCTTTAGCTGATAAGAGGCCAAATAAACAAAATCTCCATTGGTCAGCCCCATAACCTAGGTGATCTTTAGATCTCCTAGATGAAATCGTGTGGATCCTCATCCACCTTGGACCCAAGGAACTCCGGACGGTTCATCCTCAAGAAGTCTCTAATCTGGGCCGCTGTTGTAGTGCCATTCTGTGGAATATGTGCAACAGCCTGCTGGTTGACCAAGCCGTTAAGGCCTGCGCCAACATCTGGATAGCCGCCCAAAACTCAGTATGGGCAACTGGCTCTGGTGCCTGGGCTCCTAAACAGGTGGGGCCCGCTGATGTCCATGATCATAGCCATCTTCGTGGCCTTCACCGTTCCCATTTCTTTTTTCATTCATTCTCCTAGGAGCCATGATTCTGAAATAGCAAATAGCATGAATTAGAAGGATAGAAAAACTTTTCATCGCATGACATGGATCATGAAAGAAGGAACATTTCCTAAACGTCTCGTAGCCTCTTCTTCATAAGTGTGGCGTGCTTCACACCCATGAAAAAGACTCCACTTAACGCGGCTTACAGACACCCTAGGACACTTCAAAACCTATGGATCTGATACTAAGTTTGTCACGACCCAAACATAGACCCGGATCGTAAAACAGGACAAGGAACCCTGAGAGGCCCCAAGTCGACCCATGGCATAAGCATACATCTAACTTCATTCATTATAAGCGGAAGACTAATCACAAGGCATACCAAAAGCATAAGCATAATCATGACATATAATAACAAACGAAATCACTTAGACACACACAAGCTGAGTACTACACACTGTGAACGCGTCTACTACATACGATGGGTTAATGGGACAACACCCCCAACTAACCCGAACAAGTACTGAAACATAAAATATCATGAATGTCTGTCAAACGGACCTCGAAACATGAGGACTCACCAACAACATAAAAGTACACTCTAAGATGATCTAGATATGAGGATGAGCGTGAGAGTCAAAACCTATATCATAAGATGATACAACATAGAAAGTATGCGGTCAGTACATGGAATGTACCGAGTATGCCAGGTAAGTAAAATGTACACTTAAAATATGTAAAAGATCATAAAACATCATAAGAGTAGAACATCATGCTTATATCACTAATATTGTAACATAACATTTGAAAAGGCGTAAGGTTTTGAAAGCATCCATAATACAATAGTAATCATGATCATAAGAGAAAAGCCAAAATGAACATTTCTTGAGCCAACATACATCATCATAAATATGCATAAATCATGAGGAACAGTGGGAGATTCTCTTAACCGACGTACCCAACATGAGCACACATGAAGCCAGACTTGTGACCCTACTCGGGAGGGTGTTTGTACTTTGACAAGTGTAGAACCATTAGAGGTGTAATCACACATGAAAAGGGCCATTTGGGCTGGGGACAATCACAAGGGAGGTCCTAACATACCTACAGTGGCACATAGTTTATGAGATCCGAGGCAGAACTTGGGCCCTGAACTTATTCGGTGTTCGATACTACTCCCAAAACATATATAGTGCTCATATTATAATATGAATGAGTTCATAGGCTAGTTAAATCATGATAATCATAAACATGCTTGTGAATACGTGAACTATCCATGAAACAAGGCCCAACATAATTCATGAATCATAGGTTTCATACATACATGTAGATTATGCATATCGCTCGAGAGTCACCAAATCATGATGGGTAATTTAATAAATTCATATTTCAAATCATAAATCATGTTGGGCTTGTATGTATTATGAATGGAAGCAAAGATCATAAATCGATTTATCACAGATCATGCTTAGATAGGCTTAATTTAATAAAATTCGAAATTGAAAATTATATAATCAAAATTGTTATAAAATCAGATCAAAATTCATAAAATATAATGTAAATCACAATTTAGAACAACCCATTTGTAAATCATTAGATTTTCATAAAAATTAAATTAAAACCCCAATAGATTTTTGGTAGATTTCCATAAATTACTAGAGAATGGGCAAGGATGTGAATGGAAACATCCATTTGTAACCCTACATACCTGGGTAGTATCAGATTCTAAAGTTCTTGTATGCCCATGGATGAGTTGATAGGGAAAGTCTTGAGGAATAGCTTGATCTCTCCAAAATTCTCTTAGTATGCATTCATGGAAATGATCTATGCAATAGGAACTTAACCTACCTTAAAATGTCTAGAAAATACATGAAACGATGTAATTTAGGGCTTTATATCATGGAAAGGTCAAAAATTCCCTTAATGAGTTTAGCCTGAAAATCTGCACAGGTTAACCAATGGGCGTACCAACGAGTCATTGCAAGCTACCACGACTCGTAGTATGGCTCGTCGTCTACACTTCCCAGTCCTTGTTTCCAGAATCAAACCTCGTCTAGATATAACGACTTGTCCTTTGGTCCAACAAGTTGTTGAGTCGATCCTTGCTTGCCCCTCTGATATTTCGGAACTTTCTCACGAGTGTCACCACAACTCGTGTCACCATAACTCATTGTTTCCTTCAACAGGTCGTGGTGTCTGTCCGTTAAGTCCACTGGAAATCTGAACATGTAGATAATGATTGTTGACAATAGGTCGTTGTAACTCATAACGGGTTGTTGGATGACCTATTTTTTCCCCAAATGCTAAAGTCCATCTCTCCCCACGACTATAGATAACGACTCATTGTTTCCCACAACGAGTCTTTACATCGGTTGTTGCTTCCACTGCCACACGGACTCCTGAAACCGCGACTGGCAACACCTACTCATGGTTCCAACCACGAGTTGTTACACCTCTCATTCTGTGATGTTTTTTCCAGTTTCAGCAGTTTTCAACTTTTAACTCTCGGGTCTACTCTTAGGCACTTCCAGGGTACTACAAACAGGATAGCATGTCAATCATGAATTTATGCCTCAAGGACAAAGGAACCTAAGAAAACTCAAAAATTCTCACCAACTAAAGGAAAAAGAGAAACAACACCCCCAAAAAATGTGAAAAATTTTCAAGAGGTAACCACAATGCATAGGCATGATTCACAAGTGCATTCATTTTGCAAAACAAGGGCATGCTTTATTCAATCAAAAACACATAACATCTCAAATCATAATCATTTTGCATTCAAAGATTTACTTGAAGCTCACACTACTCATGCCTCAATCATATCTTTACATCAATGCAAGCATGTCCTCAAAGGGAGTGATGCCACTCGCTACAAGAGAGAATCCCCATTCTTTATCATATAGCAATGCACACTCAAAAGGGATTATAGAATAAGCAGATCACACTCACTCTCACAAAGGAAATCTCCTTACACACAACTTGACTCATAATCTTGTCCTTCGTGTAACTCGCCACTAATGTAGAGAACTTACACTCAGAATCAATTAGAACTTGCGGATTATGATGAAGGCTAGGGGTAAGGGCAGGATAAATATTTAGCTCTATTGACTAGAAAATCCCTAATTCCTTTTTCTAAACACTTTTAACCTCCCTTCAAACTCTTTAGATCACTCCACCTTATCCTCATTTTTCATTATCTTCATTTTTTTATTTCTGAAAAGTCCTCCTTGTAGCTCTTTTTGTTCACACGTTATGACTTGTATAAGTAAGAGGTAAACCATTTCACTATACTTTTTATATTTTTGGTGATTAAAGGTTTCTCAGCCCATCATTTCATTCATTTTGATCACAATTTGGTGCTACGTCACATTTAAACTCATCACATTTCTCCCGTCCTTATAAACCCCCAAACTTAGGCTTTTTACCTCTTTTTCATTAAGTTCCTTATCTCTCCCTATGTCTTGGGTTTCAACCCCATATTAATTTCATTCATTCATCATTAGCAATTAGGGAGGATGCATGCCAAAGAAGAGGATTACAAAGAGACATTGGCTTGTAATGTGATTTCCAGGAATAAATTATCCACTCAACATTGCCTAGCAAGGGAAGACATTTTTGGAGGTCATTTTGGGTGCAGTGACTAATCAAACAAAAGCCTAAAATCATGTTCTAAGTGAAGCTACATCTAGGATGTCTCCTTGAGTCACAATTAGGCAAGTTCTAGACAAGCAGAGATGCATGAGACTCATTCAAATGACCTTACCACACAAGGAGTCACACCCAAAGAGTTCACACAAGTCATTATTATCACAAGATTTTGTAAAGACAATAGAGCATGCAAATCTATAAGCCAAACAAGGAATACTCAATGTATGAGAATAGAGTGCTACATTTCTCATTTCAAATGCCCATTTTTCTTTCAAATTCATTTTTTTCATACGACACAAAAATTTTTGGTGGTACCTCTCAAAAATTGTTCCAAAAAAGAATCAAAGATAGACATGGAAATTTTCCTTAAGAGAGTCGCCTCATAATCTATCATTGGGAAATGTCAACCCAGTTTGACAACAAAAAGAAAAGGAAAAGAAATTGCTCCCAGGGAAAGAACCGTGGTATGAAGAAAACCCTTGGAGTTTAGTTACTATCTATTATTTACAAAGGTGAAAATCAAACTTGGGTCACACTTTAGGCAATAAGAACAAAGACCCTTTCATTGGCACTACAACAAAGACAATTTTTCAAATCATCCATTTACAAATTTAACAACAAAAATAGCCCGACAAAGGAAATCATCAAACATAGTTAAATGAGCCGACAAAGTCCCACAAATCCTTAAAACTCAAAAACAAAAGCCCGATAAAGGACACTGAAATCATAAACAAAATAAATCACAACCCCCAAATGAACACTCATCCTACCCCCAACTCAAACACTACATTGTCCCCAATGTAAGCGTGCAAAACAAAGAGGGCAGGAACTCCCTGAAGTGGTCAGTCATCATCATCCTCATTATCATCCTCATCTTGGCCTTCGTTGCCCATATCCTACACCTCATCCCCCATGACCTTGAATAAGTCGTCAATGAAGCCTCTGACTATAGAAGGGGCAGCTATCGCTGCATCAGTGGCACTCATATTGGGCACCTTTATGGACATCTGATTCTTTCACTCCCTTAATTTAGTTTGGAGAGAAGTGACAGCCCCCTCCACAACGTCCACCCGTTTTCACAGCTTGGTTAGACTCTTGTACATGGACTTCATCTCCTTTTTCACTGTTTGGGCAATAAGAGCAAGGAGACTTTTAGCCAACTTCTGAAGCTCGCTCTCATGAGAGTTAGTCATCACCACAAGCCTATGGAGACTGCTTGGTTAGGAGGTTGTTGGAGGGGGTGAGGCTCTCCTAGGAGGGGCTTGGCCTGAAGCTTGTCCGCATGCCTCTAGGTGTGGCATATTAAGATCGGGAGCCAGTGGGGTTTGCTCAAAACCATGGGAGAATGATCCTTCTTGGACATCAAAACTTGCAGTTGCTTTCTCTTTCTTTTGGGAGCATAAACATCCCGTTTGTGGTCCACTATAATGGCATTGGTAGCGGAGCTTGGGGCTTCATCTGGGAACAAAGACACTCCAACTTACAGGTATATCTATGATATGAGCACCACATATGGAATTGAGATACCAGCTTACCTGGCTTTTCTCTTTATTTGTACATACATAATTTCCATCAAATTTGTGGGGACCCCTGTCATGATGGAGGTAATGAGGATAACTGCTTATAAACTGAAGCGTTGCTCATTCTTGGAAGGTATGATTCAGCCACAAATGATGTCCAACCACAGCTTGGCCTCAAACTTTTATGCCGATGGTGAGAAATCTCGCCGCCCATGGTGGCCCAGAAGGGTGTGTCTACAGCAATAACTGGAGCTATCCAGTGGAACTGGTTCTCTTTACCAGCAATTCAGGATGTATACTCAGAGCCGGTTCCAATCTTGTCCTCCCAGAAGAGAGAATTAATGGTCGCTGGAGTGATTTCAACCTCCACACCTCGCACCCTGACTGAAGGTAGGCAGGGAAATTTGTCCACCTTACCCCTGTGATGCATACTTCCTGCCTAGCTTTGTAAGAGGCGTAAATTTCTGGGATGAGGCTGGGGTAGTAATTTGGGAGTGGATTGGTAAGAGCATGCCATTGGAGGTCATGGAACTGAGCGGTGATGTTGGGGAGGTCACCTTGCAACCCCACCAAGTCAAACCACTTCTCAACAATGATTGAGCGGCTCTTGCAAATAGTGTAATGGCCCTTCATGTCGGGTACACAAAATATTATGGCCACTCGGGAGTTGGTGGGTGATGTGGATGCCTTTGCTTTTCCCTTTCCTTTGGTTGAAGAAGAGACTAGGCCTTGCCCTTGCCTGGGTTCCTGGATGAAGCCATATCCTGCAAAACCATGTTAGTGCCAAATAACCATACTTTATTTTTTGTATTTTTGTGTAAGAGAAAATAAAATAAAACAAAAATAATAATAAACTAACATTTATCCTAAACTAAGGCAAGAAATTATAACAATTGAATGACAAACAAGTAGAATTTCTGCGATTTGCAGCATGGGCAGTGCCGACGAGACACTAGCGAAACACATATGGGGATCCGCGAACCGTTGATTGTCCACCTTACTAAAATAGAATACTGGGACTTCCATGGTCATCCGGTGACACACTGGTATTTCACCAATATCGACCTGTGGAACGCCGATGTAATGCAGGTCTTGGACTGTGTCCTGAAGGCCTGAGCCCAACCTACGTTCCATCCAGTGTTTCGCCAGGCCTATGGTTTACCGATGGACACCTAACAATGAAGTGTTTTCTAGACTAATTGCAATAGCAGCACACTCAAATTCAAAACTTACCAACTCCACATACAAATAGAAAACAAGTAAAAGTGATAATTCACCCATAAGAAGGACGTTACTCCATCTATCATCGGGCAAATTGTGCAATTTAAGCACATATGGGGCAACTCAGATTTCACCCTCAACTACAATCAAGCACACTAACAAGCAAGAATTTTTACTTGAAGAAGACCCATATTACCATTCAACATTATAAAACTACCCCCACATACCCACATAATGAATAATAACAAAGTACCACAAGCACAATCATGGGGGTAATGGGGAGATATGAGTGGGGTTATTTCGAAGCTCATATACCCAAAATAGTTCATAGTTTACCAATCAGTAATCAAAAATAGAGTAAGAGTAACGTACCAAATGGATTTTATGTCACGCCCCATCTTTGGAGGCATGACTGTCACCTGGTGCCCTACTAGGACCTGAACTGCTGGGCTGACTGAGCCTAAGCACCTCTGGTGCAGGGCTGACTCTAACTCTAAAATCAAGAAAACAATGGGCTATATAACAGCTGTAAATACAACCCTCGGCCGACAAGGCCTATAGCCACCTGTGAAAATAAACAGCTAACTAGAGACAAACAAACATAGGGAGTCCTACGCGGGCCGACAAGGACACCATGATATCTAGTTATAACTAGAAAGAAAAATCAGATGCTAAACTGAGCTATGACCGACAAGGCCACCAATCAACAGCTAAACAAGGCCCCACACGGCCAACACACATAGTCTAACACACATATGGGCCCTGCACGACCGATATAATCTAACCACAGGGAAGTAATGCAATCTGGAAGCCTCTAGGAGTAATAAGATTGTCGGGACAGGGCCCCGACCTACCTATACTGTACAAATAAAAGAAATAAACCTCTATCACACCAGCCCCGGAAGAATGGAGCTGACGGTTCTGTATGGCTGACTAGAACAACGAAGCACCTGCTCCTCGTCTTTGTATACCTGCAGGCAAGTATTGCAGCGCCCGGGAAGGGCGTCAGTACAACATGTACTGAATATGTAAGGCAATAGATAAGCTGAATAGGACTAGAAGTAAATAAAAAGAAGAGTCGAAAGATTAACTTGTACGCCTGCTGATTCGTAATCTGCAGCTAACTGACACTACATATACATACGATAAGACTACATACTTACACATTTATACACTATAGCTAGAAGACAAGAATTCATACAAGAACCCCACCTGGCCCCCATAAGTCGGGAGGTATAATCAGCACAGAATAACTCGTTGATGCCCCCATAAGTCCAGGCAAGCACATCTCAATCTATATACCCCTAATCAGGTGTCTACAATTCTACTGGTACTGTATCCAACCTATCGGTCCCCTAGGTCTATAATTGGGCCCGCTTGGCCCCTAAACTGTAGCTATGTCTGAGCCCAGAGGACTCCTGATATCTACACCCCGGGCGTAAACGCTCGGCGGGGGTGTGTATAAGGCCAACCACGGTAATATGAGAATATGGATCCCCATCTTCGTCCCTTGCAGACGGCATGCCGCTCCATAGAGCGATGTATCCTCACCCATGGATGGAGAGTCGACACAGCTATTAACCCTGGGGCAGTCATGGAAGGCTTTTAATTGAGAGAAACCCCAACCCAGGTGCTATACTGACACATCAATCTATATGTATAAAGAGAGCATATCTGGCCTTCTGGGCCTAAAGCTAATGCTACTCGCTTCTATGATAATTTGTATGGCTATTTGCAGGCACGCCATGCACCTGTATTTGATCAGAGGATCCTGATAGTGATCATGATCTCTAATAGTCTGGGCTGAATAGAGAGAGGTCTGAAGTGGCCTAACAATACTCTGAATGTCCCATGAGGACATCGGTAACTCATGAATAACTGTGGGGTGCGAATAGCTAACTACTTTATTCTTCTAATGAAACAACTATAGGTCTGGGCTCGGTCGAACTTGCGTCTACGCGATCGGCACCCTGGTCCTTCATAGGGAGCTTACCGATCTCCTTAACTTGTGGCTAACACTGTACTAGCAGAGTACTACTAACTCCTTAAGCCTTATCTGGATCCACTCAGATCTGTATTACTGTTCTGGGTAATTCCCAATCTTATAGGCAATTCTATATAGACTGGCCCTCTCCTGGCACACTGTACCTGAATACCTTACAAGAACCGGCTAGGGTGTTGGCCCGTCACTGACTACTGATGTGACCCCTCCTTAGGGTACCGACGGGTTTATCTGACTCGGACGACTGGGCTGGCTTGCTAGCTCCCTACATGATAACTATTATGTTGACTAAGACTGACAGTCACTGATAGGGCTAAAGGGATGGCAAACAATCACTAAATACACTTGACAACCCTGGTGTCACCAACTCTAGAATATACCTATTCTATCTCCATTTCTTGTTCTGGAATGTGTGATAACGTCAATGACCTCTAGGGATGCTTTCCTGCCAAAACAGGCGCCAACTGGTCATTAGACCGCCTAACTGCGCCCATACTGTTTAACCAACTGATTCAGACCAATAACTCTTACGAGCTTCTGAAGTCTAGGCCTGGCAACAAACATTTACGTCTATCATCATAATAAACTGAGAACTAAAAGAGTTTCTATCGCGTTCATAATGCGAATCACATTTAACCTTCTCCCTCTTAGAGAGGGGTCCTGCAGTACGATCTGTATATGTCTTCTAGCAGCTAACCAAAATTTATGTAACGGTAATCCCTATTAGCAGCTAATCAAAACATATCTGATATTTATATACGTATATCAATAATAGCTAATTACAATATATCGAATTACAATCTAATGGTAGCAACTATCTATAGCATTTGAGATCGTTATTTCTATTCGAGAAGATAAGTCATAACACTATACGACTAGGATATTTGCCGAGAGTTAAGCCTTACATACCTCGTTCGCCAATTTCTGACTAACTGATGAGTATCAGCTCGTTTTCAACTGTCCTTCTCAACTGTAATCATATTAATGGAAGAATAGGGCCAACTTCGTTATTGAATTCGAAGAAAACAATAACTTATATATATATATATATATATTGACTACACTTCAACTTATTGAAAAATGATCCAAAACTTTTAATTTCTGGGGAATCTAGAAGGGAGAAATACTTACTTTAAGCTTCTGATCATATTGACTCTAGTTTGAAGCAATTCCACCAACTCTGGCTCGGTGGGACAATGATTTGTCGGGCGTATTTTATGAAAATAACTCCACAGCGATGCTCTCTGCATCCTTATACTTCACTACCTGGAGTTAATTCGGATTTGGACGGCGTTTAGCGGCATAATCAGATGATTTTTACTTGGTTTCTTCGTACTCCCTCTGTTCTGGCCGTGTATGTATTGAAAATGACTTAAAACCAAAGGATGAGACTTATATATACTTGAGGAGGTGGACAAGGCAATGTGGCACTCTGCCCATCGCGCTGATTCTACTCCGTGCCACGTTGGCTAACGCGGAGGAGCTGCTCCGTGCCACTTTGCCCCTCTGGGCAGCTTGGTTCTGCCTCCTCCCGTGAAATCCAAACTTGGCACTCGTTCGACCTTTCCCTGGGCCCTTTCCTCGTACGTATGACATTCTAAAACTCTCAACCAACATATGAATAGGCCTACTAAACGTTAGAAACTTACGGGGTGTAACATTTTAACAAAAAGAGGAGAAATATCAAGTTTGCACAAAAGAGCTCCACACAACTTTTTCTTGCTTTAGTATACTTGAAAATAGAGTGATTAGTGATGAAAATGGGAAATGAAGTGTGGGTTTTGTAGCAGAGAATGAGGGAAAGGGATTAGTAGGTGAAAATGTGGGAAGGTGGTGTATAGGGAAGTGAAAAGGTGTAATGGGGAAGTGGGAAGGTGGAAGAAAGGGTTTATGGGGATTTTGAGGGGTTTTGATCGGTATCTTAAATACTCGGGTCGGGTTTGATCCATGGATCAGTCAAAATTTTTAAAAGATAGTTGTACCCCCACTCATGATCCGCAGTTCACCGTGTCTAACGTTGGTGCTGAATTACCCTTTCAGTTCACTGTTAATCAACCATCGATTAACTGAGGTCTACGGATTAGAACCGGCGGTTCGCCGATTGGATCACTAAATAAAAACCAACTTCCGTGCGTGCTAACTTGAGCTTGTGTTTGCACTGGTGTTTCATTGGTCTAACATTGTGCCTACCCTATTTTTCTTCTATATGTTTGTGCATCCAAGCTATCTACAAAATCAAAAACAACAAAACATCAAATTGTTCCAGATAAAATGCTTTGGTTGCCTCCCAAGAAGCGCCTTAGTTAACATCGTGGCATGATGGATACCTTCTCGATTTTCAATATTCTTGAGGATCATCCTCCACTGCACTCTCATCAAAAAAAGATTCATAATGCTCTTCTTCACCATCGAGTACTGCCATGACCTTACACTCACTAGGGGGCTTGACAGGCGAACATACATTGAAGGTGACCTCGTCACCACCTACTCGGAACATAAACTCCCCAAGATCCATAGAAATTAAATCCCGTCCCATTGCTAGTAAAGGTCGCTCCAAGATAATTGGCACCTTGATGTCCATTTCACAATCTAGCACAATAAGATCAGCTCGGAGTATGAATTTATCCACCTTCACAAGTACATCAACTAGCACTCCAATGGGTATTTTGATTAACCTATCCGCCATCAACAGGCTCATAGATGTAGGTTTGGCACTCCCTAACCCGTGTTACTTGAATATCATGAGAGGTATGAGATTGATACTAGCATCAAGGTCACACAAAGCCTTATTGAACATGCACAAGCCAATTGTGCAATGAATGGTGAATGCCCCAGGGTCTTCACGTTATGGAGCAAGGTTGCTAGTCATGACAGCACTACAATGATGGGTCACCTCATCAGTGTCTGTATCCACCACCTTCTTTTTTTCAAGAATTACTTCATAAATTTTGCATATCCTGGCATTTGAATCAAAGCATCCACCAGCGGTATATTGATAGATAATTTGCTGAACATATTTATGAATTTCCAGAATTGATTATCCTTCTTCTTTTTGGCCAACCGTTATGGATAGGTGGGGGAACTCTTACTTCATGGTCCTTGTCATTAGGGATCTTCAGGACCGCCTTCACATGAACATTGTCCGAGGGTGTCATATCAACATCTCCCTCATCTTTTTCCTTCCTCATTATCACCAACTCCTGGTGCTTTTGGCAACCCATCCAACCCATTATCATCATTTTCCTTTGGGGCATCAACATCTTTGGGCTTCACCACTGCATCTTTCAATTTACCACTTCTAATCATGATTTCCATGCAATAGCCATCTTTCTTTTAATTCGGGATAGTGTCACTAGGAAGTGCATCCTTCATGTGAGGGTTCATTTGTGCAGACAAATGAATTGTTTGCAGTTTAAGGTGTTTGATTTAGGCTGAGTGGGAGCTCATGGTTTGGGTGAGGTTATACACCTCCCCTTTCAACTCTCAAACCCCGCTATCAGTGGATTCTACTTTCTTCAACACTCGAGATAGCATATCCTCAATCTTTGAGCTTCCTACATCACTCAATCTGGGCTATCCTTGAGGTGTTTCTGATTTTGGAGGAGGTTTGTAAGGGTTAGAACTTCGGTGATATCGCTCTTGATCTTGGGCAGATTTATATGCCCAAGTGATACTCAAACGTATCATTTTCGCCTTGTTTATTGTGCAATGTGTATACATTTTCATGTAATTGGTAATAAAATGTGAATTTATACTAACCAACATGATTAGCATTGTTTTGTAGGTAAAACATGATTTTGAGGAGCTAAAATGCATGTTGGAACAATATCGGAGTTGGACTTGGATGCGAGCACGGAAAAGAAATTGGAATGCACAATGTAAAGGGGCTCCGCGATGGAGCCGTGCCACGCTACCATCGCGGAGGCACACTGCATGGAGGATGAATTAATTTGGCAATTTCCAGTGAAGCCTCGCGACAGCTCCGTGGCACGGAGGCAAGCCTCCGCGTTGCATGCCGTGCCACGTTGAGGCTATATTCCCGGACCCTGGATTTCCAGTGAGGGTCCGCGTCCACGCCGTGTCACGGAGGCAGTGCTCCGTGTTGGCCTCCGTGACACGTTGCTTGTTATTCCGGGAAACATTCCCAATAGTATAAATAGAACACTTAGGCTTATTTTTAATTAATTCAGACTTGGTGGAGCAAGGACGTGGGTTGCAGGCAGTTGAGGGACGAAAAAGCTAAGGGTTTCTCTCTCTTTCTTTCTTCTTTCAATCAATTGTTTGTATGATTAACACTTGTTTTAGGATGATTAATCCACAAATGAGTGGCTAATTCTCTTCCTTGCTGAGGTTTTGAACAATGGTGATGAATTTTGATTATTGAATTGTATGGTTTTTCATCTTCTTCTTCTATGTTGTTCTATTAATTCTTGTTTCTACTGCATTAGTGTGTGGCCGACATTAATGTACATCTAAAAAGTCCGATTTCACTCGAGAGAGCACGAAATTGGAAAGTTGTGAATTAATAGGGTATTGTTCTTAACTTGATTTGGGAAAATTGGGTTTTGATGTGCTTTCCTGATAGAAATATACTTGAAAGCTGTATTAGTCTATTTAGGAACCGGAATTGTATTGCGAGGTCATAAATTGCATTTGATCATAGAAATGTAGACGGATGGTTTATGATTCTTAAGTGAGGTTAAATACGAGAGTTTTAATCTCTAGGCTAATGTTCTTGGCTAGCAACTAGAAGAGAAGAATAACCAAATTATGATTATAATCAAGTTCATTACTTGTTCTTAACCTTGGCATGCTCATATCCATAGTTTCAATTCAAAGTAAATATTTGTTAATAGTTTTAGTATATAATTTATAAACAAAAATTCTTTAACTTTTGGTTACGTTGTTGTCAGCATAATTAGAGGTAAACTAGAATATAGTATACTTAAGCAATTTTACTTATCCAGAGTCTCCTTGGTTCGATACTTGGCTTACTTAGCCACTTTATTACTTGTTTGACCACGTGCACTTGCGTGTCAGTTTTTAACCCATATAAGCAAACACCCGAACAACTCTCCGTCGTGATTTTGCTCTCTATTACCCCATCGATAATTTCTCTCCCCTATCCAAGATTATTAACGTTTCTCCAACCTTGTTTCTACTCCCTTGGGCGCTAAGGGCCTTGATTGGCACCTTGAAACCTAGGGTGAGAACCCTATAATTGGCCAAACATGTATTGACACTCCTCCTAATTTCTCAGAGGTTAAGCATCATCCTCAAATTGAGCCTGGAGTTAAGCAGCCGCGGCATTCACATTCCTTGTACCAGCTCCCATCATATTCTTTGTCATCAACTCTAGTTGGGTAGTCATTGTGGCAAGAGTTTCATCTCTATCCTCATCTCTCTTCCTCAGTTTCGCACTCAATAGATTTGGGGTAACACCACTAGAAGATACCTACACTTGTAATATGCCATGCTCGATTAGTCTTCGTCATGCTATCAACTAATACCTTGGCTACTCCATAGGGCTGATCCATGATGGATCCCCCAACCAAATTATTTGCCACAGACATATTGATAGAATCCAATGATTGGTAAGAACTTTGAAATAGAACCCCATCGGTTAACCATGGTTTGGACAAATGGCTACCCTTTTCTTAAACCTCATCAATGCTTCATGGAGTTGTTCCCCTGTGAGTTGTCAAAAATTAGTAATTTCATCCCTCAGCTGCAACATCCTTGAGGGAGAAAAAAAACCTATCCCAAAATGCCACCAAGTGTTTATTCCAAGAAGTAATAGATTTTCGAGGCAACTCCTCTAACCACCTGGTTGCTTCCCCAGTGAGTGAGAATGGAAAGAGTCTCAATCTGTTTGACTCTTGAGTGATATTTGTAACGTTAAAGGGTTGACAAATCTCCAAGAAGTTGCGAAGATACCTATTTGCATTCTCATTGGGCATTCCTCCACAATGTCCCTTCATTTGAAGTAAGTACAACATTGTACTCATCACATGGAAAATTGCATTCCCTACCATAGGAGGTAGGCGAATTGCACCTGCTACATCGGGAATCACGGGGTCATCATCCTCATGATCTATATGCCCATCCACCAAACTTTCTCATTCTAGTGAATGCTGGCTCATATAAACTTCAACCTAGAAGACACCAACTAAGATTGTAAATTCAAACCAATAAAGATGCAAGATCAACTTAAAATAACAACAACTAAAGGTTGTAAAACTATATTGCCCGGCAACGACGCCATTTTTGATAACGTCCAAACTACACCCTTCTTTATGAAAGAGCATAAACGGTTGTTGTATCAAAACAAATAACCCGATGGGTGTCGGGGTCAAATCCCATAAGGAATGTTAGTTGATCACACAATAGTCGTCTATTAAATTGAATTAATTTGCATCAAAGTTGCAAAACTAGTAAATGGATATTTGGGGGACTCACGATTTATGAAATAAAATACAGAATTACTAAAAATAGGGGCAAAGTATAAAAAAGACCAATGGAGAGACTACTAGGGATGTGATATTGATAAAAGCTTCAATTGGTAGGAATTGTGAATTGCTCCTATTCTTACTCAACAATAAGATTAGTTGTAGATTAGGCGACATCTTAAGTTTCTCAACCAATTAGATGTCTTATACCTTGAATTTTCTCAAATCCCAAGGTTCATCTTCACAACAACCACATCATCTTGGGTATGGATTTAGTAATTCTTGCTTCAATCCTTAATGGATGTGTAATAATGGGTTTTGGCTATGTCTAGCCCAATCCCACATAATTACCATCCAAATACCCAATAGTGTTTCCTCACCCATACCTTAATTTCCTTTTTCAAGCAAAATCAATGTAAGGAAATACAACCCACATTTTCAACTATGAGTTTTCAACTTAAAATTCATAGGAAACACAAAAATCAGACTAATTGAGTAAATATAAGATCAAATACACAATACCTAACCCAAATCAACCCCAATCATTCACACACTCCTAGTAAAGAGTTTAGCCACTCATATAAGTAAAATAAGACATTGCATTAATCAATAATTCAATATCCATTCACAAACTTGAGTAAAAGAAATTCAAGCAAGGTCTAAACTCCAATGGAAGTTTCCACCTTCACAATGAAGAAGGTGACTTTCTCTTTCTATTTTTCTCTACTTTCTATGCAATCCCAAAGCAATAGAATAATAAATACTTCTCAAATGGAATATTTAAGTCTTTTTTGAGAGGTACAAAAGTAGAACACAGATCTGCTCCTCTTTTTTCATGTTTGACATTTTGCCCCTAGCTAACGGGCCTCACTTTTGATTCACCGGTTGTTCCTGGTATAGGTTCATGAAACGCCGGTCATTTAGAGTTAAAGGACAGTGAGTCTTTTTTGCCCTTCGGTGCTGGCACCGGCGGTTCGCCGGTTGGTCCTAGCTCTTGGAAGTAAATTCTTCAGCACTTTGGCATTGGCACCGGCAGTTCTTTGGTGCTTATCTGTGGTTCACCGGTCTCCACACTTCTTTTAGACAGTAGGAAATTGCGATCAATCCAATGTTTTTTTAGTGTCCTCCGGTGGAGCGCCGGTCATCAACTTTATTTCTAAGGTTTATTCTCAATTTCATGCTTTTCTCCATTAGAGTTAAGTAGCTGCAAGGATCAAAGAGAAAAGACATAAATCCACCTAATCGACTTGAAAACTAAGCAAAAACTCATGTTTAAGAGCCTAATGAGTTGGTAAATTACCAACTCATCAAAAACTTCTCCTCTTGGAGTCCCACCTCTATCTTAATAGCCGCTCAAAAGAGTTTCATCGATATCATGATAGTGGTGGAGTCTCATTTAGGAAGCAATCTCCTTGCTCAACCCGGCTCTGAACTGAGTTATGGCATTCAAAGGATCTTCATCAAAATCAATCTGTATCTTCAAGAGTTGGAACTCATCATAGTATTGCTCTACACTCTTGGTGCCTTGTTGTAAAGCGTAGATCTTCTTTTGTTTCTCTTGGAAGTACCTCTTAGTAACATACTTCCGCCTCAAAATAGCTTTCAACTCTTCCCAAGGTGGAGTGGGAGACAAACCACGCATCTGTCGTGCCTTGCCTTGAGTTTCCCACCATATGGAAGCAAAACACTCAAATTGAGCAATGGCATAAGACACCTTCCGGACATCGGCCATCTCATTTTTCAAGAAGATCCTATCACATTGCATCACCCAATCAAGAAAGACATCTGGGTTGCTTTCACACTTGAAGGAAGGAACAGTCACTTTGATGGAGTTGAGACTCATGTCCCGACCTACACTATTTTCATTGAACTCATGAACCCACTAAGGATCCTCAACATAGAACTCATCATGGTAACGTCGACCACGGTGGTCATCTCTTCGATAATCACCCCCATTTCTACTCATGTGATGGATAGGACCATGTCGACCTCCTCTTCCACGGTGAGGACCT
Organism: Datura wrightii; assembly: GCA_035772735.1. NCBI lineage: Eukaryota > Viridiplantae > Streptophyta > Magnoliopsida > Solanales > Solanaceae > Datura > Datura wrightii. The sequence goes on along the minus strand of JASDFA010000007.1, from coordinate 28,163,101 downwards.
TGAATGTTCATGTGTGTCCCTCTCATATGGTTGTGGTAATCATTGGGAACATCATCGAACTCCTTTTTGAACTCCTCATGGAATTCACCATCCAAAGGTTGGGCATTGCGGATTGGACGGACATTTAGAATTGGAAGTCGGGTATTTGGTGGAGGAAAAGGTATATGTGGGTGTGGTGGTGAAGGAACATATGGTTATGGTTGAGAAACATATGGTAGGGTAGTATTAGGTAATGGGGTGGTAGAAGATGGTAGGGGAGTGGTATAGGTAGAGTGGAATAGACTATGGAAAAGTCTGTGGTGAAATTGATGAAGAGGAGTCATGACGAACTCCACTTGTTTGGCCATGGTGATAGAAAGGAGTAGAATAAGAGTTTCTATGCCATGTTTCATGGTCCAAGAAACAAGTTTCCAAGTTATCCAACCTCCCTTCCATACGGAAAGATAAAGTGGCTAGCATGTTCACCACATCATGCAAAGTTGGTTTTCCGGTGGGCACCTGATTCACCTCATCTTGATTGGCTATTGTACCTATGGAAGAGACATAAACAAATCAAGCAAACTCGTTAAGTTAGTGAAAAGAATTCACACTTTCTCAAGGAAAGCTCACCTTAGATGCCTCACAATTTCCACGACCAAAGATTGTAGCTTGTGTAGTTCATTGAGTTTTAAGTGGCCAAGCTCAACTTGAGGTCTAGAATGTATTCTTGTTGACTCAATGAAGAAAGGCACAAGCTAACCTGATGGAATCTAAAAAAGTCAACAAGAATAAAGAAAAAAATGCTAGAAGAAGAAGCATAAAAAAAATCGGGCTAAAAAACTAAGTAACAAAAAGTAGGTGAAGTACTTGATGTTAGTTGTTTTTAGGAATTAAATGATGAAAAAACTCAAGAACTAATTAAACAACTAATTAAATATGTTAATGAGATGTTAGTGTAGAAATCAAAATAAAAATGAGTTTGGAAGTAAAACCGTGAAGTTTGGACACTTAAAAAAAATTTTGGGTCCAAAAAAGTCCCAACACTTGAAAAAAAAATTGTCCATAAAGCCAAAAACCTGAAAGTTCATTCTCTGAAATTGTGCCACATATGCGTGAGCTGTGAGTGGGCATCGCTGGCCTCGCGTCTGGTGATTGGGGCTGATCTGGCGCCGTGTTAGCGCTATGCTGGAGTGGATGTGGTTTGCCATGCTGGCGCGACTGTTGTGTGGAAGATAGCTGGTGAGATGGTGTTGAAGTGTCAGCTGACATCCACGTGGAATTTTTTTTTAACTCTGGATCTTTTTTTCAACTAATAATTTCCATATGTGGACCCACTAACACATTTACACCAAATTTAAGGGGAGAAATAGATCAAAAGTACCTTTGGATCTTCTTCTTCATCTTGAAGATATGAAGATCAACAAGAACATCAAGAACATGAAGAAAAAAACCCTTGATCAAAACTTCTCCAAATGAACTCAAAATTTAGGATTTTCTTTTCCTTAACGTAGAGAACGAAACCCAGTCAAAATTAAGCTCTAATTCAACCCCAATCAATAAGACCCAATTGGAATTTTAATGAAGTCTTCAAACTTCAAGGTCTTTAATCGTAGATTAATATCCAAAACTCGAATTTCAAGAAGAACCTAAGATTAGTCACAAAAAACGCTAGGGAACAAGAATCTAGTGTAAAAAATGACAATTAAATAAAAAACTGATTGGAATTAGCAACCCTTATGAAAAAGTTACAAGGACCTCCAACTCACAAATCAACAAACACCTAGATCTTAGGAAGACCTCAAGGGATATAATCCCCTTGCAATCATCCTATCTGCACAATTAACAATTAAAGGTTAGACAAAGGCTAAGCAATTTACTACACTCAAAATATTCTTTGTTCAAAGTCATGAAAAATACCCTATGAAAATTAAAAGAAATCCTATTTATACCAAGTAAGGAAAGTGAGAGACTATTACAAATTCCCTTAACAAATAAGGGCCTTGTTTGGATGGTCCTCCTTTTTCCTTGAATATCAAGATTAGCCAATTTCACTTCTAGCCACTTTCTTCACTCCTTTGGCCATATTGTGTTCCTTATTCTTCCAAAGCTATGATCCAAACATGGAATCCTTCGGATGTCTCCCATATGCACTCAAGTGCCTCCTTTTTCATGAAGAGGCCTTGTAGATCTTGGAGCTCTCTTGCTTGGCTCTTTGTGAACGGTCTTGAAGGAACATGGATTGCATCAACCTGGTGCTATGAGCTTCCATTAGTATCCACTACCTAAAATTGTCTATATCTGGGACACACAATCTACCTTGGTAATGGAGCACACCATCTCTCACTTTGGAGAATGCTTTCATCTCTTTCCTTAGTACTGCTTCCTTCAGCTTGAGCAAAATTGGTTTTTCATCCTACTTTGGCTTAACCTCTACTACCAGGGAGGATTCTGACCCGCTCTAGACTACAACCCCACCTTTTGTTGAGTCAACCAACTGGAACCCCAACCGAGGTAGTCTGTGAACATCTCCAACTAACTCTCTTTTACCATCCTCAACATGAGCAACACTCCCCATAGAAAATCTGTTGAGGGCGTTAGCCACTATGATGGCCTTACCCGGGTGATATAAAACGCTCATGTCGTAGTCTTTCAGCAACTCTAACCACCTTCTGTGACGCAAATTTAGGTCCTTCTGGCTGAACACATTCTGTAAACTTTTGTGATTAGTAAAAGTATCCACATGAACCCCATGAAGATAGTGTCTCCAAATCATCAAAGCGCACACTACCGCTGCCAATTCCAGTACATGAGTTGGATAGTTCTTCTCATGAACTTTGAGTTGTCTGGAAGCGTAAGCTATAACTTTCCCATGCTGCATCGAACATAACCGAGGCCAACTCATGAGGCATCACAATAGATCACAAATCTGTCTGAACCTTTTGGCAGAGTCAAGACTGGGGCTATAGTAAATCGAGTCTTAAGCTCCTGAAAGCTATTCTCACATGCATCAGACCACTAAAACTTCACCTTCTTCTGAGTTAGTTTGGTCAAAGGGGAGGCAATGGAGGAGAACCCTTCAACGAACTGTCTGTAGTAACTGGCTAGACCCAATAAACTTCTAATTTTTGATGGTGAAGTGGGTCTTTGCCAGTCCTTGACTGCCACTATCTTTTGAGGATCCACCTGAATACCCTCATTGGAGACCACATGGCCGAGGAAGGCAACTAATTTCAGCCTGAATTCGCACTTGCTAAATTTGGTGAACAACTGGCGGTCCCTGAGAGTCTGCAACACTATCCTCAGGTTGTCGGCATGCTCCACCTCTATTATGGAGTAAACCAGAATATCATCTATAAAGACTATAATGAACATGTCCAGGTAAAACTTGAATACCCTATTCATCAGATCCATAAAAGCTGCAGGAGAATTAGTTAGTCCAAAAGACATAACTATATATTCATAGTGACCATATCGAGTTTTGAAGGTTGTTTTAAGAATATCACATTCTCTAACCCTGAGCTGGTGGTATCTTGATCTGGGATCTATCTTATAAAAAAACTAGCTCCCTGAAGTTGGTAAAACAAGTTATCAATACTTGGTAGAGGATACATATTCTTGATTGTGACTTTGTTCAGTTGACGGTAGTCAATGCACATTCTGAGTGCACCATCTTTCTTTCGCACGAATAGGACTAGAGCACCCCATAGAGAGATACTAGGTCTGATGAAGCCCTTATCTAAATGGTCTTTCAACTGTTCCTTCAACTCCTTAACCTTAGCTGGAGCTATTCTGTATGGAGGAATAGAGATAGGCTGTGTATCTGGAAGAAGGTCTATGCCGAAGTCTATTTCCTGTTTGAGAGGAGCTCCAAGATGATCTTCGGGAAACACATCAGGAAACTCATTCATAACTAGAAATGACTAAAGTGTCAGAGTCACAAAACTAGAAACATTGACCCTAACGAGGTGGTAGATGTACCCTTTAGTGATCATCTTCCTAGCCTTAAGGTATGAAATGAAACGATCGTTAGGCGCTGAAGTAGTACCTTTGCATTCGAAGACTACTTCATTAGGAAACTAAAACCTCATGACCTTGGTTTTGCAGTCAACTGAAGCATAGCAAGAATGCAGATAGTCCATTCCAAGAATAAGGTCGAAGTCAACCATATCTAGCTCTACTAGATCAACTTAGGTGAGTTTATACAATACTGTGACCGGACAATCCTTTTACACCCGGCTAGCTTTAATTCACTCACCAACCAGAGTAGAGGCTGAAAATGGCTCTGAGAGGATTTCTGAACTCAAATCAAATTGGACATCAATGTAAGGATTCACGAAGGAAAGGGTGAATCTTTGATATAGTAAAACATACACATATATTTGAAAGAGATGTGACATACCAGTTCCTACATCAGGTGAATTCTCCTAGTCCTATTGGGAGGATAAAGCATAGAAGCGGTTTTGGTGCTGATCGCCACCTGTACCTGAGGTGGTACCCTAATGAAATGGGCGTCCTGGCAGAGCTGTTGACATAGTGGATGGGGCCTTCCCCCGTCCTGCTAACAAGCAATCTCTTAATCTGTGACCTAGTTGTCCACACCCAAAACTACTATCCTTTCCCAAACAGCACTCCACCAAATGGTTCTTGTCACACTTGGGATAGGCTGGAAAAGTGCGGCTATTGGAGATATAGCTCTGGACTTGGAGCCTAATATCCCACTGCTCCTATCCTTATGGGGCTTGGAAGATGGAGCACTAGCTAAGGAAGGTGCTGGAGGCCTCTGCTGCTGTTGGGGGCATTTACCACTGCTTGACATTACCAGGAATACTCAAACTGACCGGTTCTGGCCCGTTTACTCTCTCTCTCTCTATCTCCTTCAACTTTTCTACCTCTATCTTTTGTGCATGAATGATGACACTGGAGAGGTCTATGTCTTCGATAAGCATTGCGGTCCTGCATTTCATGACCACAGTGTTTGAGACTCCATTAATGAACTTGAGCATGCGAACCCTCAACTCAACAACCATTTATGGAGCATATTTCGACAACTGAGTGAACTTCAGTGCGTACTCCTGTACTTTCATGTTGTTCTTCCTCATGTTCGTGAATTCAACAACATTATCTTCTCTTAAATCCCGAGGAAAGAACCTATCCCAAAATACCATAACAAACTCATCCCACTCCACCGAACTTGCACCATTTTGCCTTCCCTCCTTCCATTGCTTATACCAAATCTAAGTCACCCCTTTCAACTGATAGGCAGCCAGATCAGCACTTTCTACAGAGGTAATGTTCGGCTTCTGTGGTGACTCCACGCAAGTGCACGTGGTTGAACAAGTGGTAAAGTGGCTAAAGTAAAGCCAAGTATTGATCCCACGGGGACTGAGCTACGGTACTAATTAACTTAAGTGTTAATGAACTATATCTTTAAGAATGCAAACAACCAAATAAATAATATTTTGAGAGTTTGAATTTACTAATTAATAAGAATCTAAGGCAAAATTATAAAGTGAGTTTGAACAATAGTAATGAGCAAGCTGAGGTTAAAACGAACATGCAGGGAATTAATTTATCAATACAATTCAGTCAATCTTTCCTTCGGTTGCTAGTCAAGAATTATTGCCTATGGGTTGGAACTTTCGACTCCTATCCAACTTAAGAATTATGAGCCTTAATCTACATTTCTGTGATAAAAGAATTTCAGGTTCGAGCCATACATTCCCGATTCCTTAATTGACTAATAAGACTTTTAGATATATTTCTATTCTGAATGTAAATCAATTCTCAATTTTCCAAACTAAGAAGAGATCATATCCTACAAATTCACATCTTTCCAATTTCTTTCCTTTTCAAAATCAAAATTGGATTTTTTAGATATACATTAACATTGGCTAAACATTAATGCAGTAAGAACAAGAATTGATAGAACAACCATTGAAGAAAAGATGAAAACTGAAATGATTAACAACTACATTCCACTACAATTGTTCTTAACCTCAGCAAGAAGTGAATTTATCCACTCATTTATGGATTAAACATCATCAAATAAGTATAATTCATACAAACAATTGAGATAAAAGAGAAAGAGATAGAGAAGAACCCTAGAATTTTCGTCCCCTCAACAGCCTGTAACCCACGTTCTTGCTCAACCAAGTTAGAATGTTTAAAATAATACCTAAGTGTGATATTTATACTGTTGAGAATTTTTCCCGTAATAACAAGCAATGTGGCACGGAGTGTATCGCGGAGCACTCCCTCCGTGCCATGGAGGTATCGCGGACCCTCACTGGAATTCGGCTCCTCAACAATTTCACCTCAGCATGCCACGACCTGCATCGTGGAGCCTGGCTAACGTGACACGGTGCTATCGCGCACCTTCACTAGAAATTGCCAAAATTATTTCATCTGAGGCAGAGTGCCTCCGCGATGGCAATGTGACACGGCTCCATCGCGGAGACTGTATTTTTGCTGCTCTTCCTTGTCATTTTCCACTCCTTGTTTCCAAGTTCATTCTCAATCTTTACCAGCATGCATTTTAGCTTCCAAAATTTTCTTTTACCTGCAAAACAACACTAATCATGTTGGTTAGTATAAATCCACATTTGTACTAAAAATCACATGAGAATGTACACATAAAAATTGATAAACAAGATGAAATGAAGCGTTTGAGTATCACTTGGGCATGCAATTCTGCCCAAGATCACTTACCCCACACTTAAGCTCTTGTTCATCCTCGAACAATACTCTCACATCTCATGCAATTGACCCTCACGCATAGCTACTTTGGCTCGACAATTCAAGCTACGACTATATAGATTATTTAATATAGCAAATCATCAGGAAAACATGCATGGTCTCATCACTACAATGAAGTACATCACATTAAGATCTCCTAAGCTCAAGAATAAATTCTCGATCTTGGCAATCTCATGAAAATCAACTGATCAAGACATCCGACATGAAATTAATCTCTCTTCAAGCATGTGCCCTCACAGCACAGAGAACTTCCCCATTGCCATCATATGATTTCCGAAGCACTACATGTAGGGGTATGTGAATACGATTTTGCTCTCTCTCCCAAAGAATTCACATGCATCATGTCATGAACCATAGGCTTGCCTATAGTGTATTACTCCACTAATATAAGGACGCATGATGCAAGATCACGTAGGACTTAACAGTTTCTAATGTAAGCTAAGGAACTAGCAAATACTGGGCTAACCAATAATAGCAACTAGCTTCCTTAAGCGTTTTTCAATGCATCCCACCATCATTACGGGCATTGTTTCTTCCTTCATCCTCCCATTCTTGAAGAAATTTTTTTCTTTGTTTTTGTTCCCATTTCTTTAAGCACACTCGACTTACTAGCAAAGATTAGTTATACATCTTTATTTTATTTAATTTCAGCAAGTGCACCTTTGACCTTTTCTTTAACTTTCACCACTTCCGCTTTTCCATCCTTTTACAATTCTCACTCCTTTACACCGTGGGAAAATTATTTTTTTCTTGAGCGCTTAAGAGTTTTGGATCAAATTCACGGCTAATGAAAAGAAGGGATTAAGCTCGGTTTGAACCTCTTCAAAGAAAGGAAAAAAATAGGCTAAGGCTCAATGGGGCTAACTAGGATGTACATTCAAGGTAGGTATGATAATGGAGAAACTTTCGGTTTAATCAAAGAAATGCCTACATCCTTTCCTACAATACACATCCTTCATTTCGTTTAGTACACACACCAAGCAAGTTCTGGACACTTCACAATAGCATGGAATAATCGAAACCTCACCTCACACTCATTGCACATGCTCAACTCAAAACATATTCACAAACTCTTCAATCAGCTAATTACAAGAATTCACTATTAAGCCTCGATCACACCGAATCGAACTCTATGGCCTAGGTATCTCAACATGTTTCCACATTTGCATGCTTTCATAAGAATCACTTTTGCATCTTAATATCATGTACAACACGTAACAAGAATTCTGAACCATGAAGTAATGACACGTTTGGGAAACAAACAAAAGAAAGAAAATATAGAAAGAAAAAACTACTTCTATCGACTACATTTCCCATAAGACGATCGTCATCAATCCATCATAGGGAACGGTCACTGTCTACGACTTCGGTTCAATGGGACTATTCTCGGTAAAAGCACCGAAAACAAAGGCCGAGAAACCCAACATAAAAGAAATTCAACAAAAATTTTAAAGATTTCAATAATTTCGATAGAAAACAAAAATATTTACACAATAACCAACCAACAACAGCTCAACACAGCACACAATAGCTTAACATTCATTACAACACCACTTGATTACAAAACACATAACACAAAGTCAACAGGGTCACATTTTTCACAAGCATGACACACAACATAAACATACACAAAAACGAAGCTGGCACCTAACTACTCCCACCCCACACTTAAATCAAACACTATCCCCAGTGTTCACATAATTTCAACATATCACAAAGGTAGGTGGTGAAACTCCCTGATCAATCAAAAGTATTCAACTTCTTTATCAAGTGTTGTTGCCTCGTCTCCCATATCAGAATCACCCCAACTGTCCTCATCTCACTCAACATCTGAGTCCTCCTGGCGTGTCTCCTCATTGGTGGGGACATCATCATCTACGGGCTCCACAAATGCGGGCCCCACTCTATATAGAGCTCGGGCATTCTCGCCAAATGGGTAATCCAGCTCGAGCTGCCACAACTCATCCTCTATTGCCGGCCTCCCGCCAATGCGCAACTACAACATCTGCATCCCGTACATGCGGGCCATATACTGGTCATCCCGAGCATGTTGCTCGGCTAGTGTGAGCATCGACTCATGAGTAGTGTCAGGTCCCTTGGTTTTGGTGACATCCAATGTACGCCTGTCAATTTGTGGGATGTAATCCAGGGCCTCCTTCTCGATATCATGGCCCCTCAGGAACGTGGTAAGCAAACCACCGAACCCGTATATGTGCCCTTGATGCAATCGGGCTCTCTTCATGGCGGAGATGATCACCGCCCCAACATTTATTTCAAGCCCCTTCATCAGGGCATACACCAAGCACACTCGATCTTGGGTGACATCTGTCATGTGTACCCCCAGGATCAAGCATGAGCACACAATTTTCAGCCAGATCCTGGCTTCCCTGTTCATCTGCGAGTAGGGCAATGTCTGGTGGTAGCCCCTCTCCTTGTTCCCTTGTTGTCGAACGGGCTCCACATAGAGTGCGTCTTATGTCCGCATAAGGTGGAGTGATGTTCAGATGACGGAGGATATGGGCGTCAGTGTCCCGCGCCCCAATGTAGCATTCAAGTGATGGGGCTCAAAAGTGACAACCTACCCCTTGATATTGACGGTGTGACTGCGGAGGGTCGGGTTCCAGTTGTCATAAAACTCCCGAATGAGATAGAGATTGCACTCCCTAGGCGCTTTGAAGATGAAGTTAATCCCAGCGGTGTCAATCCGATGTAAAATCCGCGAGAATTCCTGTGCCAGCGACTCCCGTGCTATTTGCTCCTCTGGGAAGTATTTGGTTTCTTTGTGTTTTGCATACCATTTCTTCCCTTCATCAGTCACCCATCGGGTTCCATATTGTTGATGTTGGCCTCTCGGAACCGCTGGTGCTGCTGGAACTGTTGTTCCCAATCTTATCCTTTTCCTACCAGCGCCCGATGTGGTGCCCCCTTTCCCTTATCTTGCCTACCTGACATTGTTCCTGTACAATCAAACAGACAATCCCAGTGTTATTCAAGTCATAATTAGCTTCAACTAAGGTTGGGTTTAATTAGGTCACCCCACACTTAGTCTTTAGCCACAATCAAAACAATTCGATAAGACATTCATGATTTTCCTCATTCTTAATATTCAACCGTCTTATTTCATTCATATAAATCGATGGAACAATTACTATGTACTACTCATACTTCTTATAATGAATAAAATTATCGCCATCGATTCACTTTCAACATCATAGCACTTAGCCAAATTTTTTTTCTCAACAACCTATGCAATTCACCAATTTTCATTCTCCCGAAAATCCCTTGTCTACTTAGCATATTCAACATTAGTCACATTATCATTCACTTCATCCAACATGCACAACCCAATTTTGTTCAACATTTCAAACAATTTTAGTCTTCTTCCTATTCAATTTCCAACCCTAGCTACCAATTTCGCAAAAATTCAATAACACATGCATTCATCAGGTTCATATACTCACAATGATACTATGAACACCAATCAATCATAACTTAAATGAATTCAAGCTTAATTCTCACTTAGGGAAGGGTTCAATCACTACCCATGTTCAAGAATCTAAAATTCAAGCAAAAATGAGGTAAAGTTCAAGAACATACCTTTAATCCGATGAAATTGAAGAAAACTTGAAGAAAATTGATGCCTAGGTCCGTGTCACGTTGGGGGAGAAGGGAATTTGGGGTGCTGGTCGCGGAGGGAATTGAAAATAATGAAAGAAATGAGGGAAATCGGGGTTTTAAAAGTGTTTTTCGCGCGGGTTACCCGGCGACCCGGTGTGACCCGACACGAAATAACACTCAACGTGTCACGGAGGGTAACACGGAGCACCCCCTCCGTGACACGGAGCCATCGCGCCATTGTTCTGGAATTTTTTAAAAAATCCGGAATAGGCTGCAACGTGTCACGGAGGGTAACGCGGAGCACCCCCTCCGTGACGCGGAGCCATCACGTAGGCTCACTGTAATGTGTCAATTTTTAGTTTTCTCACCTCGATTTTTTCCTTTGCATTTCTTTGCATTTTTGCCCTCCGTTCCACCTGAAAATCATTTCACCACAAGAAATTGGTTAGAATTCATAGGTTTCAATGCATAAGTATTTTTTTTTCTTTTTTTCTTTTTCTCTTTCTTCTTTTCTTTACAAATATTTCTACTCATCTATTACAACAATTTCACGAGTTGCCTCCCGTGCAGTGCCTGATTTACCATCGTGGCTTGACGTCATTCACGTTCAATAATACTCTAAAGTGATGGACATTTTCTCTCAAATAACGCCCTCACCCCAATAATGCTTACATCGCTACCCATTTACTAAGAACGTGGAACTTCTATCTTCTTGCCACAACTCCACTGCCCCGTGCGGGGTCATTCTTACCACCTCAAACGGCCCTGACCATTTGGACCGCAATTTTCCTGGAAACAACCTCAATCTTGAATTGAATAGCAATACTTTCTGCCCCGGCTCAAAGATCTGATGCACCATATGCTTATCGTGCCACCTCTTTATTTTCTCTTTGTAGCACTTGGCACTTTCATAAGCATGCCAATGAAACTCATTAAGTTCGCTGAGTTGCATCAGCCTCTTCTTACCAGCTAGCTCTAGATCCATGTTCAATTTCCTCACGGCCTAGAAAGCTTGGTGTTCTAGCTCCACAGGAAAATGAGACGCCTTTCCATAGACCAATCTGTACGGAAAAGTCCCAATTGGTGTCTTGTACGCAGTTTTATAAGCCCACAACGCATCGTCGAGTTTGCTTGACTAATCACTACATTGTGCATTCACTGTTTTGTGTAGAATCTGCTTTACTTCTCTGTTCGACACCTCCACTTGCCCACTAGTTTGGGGATGATATGTTGTTGCTACCTCGTGGCGCACCCCATACTTAGCTAGCAAATTCTTGAAACTTGCATTTATAAAATGAACCCCTCCATCACTTATAATGGCTTGGGGTGTCCCGAACCTGGTGAAAATGTTCTTTTTCACAAATTTTGTTACCACCTTGTTGTCATTCCTGGGGAAAGCTATTGCTTCAACCCACTTTGATACATAATCAACGGCTACCAAGATGTAACGATTACCAAATGACGGTGGGAACGGGCCCATGAAATCTATACCCCATACATCAAAGATCTCCACTTCTAATATTTGCTGCAGTGGCATTTCTTGCCTTCTACCAATTGTGCTTGTTCTTTGACATCTATCGCACATTTTTACGTATGCCATAGAGTCTCTAAACAGCGTAGGCCAAAAGAAACCTGACTGTAGCACCTTGTGCGCTGTCTGCTCGCCTCCGTGGTGCCCTCCATACAATGAAGAGTGACAACTCCTCAACACTTCTGCAACCTGGATCTCCAGGATGTATCTTCTCATCACCTGATCCGGTCCTTGCTTAAACAAGTATGGCTCATCCCAAATATAATACCTGCAATCATGTCTCAACCTCTGCTGAGCCATAGCCTCCGGTGGATAGACTCCACTCACTAGCCAATTCACAATGTCTGCATACCAAGGGATTTCAGCTTCCCTTATTGCCAAGAGCTGCTCATCCGAGAACTCCTCTTTGATGTTGTCACCTTCCTTCACATGCGACCGACTTTCCAATCGCGATAGGTGATCTGCCACTTGATTCTCGCTCCTCTTTCTGTTCCGAATCTTTAGGTCAAACTCTTGTAACAACAAGATCAATCTGATTAGCCTGGGCTTTACATCCTTCTTGTTAAACAGATACCGAATCGCTGCATGATCAGTATACACCACTACTCTAGAACCCACCAAGTAGAACCTGAATTTATCAAATGCGAACACCAATGCTAGCATCTCCTTTTCAGTGACTATATAATTGACTTGGGCTGCATCAAGAGTTTTGCTTGCATAATGAATGGAATGAAAAATTCTTTTCCTCCACTACCCCAATACCTCTCCTATAGCCACACCGCTTGCATCACACATTAGTTCAAACGGTTGTTCCCAATCCGGAGAAATGAGGATAGGTGCTTCTATCAACTTTCGTTTCAACTCCTCGAATGCTTTGACACAATCCTCATCAAACTTGAACTTCACCTCTTTTTCTAGCAACCTGCATATTGGTCTAGAAATTTTAGAGAAGTTCTTGATGAACCGTCTGTAGAACCCTACATGTCCGAGAAAACTGCAAACACCCTTCACTGACATAGGTGGTGGTAGCTTTTCAATAACCTCGATCTTTGCACGATCGAATTCCAACCCCTTGCAAGACACTTTATGGCCAAGGACGATACCCTCCTTGATTAAGAAATGAAATTTCTCCCAGTTGAGTACAAGGTTGGATTCTTCACAACGAGCTAGCGCCCTGTCAAGATTCTGCAAACAAGTAGCAAACGAATTACTGAAAATAGAAAAAACATCCATAAATACCTCGACGAAGTCTTCCACCATATCGTGGAAGATCGCTATCATGCATCTATCGAATGTGGCGGGTGCATTGCATAAACCAAATGGCATCCGCCTGAAAGCATATGTCCTATAAGGACATGTGAAAGTAGTCTTCTCCTGGTCCTCTGGTGCTATGGCTATATTGTTATAACTAGAATACCCATCAAGGAAACAGTAATATTCTTGACCTGCCAATCTGTCCTGATCAATAAATGGGATAGGATATTGATCTTTCCTTGTAGCCTCATTGAGCTTTATGTAGTCCATGCAAATCCGCCAGCCTGTGACTGTGCGTGTAGGGATCAACTCATTTTTCTCATTGGTGACCATGGTCATCCCTCCTTTATTTGGCACACATTGAACGGGGCTGACCCATTCGTTGTCTGAAATAGGATAGACCACACCTGCATCAAGCCACTTAATCACTTCCTTCCTAACCACATCCTTCATCATTGGATTCAACCTCCGCTGATGTTGTACAGTTGCCTTTGCTCCTTCCTCCATAAAAATTTTGTGTGTGCAAAAAGATGGATTGATACCCCGAATGTCTGACATTTGCCAGCCCATTGCTTTCTTCCTCCTCTTGAGAACCACCAATGCATCCTTTACCTGTGTCTCCGTCAATTCTGCGGAGATGATGACTGGCAAGGTGTCATCTTCCCCCAGAAAGACATATTTCAAATGTGGAGGCAATGTTTTCAATTCCAGTTTTGGTGCTTCCTCAATAGATGGTTTTGGCAATGGTTCCAGGGACCTCATTAATGGCTGAAAGTCTTGCTTCCTGAGATACCATTTTGATTCATTTAGCATTTGCACCATCTCATAAGTATATCTATCTCCGAAATGATCGCAGCTCATCAATGCTCTCCCCAATGGATCTCGAGAATCAACAATCTGAAGAATTTCTTCTTTGTTTAGCACATTGATTGCTGAAAGCTCCTCATAGATGGCTGGAAGCTTCATGTCCTTATACATATCAAATACCTCTACTTTGTCATGCGCTCGCATGGTTAGCTGGCCTGCATCTACATCAATCAAAGCTTTCCTGGTTGCCAAGAAAGCACGTCGCAAAATAAATGGGACTTCCGCATCCGGCTCAAAATCTAAGACAATAAAATCCACCGGGAAGATGAAGGAGCCCACTTGCACCAGCACGTCCTCCGCAATTCCATATGGTCTGGCCAAAGAATGGTTTGCTAACTGCAAGATCACTGTAGTTGGTCTAGGACTGCCCAGCCCCAACTTCTTGAACACCGATGTTGGCATCAAGTTTATGCTCGCTCCCAAATCACACAGTCTGCGAGCTCGGATACTTTGCCCGATTGTGATCTGAATTGTAAAGCTCCCAGGGTCCTTGAGCTTTGTTGGAAACCTGTTCTGAATCCGGGAAGTGCACTCCTCAATAAGCGCCATCGTAGCATACTCCGTCAATCTTCTTTTGTTGGCTACGATGTTCTTGATATACTTTGCATATTTAGGCACTCCCTGCAAAACATCAACCAAAGGTAAATTAATGTGTACCTGTTTATGCACCTCCATGAACTTTTTAAAGCAAGCTTCCTCCTTGTGTTTCTTTAATCTTTGAGGTAACGGGGGTGGTGGTCTTTCTGCTTCAGCTGCCTTCTCTTTCCCCCTCTCATCATCATGTTCCCTGTCTTTCTCCACTGCTCCTGATTGCTAAGGTGGTCTTTCTGGTTCCACCTCCTTGAGTTGTAAACCACTCCTTGTGGTCACTGCATTAACCTTCTTGGGATTCGGGTTAGTGTCACTTGGTAGTCCTCCTCTGGGCCTGGTGTTTTGAGCTCCATCTAGTTGTCCAAACTGGTACTCCAACGCCTTTGTAGCTAACTGGTTGTTTTTTAAGTCTGCCGCTAATTTCACATAATCAACCTGAATTTGAGCATGGTTAGCTATCATTGTTTTAAACATTTCCTCAATGCTGATGGGTGGTGGAGGAGGTGCATTGTTTCCTCTGTACTGAGACTGATAATTCTGATGCCCCCCCTTAATTTCTCTGCACACCCTGATTCGAACTCTGCCCTTGATGGTTGTTACTACCCTAAGAGAAATTCGGATGATTCCTCCAATTTGAGTTGTAATTATTGCCATACTGTTGGTGATTATTTCTCTAGATGTTCCCAACAAAGTTTACTGAATCTGGATTTGCACCACAACACTCAGCCGAGTGTTCATTACTACCGCATACTTCACACCAAACCTGCTGCACTACATTAACTGGGGCTTGTGGTTGATTCAAAATCATACTGCTGAAGTGGGTGTTGAGTTGATTTTGCAATGCAACTATCTGTGCAGCGATAGCTGTAAAACACCCCACCTCAAAGACTCCTGCTGCTTTCCTTGTTCCTCCTCTTGAAGAGTCTGCATTCCACTCTGGATTTCCCTGTGAAATATGATTTAACAAAGTATACAACTCCTCATAAGTGTTTTCTAACGCTTGTCCCCCAGCTGCTGAGTCTAGCAAAATTTTTGTGTGGGATTCCAAACCCTCTATGAAAGTATGCAACAACACATTGTTGGACTGGTGATGGTGAGGACAATCCCTTAGCAATGATTTGAACCTTTCCCAAGCTTGATACTGATTCTCCCCCTGTCTTTGTTTAAAACATAGAATCTGACTTCTAAGTCTTGCTGTTTTCCCGGATGGAAAGAATCGTATCAAAAATTTTCTTGCAAGATCATCCCAAGTGGTGATAGAGTTAGGTGGTTCAGCTTTCAACCACCTCTTTGCTTCCCCCAATAATGAAAATGGGAATAATGTAAGCCTTACGTAATCGGATGATACTCCAGCGGGGATGTAAGTATCACTTATCTACAAAAAGTTTTGGAGATGTTGTTGTGGATCTTCATGAGGGAGACCTGTGAATTGCCCGCTGGTGTGCAACAATTGCACCATGTTCTGTTTAAGCTCAAACCCCCCTCTAGGCTCTGGTCTGCGAATACTAGATGTAACATTGTTAGCATGTGGGATTGCCACTTCGCGAACCGGCCTTCATGCCATTTCCTCGGGCACTAGAACTGCCCTCACAAGTGGTGGATTCTGTTGTTGCTCCAGAATTGCCTGTCTGAGTAACTGTAGCTTTTTCTCTAGAGCTTCCCTTCTTTGACGATGAAATTGTCTTTCCGGCTCTATGTATGTATCCACCAACTCCCTATCCCTTGCTAGTGTTCAATAGAATTCAATATCTGCAAGAGAAAGACTAAGATCAAGTTGTCAGCACTTAAATAGAATTTGTAAACTAACACTAAGAAAATAATTTTACCAATTTCCAGTCCCCGACAATGGCGCCAAAAACTTGTTCGGCTTCTGTGGTGACTACACGCAAGTGCACGTGGTCGAACAAGTAGTAAAGTGGCTTAAGTAAAGCCAAGTATCGATCCCACAGGGTCTGAGCTACGGTACTATTTAATTTAAGTGTTAATGAACTATATCTTTAAGAATGCAGACAACCAAATAAATAATATTTTGAGAGTTTGAGTTTACTAATTAATAAGAATCTAAGGCAAAATTATAAAGTGAGTCTGAACAATAGTAATGAGCAAGCTGAGGTTAAAATGAACATGCAGGGAATTAATTTATCAATACAATTCAGCCAATCTTTCCTTCGGTTGCTAGCCAAGAATTATTGCCCATGGATTGGAACTTTCGACTCCTATCCAACTTAAGAATCATGAGCCTTAATCTAAATTTCTGTGATAAAAGAATTTTAGGTTCTAACCATACATTTCCGATTCCTTAATTGACTAATAAGACATTCAGATATATTTCTATTCTGAATGTAAATCAATTATCAATTTTCCAAACTAAGAAGAGATCATATCCTACCAATTCACTTCTTTCCAATTTCTTTTCTTTTCAAAATCAATATTGGATTTTTTAGATATACATGAACATTGGCCAAACATTAATGCAGTAAGAACAAGAATTGATAGAACAACCATTGAAGAAAAGATGAAAACTGAAATGATTAACAACTACATTCCACTACAATTGTTCTTAACCTCAGCAAGAAGTGAATTTAGCCACTCATTTGTGGATTAAACATCATCAAATAAGTATAATTCATACAAACAATTGAGATAAAAGAGAAAGAGATAGAGAAGAACCCTAGAATTTTCGTCCCCTCAACTGTCGGTAACCCATGTTCCTGCTCAACCAAGTCAGAATGTTTAAAATAAAAACTAAGTGTGCTATTTATACTGTTGAGAATTTTTCCCAGAATAACAAGCAACGTGGCACGGAGTGTATCGCGGAGCACTCCCTCCATGCCACGGAGGTATCGCGGACCCTCACTGGAATTCGGCTCCTTAGCAATTTCACCTCAACGTGCCACGGCCTGCATCGCGGAGCCTAGCCAACGTGACACGGTGCTATCGCGCACCTTCACTGGAAATTGCCAAAATTATTTTATTTGAGGCAGAGTGCCTCCGTGATGGCAACGTGACACGGCTCCATCGCGGAGCCTCTATTTTTGCTGCTCTCCCTTGTCATTTTCCACTCCTTGTTTCCAAGTTCATTTTCGATCTTTACCAACATGTATTTTAGCTTCCAAAATTTCCTTTTACCTACAAAACAACACTAATCATGTTGGTTAGTATAAATCCAAATTTCTAGTAAAAATAACATGAGAATGTACACACAACGATTGATAAACAAGACGAAATGAAGCGTTTGAGTATCACTTGGGCATGCAATTCTGCCCAAGATCAGGTAACACCCATGATTTGGGTGATTTTTTGAATCTCATCAATGAATTCTTATGGGTCCTCATCTACTTTAGACCCGTGAAATATTGGGGATTCATTAGAATGAAATCTCAGACTTTGGCAGGATCTGCACACGCATTTGTATTAACTGGTAAAATGACCTGCTAATTAACCTGGTTGGTCATTACCTAGGCCAACATCTGAATATAGCCTGAAATTCTGCGTGGAACACTTGATCATCCTGAGGGCCTACGAGAGCTAGTGGGGCCGGCCAATTAGCATTTTCTATCCTCCTTTTATTTCCCCTTTTTGGAGGCATTGATAACTAAAAAGGATAAAACATGAGTCAGGAGGATAATTTTATAGATCAAACTCTACGCACGATAAGAATCATGAAGAAAGAGAATTTTCCTAAAAATGCCTCATAGCCTCCCTCTCATAAGTGTGGCGTGCTTCAAACCCATTAAAAGGACTCTACTTGACACGGCTTTCAGACATCCTTGGATACTCAAAACCTGATGCTCTAATACCAAGTTTTTCACAAATCGAGTTCACACCCATGGTCAAGCATATTTCTACTAAGACTGATCTGCTGAAAATAATCATGGCAAAGAGGAAGCTGACAAAAGAAATAAACTAATACTGAATAATGACAAAATCTGAAACCCAAGCTGAATCTATAATTACTGTTTGAAATCCTTCTAAAATGAACTGACGAGTTGTTATAACAAGTCCCCAGCTAACTCTAATGACTAAAACTAAATAAGGAAATACAACTAAAAATGGGACGCTGGCCTTCGGTAGATGAGGACTCACCACTGAAGTTGCTGGAAATCGCTGAGTGACTAGTTATGGTGCTGAGGCTGGGTACCTGAGATTATATCATAAAATGATATAGCATAGAAAGTAGCATCAGTACTTTGGATGTACTAAGTATGCGAGAAGGAACTAAAATATACATATACTAAGTAATAGTAAGTTGCACTAATATACTGTAACAATATACTGAAATCTGAAGAAACTGAACTAAACTGAACTGAAAACCATAATTGAATTGGACTGAACTATACTGTGCTGTGGGAGAGACTATAACCGATATGTAACCATGTCAGCTAAATGTGGAGTCCGATGTATTCCCCCCATCGGAGATTGTGCACTGTACCTTGTTAGGGTATAGTGGCTGAACTGAGTGATCACTGTATGGAGCCCATCCGGGCTAATAACCTACGGTGGATATGTAGTTTTGGGAAAGTTTGTAGGCTGAACCCCGACCAGCTCGGTGATAAGTACTACTCCCACTAAAAGGTCCTAAATGCGTCTAGTTGTGCTGATAGCTCGAAACTTCTATCCTAAGACTAAGTCAGAACTACTTATATAGAAGTGTCCTGAGTGTTTAAAGACCTGAAAGAAACTATGTTCTAAGACTTGTCAAAGCTTGTTTATCTAAAAGTATCTTGACAGTGTAAAGAATGGCAATCATGATAATAAACCGATACTACTGAATATAATAAAATACTTCTAAAGCGTCAAATTGATCAGCTGACATTTCTAGGGAATGTTAAGTGTGTTCAAAGTCTGGGAATCTCACTTTAATTTAAATCATATATGTTGAGGATTATACTCAATTTATATTCCACGGAAAATATAACATTTTAGGCCATCTACTGAATCATACAAGAATCAACTTAAGAATCACAAGTTGAGAGACTATATCTCGGTTATAACATGATACTATACATGAAAAATCAAAAAACATTGGGATGACAAGGAATTTCAGCAACTAAAGAGAAAGCCCTAGGTCATGATTTCTAAAATTTCATACTAGGTTTAATGATGAATCCCAGGACGCAAAGGTGAGAGGAAACCTTTGTTGAAGTCCCACAAATTTGAAGGATAATTCGCAGAGAAAATCCTTGAGAATATGAGAAGAAGATTGAAACCTTTGCTCTAGTTGGAGAGACACTCTGCTCTCTTACTTTCTGATTCTGAGAGATTTTGTGAGAAATGAGGGAGAAGAATCGACTAACTCCCTTTAACGCCAATTAATTTACCCCAAAAAGATGTATTTTAGGGACTAAAAATAGCTGCAAGTTACAAAAATAACCCTGAATAACCATTTCAACATCTGTCGTCCAGGTCCAACGGGTCACACAACAAGTTATTGGTTGAGACCATAACTTGTTAGGACCAGTCGTAGGTCCTGGGTCTAGAAATTTGGTTTCTGGACTTCGACCAACAGACGGATAGGATGACCCGTTAGGTGATACAATGGGTCGTTGAATCCTGTTGTGGCCGCTCGAAAGGTTTTGGATAGGCTTTAGTCTTCTCACAATGGGAGAATAGAATGCTCGTTAAAGGATACAACGGGTCGTCTAACCCAGTCGTTGCCACTGAAGGAACTTGCATAGTTTCTGGATCTCTCTAAATGAGCCGTACCAATGATCCATTAGATGATACAAGACTCATTGTATCCACTCATTGTTGCTATTGTGCTCTTGATGTGTTGTGGGTTTACAACACTTTTGATGCTTAAAACTGATGAAATAAGCTTGGATTTAGGTATGTTTATATAGATATGATGCACTTTTACTTTATTTGTAGGGAAATTAGGTGTTGGAGTCTAAATGTGCAAAAACAGTGAAAAATTGCAGAAAAAAGGCCAAGTACGAATCATAGTACGAAGCCATACTGAGAATCATGGAAGAGTCCATAGATGTGCTGAACCAAGGAGGTAAAGTACGACTCTTGGTACAAGCCATACCATCCTGGTACGAGCCGTACCAAGGCAGTCATGGTAAAGTTCAGAAGAAATTGTACTAAGTCAGTCTCCTAGTTTGGCTAGAAACTATGAGTTGTGCTATCTACCTACCAAGGAGCTGTGGTGAGCATTAGAAGAATTGAACAAACGCAGAACTCAAGGTACGACAAGAAGTCATGAGTCGTTAGATGAAGGTACGAGCCGTACCAAGTCACTCATGGAAATAATTAGAGGATGCCAGAAGTTTTAGGTTCAAACTATTGCAAGACAGTACGACTCATAGGTTTATGGTACAAGTCGTACCAATTTTCAACACTTGGTCAAAATCAAAAGAGCCAACAAACGTACGAGAGAAGGTACAACCTGTATAATCATGGCAGGGGTCGTATGTGAAGTCAATGGCAGTTTAAGCAGTTTCCCTATCAATTTAGGAAAAGTTTCTAATTATTTTTATAGATACTTTTCTAGGTTATTTTGGTAGAAGGAGAACTAAATACATTTATCAAGAGAGGTTTTTGACTTTTGGGATTATTGAGAGCTGCTTTTGGGATGAGGAAGAAGGCGGAAGATGGTATGTTTAAGAAATTTCTTTCTATGCTTATTCAATTATCTGTGAACATACCATTAGTTGAGGCATTGGAGCAAATGCCTAGATATGCTAAGTTTATGAAGGACCGTGTTACTAGGAAGAGGTCCTTGAGTTATGAGCCAATAGATAACTTGCATCATTGTAGTGTCATAGCCTCATGGGTCCTTGCCTAGAAAAAGGAGGATCCAGGTGCCTTCACCATTCCATGAACTATTGGTGACGTTGAGTTCGCGAAGGCACTCTGCGACTTGGGAGTGATCTTGGGCAAATTTATATGCCCAAGTGATACTCAAAGGTGTCATTTTAGCCTTGTTTATCTATCAATGTTTATACATTCTCATGTAATTGGTAATAAAATGTGAATTTATACTAACCAACATGATTAGCATTGTTTTGCAGGAAAAATATAATTTCGGGAAGCTAAAATGCATGTTGGAAGATATCGGGGTTGGACTCGGATGTGAGCAAGGAACAAGGCATTGGAAAGCACAAAATAAAGGGGCTCCGCGATGGAGCCGTGTCACGCTGCCATCGCGGAGGCCTTCTGCCTGGAGAGGGAATTTTCAGCCTATTTCCAGTGAGGGTTCGCGATGGGTCCATGGCACGAGGGCCTGACTCCGCATTGCACGTCGTGCCACGTTGGGCCTTATTCCCTGGACCCCCAATTTCCAGTGAGGGTCCGCGTCGGTGGCGTGTCACGGAGGCAGTGCTCCGCGATGCACTCCGTGACACGTTGCTTGTTATTCCGAGAAAAATTCCCACTAGTATAAATAGAACACTTAAGTTCATTTTTCAATATTCTGACTTGGTGGAGCAAGAACGTGGGTTACAGGCAGTTGAGGGGACGAAATTATCAGGGTTTTTCTCTCTTTCCTTCTCCTTGAATTCAATTGCTTGTATGTATAACACTCATTTAACGATGTTTAATCCACAAATGAGTGGCTAATTCCTCTTCTTGCTGAGGGTAAGAACAATTGTATTGAAATGTGATTGTTGATTAAATTGGTTTTTCCTCTTTTCTTCCATGGTTGTTCTATTGATTCTTGTTCTTACTTGCATTAATGTGTGGCCTACGTTAATGTACATCTAAAAAGTCCGGTTTCACTCAAGAGAGCAAGAAATTGGAAAGTTGTGAATTAATAGGATATGATCTTTTCTTAGTTTGGGAAAATTGAGAATTGATTTACCTTCAGGATAGAAATATACCTGAAAGTCGTGTTAGTCAAATTAGGAACCGGGTTTGTATGGCTAGAACATGAATTTCGTTTAATCACAGAAATGTAGGTGGATGGTTTATTATTCTTAAGTTGGGTTTAATACGAGAGTTTTAATCCATTGGCAATAGTTCTTGACTAGCAACCGGAGGAAAAGTTAACCAAATTATATCGATAATTTATTTCTTTACATGTTCAATTAACCTCAGTATGCTCACATTTATAGTTCAGACTCACATTAGATACTTGTTTTAGACTTAGCATAAAAATTAGAACCCAAAATATCTAACTCTTGGTTACACTGTTGTCTTCATTGTTAGAATTAAAATATAGTACATTTGAGCAGATTGTTACCTTATCCCAGTCCCTGTGGGATCGATACTTGGCTTACTTGAGCCACTTTACTACTTGTTCGACCACGTGCACTTGCGTGTAGCTATATACCCATATAACAAACAACCGAGCAAGTTTTTGGCGCCGTTGCCGGGACTGGCAATTGGTGAATTTTTCTTAAGTGTAAATTTACTATATTTGTTTTCTTAGTGCTGACAACTTGGTCTTAGTGTTTGTTCTAATTCTTTTTCATTTTATTTTTTTCTTTTTCGGATACCCTTATTGACATGACATCGTGGAATACAAATGGTATAAATGGTGGATACTCATATTTTAGCGAATCTTGTCTGAATTGCGGAGGACACCACTCGTGGCAACACTGTAACACGTGCAATATATGTGGTGGTCAAGATGGCCATTGGGATGGCCTTCCAAATGCATATTCCCCTCCCCCAAGCCCCTACTATGATCCTTCTGTTGTTTTTGCTGAATAGAGGCATACTGAAAATGAGGACTTGGGACGCCAAGCTCAAATAGAAGACATGCTGAAACAACTCCTGGAGCAATCAGAAGCAATGAAGGAGGTGATGGCAGTATTGAGAATTCAGCAAGAAGAGAATGCAGAGGCTCTAGAAAGGATGAGCGTCAAACTCACGGAGATGATCGCTGAGGCTGAAGCTTGTGATAAATTGCAGGTGACAGTTTTAGCTGATATTCAAGAGGAACTACAAGAGGAAGACAAGGGTGAATTTTTGGATGAAGCCCAACAATTAGAATCTCTTGAGTGTCCCTGTGATGGGGTCACACTTATGGAAAATCCATTCATGGAAGAAGAGATAGAGTATCCCCCAGTTGACATTAATGGAGAGATAGATGTCGATGCTGAGAAGGTGTATACAAGTAAGGAGGTCCAGCACAATGCATTTTCAGAGTTGAGGTTTATTGGACCACACTCGAAGAATTTTTCGACATTAAGTTTGGTTGAAAACATAGAAATAGAGTCTTCCAAGCTTATAGAGAAATGTCTAGAGGAGGACCAAGCCCTGTATATTTTGAAATTTGCTAACTCGGAGAGACAAAATGACTTCGCTTACTTGAGGGCCAATAGGTTGAAAAGGCAACATCTACTGCTTGGTCCTTACAATTTTTCACCACCACCCCTGGAGCATAAGAGGAAATTAGAGAAGAAATTAGGGGTGAGATTCATATCCTCAAGGTGGAGGAAAAAGCGGTGAAACTGGATACGTTGAGCCGCGACGGTAAACCAGTCGCTGCACGGGAGGCAACCCGTGAAAAATTTTTCTTTGTAAATTGTGAATAGATTTTTCTTTTTCTTTTTTCTTGATTAACAACAAAATTTTTAGTTTTTATTTTTAATTTTTAAATTTTTATTTTGAGTGAAACCTATAATTCTAACCAATTTCTTGTAGTAGAATGAATTTCAGGTCGAACGGAGGAAAATATACAAGGAATCGCAAAGGAAAATTCGAGGTATGAAAATTAAGAAAAAGTGGCAAAACAGTGAGCTAGGGCGATAGCTCCGTGTCACGGAGGAGGGCCTCCACGTTACCCTGCGTGACACGTTGAGGTATAAATCTGGAATTTTAAAAAAAAAATTCCAGAGTACCCTCGCGACAGCTCCGTGTCACGGAGACAGTGCTCCGCGATGCACTCCGTGACACGTTGCTGTGTATATCGCGATGGGTCACACCGGGTCGCCGGGTGACCCGCATGATTTTTCCACTTTTAAACCCCGAATCCCCCTCAAATTTTCTTTATTCCCCACAAACTCCGCGACCAAACCCCCTAAAACCCCTCCCCCTTCAACGTGACACGGAATAGGCCAAGAAATTCATCGAGTTTCCTTCAATTCTTCAATCTTAAGGTATGTTCTTCGATTTCATCTCATTTCTTATCGATTTTCTTCGATATTGAGCATGTGATGTAAGCTAAGTTTTCCCTAAGCAGAAATTAAGCATGAATTCAATTGAATTAGTGTTGATGAATGTTCGGAGTATCATTGTGATTGCTTGAACTCGTTAATTGCATAATTTAATCGAATTTTGTTGATACAATCATATTTAGGGCTTGTTTTTGAAGTTGAAGTGGAAAAATGTAGTGAACTTGTGAAATTCATGCCGGGTTGTACATGTTGAGTGAGATTAGTCGATGTGCTAATTGTTTTGATGTTAAAAGACCGACGAATTCTCGGGTTAGGGGAATATTGAAATTTGCAAGAATTGGGTGAGTTGTATAGGTTCGTGTAGATAAATTCTTGTTGTTTTGTTTCTTTGTTTTTCCTTGCTAAGTGCGATGGATAAAATGTTATCGAGGGTAATGATTGTGGTTAGCTGTACGAAGTCTGAGTAGTACATAGAATATATACTGTCGAATTATTCATATGAACTAAGCATGTTTGTATAGTTGGTTGTTTATTTGTGTAAATAAGCATGATCTTGCCGGAATGTTGTAATTTTGGCTAAGGACTAAGTGTGGGGTAGCCTAGCTTAACCCGACCTTAGTCGAAGTTAATATTCATTGGCTTAACATTGATCTTGTCTACTTGGGTTGACAGGTAAAATGGCAAGCAAGCAAGAAAAAGGGAAAGGCGCATCAACATCTGGCGCCGGAAGAAAGCGAATCAGACTAGGCACAGCAGTCCCAGCAGCACCAGTGGTTCCACGTGGCCAACGCCGCCAATACGGAACCAGGTGGGTAACGGAAGAGGGGAAGAAGTGGTACGCAAAGCACAAAGAAAGCAAGTACTTCCCCGAGGAACACATAGCACGAGAACCGTTGGCACAAGAGTTCCCTAGGATTGTACACCGGATCGAGGCAGCTGGGCTCAAATTCATTTTTGAAGAGCCCAAGGAATGCAACTTGAACCTGATTCGGGAATTCTATGCCAATTGGGACCCGACTCTCAGAAGTCACACCATCAAAATCAAAGGGCAAATAGTCACCTTCGAGCCCCACCACCTCAATGCTATCCTAGGGACGCGGGACACAGACGCCCACATGCTTCGACAGCTGAACATCACTCCACCATATGCGGACATCAAACGCACTTTGTGTGGAACCCGATCGACAGCTAGATGGAGCAGACACAAAGAGAGGGGCTACCATCAGACTTTTCCCTATTCACAAATGAACAGGGAAGCCAGAATATGGCTAAAGATCATCTGCTCCTGCCTAATCCCGGGGGTACATATGACAGATGTAACCCGGGATCGTGTATGCTTGGTGTACGCCCTGATGAAAGGGCTGGAGATCAACGTGGGGGCGGTAATTATCTCCGCCATGAAGAGAGCCCGGTTGCATCAAGGGCACAAATACGGATTTGGTGGGCTACTCACCACCTTCCTGAGGGGCCTAGATGTTGAGGAAGAGGCCCTTGATTATATCTCGTAGATGGAGCGGCGGGCTTTAGATGTCACTAAAACTAAGGCTCCCGACACCACCCACGGGCCAGTGGTTACACTAGGCGAGCGACATGCTCGTGATGATCGGTACATGGATCGCATGTATGGGATGCAGATGCTCTAGTTGAGGATAGGCGGGAGGTCGGCAATAGAGGAGGAGCTATGGCAGCTCGAGTTGGACTTCCCTTTTGGCAAAAATGCCAGGGCTTTATGTCGAGTGGGGCCAGCATTTGTAGAGCCCACGGATGATGATGTCCCCACGGACGAGGAGACACGTCGGGAGGACTCCGATGTGGAGTCCGAGGATGACGATGGGGGTGATTCAGACATGGGAGATGAAGCAGCAGCACCTGATAAAGAAGTGGAGTACTTTGATTGATCAGGGAGTTCCACCACCCAATTTTTGTGCTATTTTAATTTTTCGTGAACATTGGGGACAGTGTTCGAGATAAGTGTGGGGTAGGAGTAGTTAGGTGTTGGTTATGCTGTTTTGTATGTCCTAATCTGTTGTTGTGCTGTGAACAAAATTTTCTGGCCCTGTGATTTGTGATTGTAAGTTGTTGTTCTGTATTGTAAATATATGTGAAAATGTTGTGTGTTGCTGAATGTGCTAGCTGATTTTGTACATATTGTTGTTATCGAAATGATCGATATTTTTAAATTTTTTTTTCACTTCTTAGGTTTCTCGGAGTTTGTTTTCGGTTCTTTTACCGAGAATGGTCTCATTGAACCGAAGTCCTAGTTAGTGACCGTTCCCTATGATGGATGGATGACGACCATCTTAAGGGAAATGTAGTCGTTAGGAGTAGATTTTTCAATTATTTTTCAGTTGTTTTTCTTTTGTGGGTTGCATCCCAAAACCTGTAGTTACTTTATGGTTGCAGAATTATGGTTGCGTGTTGTACGTGATATTTGAAATGCAAAGGTAATTCGTATGAAAGCATGCAACTTTGTAAATGTGTTGAGATACCAAGGCCATAGAGTTTGATTCAGTGTGATTGAGGCTTAATGTTTGAATTCCTGTAATTAGCTGATTGAAGAGTCTGTGAATACATCTTGAATTGAGCATGTGCAATAAGTGTAAAGTGAGGTTTTGTTATTCCATGCTGTTGTGAAGTGTCTAGAACTTGCCTGGTGTGTGTACAAAACGAAATGAAGGAGGTGTATTGTAGGAAAGGATGTAGGCATTTCTTTGTTTTTAACCGAAAGTTTCTATTTTTCATTATCATACTCACCTTGATTGTGTACCCTAGTCAGCCCGTTGAGCCTTTAGCCTATTATTTTTTTCTTTTGTCAAAAAGTGTAAACCGAGCTTAATCCCTTCTTTTCATTAGCCGTAAAGTCGATCCAAAACTCTTAAGCGCTTAAGAAGAGAAAATCATTTCCCCAAAGTGTCAAAGAGCGAGAATGGTGAAAAGAAAAGAAAAGCAGAGTGATAGAAGAAAAGAAAAGGTTGAAGGTGCAATTGTTATAAATAAACTATAATGAAGGTGTATGAATAATCTTTGTTGTGGTGTCAAGTGCGCTTAATAAGATGGTCCAAACTAAAGAAAAACTTCAAGAATGGGAGGATGAAGAAAGAAACAATGTCCATGAGTTTGATGGGATGTGTTGAAAAGGCGTTTAAGGATGCTAGTGGTTATAATGGGCGAGCCCAATATTTACTAGTTCCGTAGCTTCCATTACAACCCGTTAAAGTCCTACGTGATCTTACATCACACTTCTTTATATTAGTGAAGTAGTACACTAAAGGCAAGCTTATGGGTCATGACATGATGCATGTGAATTCTTTTGGGAGAGAGAGCGAAATTGTGTTTATATGCCCCTTCTTGAAATT
Organism: Datura wrightii; assembly: GCA_035772735.1. Classification (NCBI taxonomy): domain Eukaryota; kingdom Viridiplantae; phylum Streptophyta; class Magnoliopsida; order Solanales; family Solanaceae; genus Datura; species Datura wrightii. The sequence continues at coordinate 28,135,082 of JASDFA010000007.1, read as the reverse complement.
TTGTGAGTTCATATGATCAAAAAGGGGAAAATTCTCTTGTGTTTTGAGGGCACATGCTTGATGAGAGATTAATTTTCGTGTCGGATGTCTTGATCAGCTGATTTGCATGAGTTTGCCAATATCGAGAGTCGATTCTTAAGTCTAGGAGGTCTTGATGTATTGAAGGTCATTGCATTGATAGCACCATGCATGTTTTCTTGATGATTTGTTGTATTGAATAATCGGTATGACCGTAACCTAAATTGTCGAACCAAACTAGCGAGGGTGGGATGTAAATTGCATGAGGTGTAAGATTGTTGTTCGAGGACGAACAAGGATTTAAGTGTGGGGTAAGTGATCTTGGGAAAATTTATATGCCCAAGTGATACTCAAAGGTGTCATTTTAGCCTTGTTTATCTATCAATGTTTATACATTCTCATGTAATTGGTAATAAAATGTGAATTTATACCAACCAACATGATTAGCATTGTTTTGCAGGAAAAATGTAATTTCGGGAAGCTAAAATGCATGTTGGAAGATATCGGGGTTGGACTCGGATGTGAGCAAGGGACAAGGCATTGGAAAGCACAAAATAAAGGGGCTCCGTGATGGAGCCGTGTCACGCTGCCATCGCGGAGGCCTTCTTCCTGGAAAGGGAATTTTCAGCCTATTTCCAGTGAGGGTTCACGATGGGTCCGTGGCACGGTGGCCTGACTCCGCGTTGCACGCCGTGCCACATTGGGCCTTATTCCCTGGACCCCCAATTTCCAGTGAGGGTCCGCGTCGGTGGCGTGTCACGGAGGCACTGCTCCGCGATGCACTCCGTGACACGTTGCTTGTTATTCCGGGAAAAATTCCCACTAGTATAAATAGAACACTTAGGTTCATTTTTGAATATTCTGACTTGGTGGAGCAAGAACGTCGGTTACAGGCCATTGAGGGGACGAAATTATGAGGGATTTTCTCTCTTTCCTTCTCCTTGAATTCAATTGCTTGTATGTTTAACACTCATTTAATGATGTTTAATCCACAAATGAGTGGCTAATTCCTCTTCTTGCTGAGGTTAAGAACAATTGTATTGAAATGTGATTGTTGATTAAATTGGTTTTTCATCTTTTCTTCCATGGTTGTTCTATTGATTCTTGTCCTTACTGCATTAATGTGTGGCCTACGTTAATGTACATCTAAAAAGTCCGATTTCACTCGAGAGAGCAAGAAATTGGAAAGTTGTGAATTAATAGGATATGATCTTTTCTTAGTTTGGGAAAATTGAGAATTGATTTACCTTCAGGACAGAAATATACCTGAAAGTTGTATTAGTCAATTTAGGAATCAGGTTTGTATGGCTAGAACATGAATTTCGTTTAATCACAGAAATGTAGGTGGACGGTTTATGATTCTTAAGTTGGGTTAAATACGAGAGTTTTAATCCACTGGCAATAGTTCTTGACTAGCAACCGGAGGAAAAATTAACCAAATTATATTGATAATTTATTTCTTTACATGTTCAATTAAACTCATTATGCTCACATTCATAGTTCAGACTCACATTAGATACTTGTTTTAGACTTAGCATAAAAATTAGAACCCAAAATATCTAACTCTTGGTTACACTATTGTCTTCATTGTTAGAATTAAAATATAGTACACTTGAGCAGATTGTTACCTTATCCCAGTCCCTGTGGGATCGATACTTGGTTTACTTGGCCACTTTACTACTTGTTCGACCACGTGCACTTGCTTGTAGCTATATACCCATATAACAAACAGCCGAACAGGGAGCAAGCATCAATCTGATGCCATTAGTTGTGCTCAAGCAGCTAGGTTAAGTACAGACTTGTACTACCAGCCTTAGTACGCTTGTAAGAGCATTATACGGGCCATAATATGAGTCTTGGTGAGAAGCATAGATATGGCCTGGTGCATGAGTTCACGATATGGTTAGTCCTACGATTCGTAAATCCATTGTACGGGTTGTGGTGCTCACTATAGGTATGAACTATGCAAATTATGGAACTACAATTCAAGGTAACCTATGAGTCGTGGTATGGTTCATACCTATATGGTACGAGTCGTATGATGTGCTCGTGGGTCCATAGGTATGGTTTCTTAAAGCTCTGCTACAAGTCCTAGGGACGAGTCATAGGTCCAAACTATGACTCGTGGTACGAGTTGTGATGGTCCAAATTCTTTAAATTGACCCGAATTCTTAAATTCTCCCTAACATATTTAAGTTCCAAATTTTTTTGACCCATCTCTCACGCAAACAAACCTTGAACCTACGATCACCTCCCACGAATCCCTCACTCCCGTAACTCAAGGAAAATCATTGATAAATCTTGAACTTGTGCATGATTAAAACTACACCAAGCTGAATTCCTACCCTAGCCGTTGAATTTCGCACGAACTTGAGCAAGAATTTGCAAAATCAAGTAAGTAGTTATGCTTCAAGTTGAGTAAAAGACCTTCGTGCTTATATAAACTTGCTTATAAACTATGATTCCCCAAAATTCATGAAAATTGATGAGGAAAATGATCAGTAACTTGTTATGTGATTGTGTTGACTGGGTTGAAATCCAAACACGCTTAGATGTCACGACCGAACATAGGCCCGGATCGAGACACGGGACAAGGAATCCCGAAAGGCCCCAAGTTGACCCATGGCATAACCATAGCATAACACTATCAAAATAACAACCAAAAAAATACAACTGAGCAGAAGCTAACTGAAAAATCAAATTTAAATCCATAAGAACAAATCTAATAAAAACTCTGATACAAAAGTTGAATCTGGTGTACAAGCATGAAAGCCTCTGCTAAACTGATGAGTAGCTGGGAGAAGCCCCTAGCTAACTCCTAAAGTCTGAAAACTAAACATAACTAAAATAGAAAACATAGATTGTGTCCTTGAGAGATGAGGACTGACCACAAGCATCTAAGATGGAAGGAAGTGTATCTAACCACGAGGCTGAGTTTGGAAACCTGAATATATATCATGAAATGATATAGCACATAAAGTATGTGGTAAGTACTTGGAATGTACTGAGTATGCGGGAAGCGTATTGAAACTAAAACATGCAAGTATACAAGAAGGGAGTAAATCGAGTACATCACTGAACATATAACTAAACTAAAATACAAGAACCCTGTTGGAGATATACATATATATATATATATATTAACATGAAGCTTTGTTTTGAAAAAAATTTATTGAAGCATAATCAAGCTGATGCATAAGGGTCATGTACTGCAGATATATTAAGAACTGAAGCTGTAACTGATATCATACACTATACTGACTATCTGATGATAATTGAGACTGTATTCTACTAAATCTGATTTAAATGGTAGTCGAAAACTATTCTGATTTGAGCTGATTTCTATCATGAACTGAGCTAAGGGAGACATTCTCAGCTATCAAGTGTCTCTGGATGACTAAGGGAGACATTCTTTGCTATTGAGACTCCCTAACTAAACTAAGGAAAACATTCTGTACTATGGAGAATTCCTGACTGAGCTAAGGGAGACATTCTCTGCTAATGAGAATCCTTGACTGAGTGAAGGGAGACATTCTCTGCTAATGAGAATCCCTGACTAGACTGAGGGAAACATTCTCGGCTATTAAGAGTCTCGATATAACTTTCACATGAAGGTACCAATCAGAAATTCCTTCATATAGTCTAAGCTACTTTAGCTAATCAGAGATCTGAGTAGTCAACTAGTTACATCATACCGAGTTCATTTAAAATTAGATCAGGGCAACATTCTACTATCAACAAGCCCGAAAGTCTGAAAGATCATAATCATGCTTTGTTATCAAAGTTCATAACATTTCAATCCTGAATTCATTGCATATAGCATATATTCTAGATTTATGAAGGCTCTATAGGTTCAGATTCTCTAAACATATACACCGAAATAATAGTGAAAACATGTATATACTCCACATTCAATTAAGCCCATAAGTTCTAATTGTGTTTCAACACATATGTTAAAAACATATTTATATTCTATATTTACGAAAAACACATATGATCGACTCATGCTTTAAACATATATACAAGTTCATGATGAGAGCATGTGTGTATTTAATGGAATCCCATTTGAAATTTATGCTAAATCATAGTGGAAATTCTATAATCATGCTATCCCCATATCAAGTACATAATTTGAGATCTTGAAAGAAATTCCGTAATCATACATGGCTATTAAATATGATGGGTCTTACAATACATAGAAGGCATATGAGAATTCATCAAAAATCGAAACCCTAGAACATGTGTTTCTAGAAAATCAAGGGATTTGGGGTTTTAATATATAAATTGGGACAAAAGGATGGAAGGGGATCCTTGTTGAAGTCCCACATATTTGGCTTGAAGAAATCCCCTACTAGAACCTAAATCTTGAAGCCCTTGAAGAAGCCCAGGTGATCCTTGAGCCTTGAGAGAAAAAGAAGAAGAGTTTGAGAGTGTCTTTTGATGGAATGAGGGGTTAGGCTAGGAGGAACCCTTAAAAATGTCCCATCTGATACTCAAAATGACATAGTTTAGGAGTTAAAAGCATAGGATATTATGAAAGCACCCATGGAAATTCTCAAGAAAAATCCATACCGCCAGTCCCCACGAGGCACTCCATGAGTCGTAGGATGGAAACGACTTGTGGTGCCAAGTCATGGACTGCACTGGAAATTTTCTCAAAAATTCCTTAAACTGCCGGCGACCATCATAATGACTCCTTTCTTAACCTAACAGGTCTTCATATCTATCCGCTTCCACTAAAACATCTATTTTGAACTTCCCCTTGACGACTCTCAAGATCGCTCGTTACTGAATTCAACGAGTCGTCATGTCTCTCGTCTCTTGGAGTCTTGACTTTCAGGCTGCTGCTCACAACAGGGAACCCCACGACTCGTCTCCTCACTCCACGAGTTGTGATGTGGGTCATTACCTCTGAGCTCTAAATAGGAACTTCATTGACTTCTTTCCATGAGTCTCACCATGAGTCGTGGAGTTACCTAACGGGTCATACCACGACTCATTCTGAGGCAAATTTTCCACTTCCCTAATGATTTCTTATTTTAAGTCTGAGGTCTAATCTTAGAAACTTTTGGGGTGTTACAATATCTCCCCCTTGGGAACATTCATCCTCGAATATAGGCTAAACATGCTGAAAAACTAGGGAAAGAACTAATATCCCAAATACTGAGCATTTACAACTGAAACTGATGGAGTATCCGACTTCGGGCTGATTTACATATCTGAGCTGAATATCTAAATTGTACATTCTAAGGCATGAGAGGGACTAAAAGATATGAAACTGACATGGAACTATATAGAATACTGAAAATGATTCTTTTCCTCATACTGGCATTAAGCTGATACGGACCGAGTCATCATTCTAAAATTGCTTTCTCATACTGAACTATAATTCATGATATCTAGTCTAACTGAAAGCAAGGGACTTATGAGCATGAATAATTCATGAAGTTTACAACTAAGCACATACATGAGGTACCCTTATCTACTGAGCTACTAAAGCAACTTCTAAAGACTGAGTTCGAGCTGAGCATACTGGAAGGCATGAGTTAACACACATAGCTAGTTTATAACATAAAGAAGAGCCTTAAGGATTCATAGAGTAAGACTGGCATCACTTTCTGAAGCGGTTATTTAGAATTTTTGGGAGTCTGAACATGGGAATGGATAGAGCATAGCTTCAACTGAAACATAAGAGGGGTTATCTGAACCTAAAGGGATTAGCATACCGTATTTGTTAGGCTGGAACTCCCTTACTAGCATACTCAAGATTCGAATTGTCTCACACACTTACCACCTCCCCCTTAGCTTTAAGACATCATTTTAAGGCTCCAGAATCTTTCTTAAGGTTGGGGCTAAACCACTAACTCTTGACTTCTCCTCCACCTTTAACATTCACTGCAACCTCATACTCACAGCTATTCACACCTCACATCGACAATCTCTTCTCAACAATCATCACAAGAGCTTCTTATTCAATACTGGGGTTTTGGGGATAGAAACATGCAAAGAGTAACACGAGAAATTCACAGTATACCTGTGACTACTTTTGGCGACTTGCCCTTATCCTAATGTGCCGCCAAGGTGTAGGAGCGATTTTGACATTGTCTGCCACCTGCGCTAGAAGATGCACCCTACTGAAATGGGCGGTTCACAAGAGCTACTAAAGAGCTGACTGAGGATCCACTCTCACCCCACTTAGCTTCCACGCAATTTCGGTGCTTATAACCCAATGTGTCGTACAAAAAACAAGCATTTGAGTTGGCCATGCATTCTCCCAAATGGTGCTTCCCACAAGTCTTATAAGCTGGATAAATAATCTCTATTAACCTGGGTCTTTATGAAACACTGGATGTCAAAGGTTCTGGGGCAGATAATCTCTGCTAGGAACGTGAGTGGTGTCCACTACTCGGCCTTTGAGGGGAAAACTCTAAATCTCTCATCCTAGCCCTCTTGGCCTCTATCTCTTTTTCCTTCACCTGTTCCGCTTCTATTTGTTGGGCGAATATCACCAAACATGGAAAGTCACGGTCCTTGTGCAACATGGCGCTCCTGCACTCTTTGACCAAGGAGTCTGGCACTCTGTTCACGAACCTGCTCACATGAGCCCTCTGGTTGGCTACCATCTCCGGTGCATACTTGGAAAATCGGATAAACTCCAATGCATACTCCTGGACAGTCATGTTGTTCTGCCTCAAGTTGATGAACTCTGCCTCCTTTGCCTCTTTCAATTTTCTAGGGAAAAAACTATCCAGGAACGCAGTCATAAATTCATCCAGTCTTACGGGGGCTGCACCAACTTCCCGACTATCTTTCCACTGACAAAACCATATGTGCGCGACTCCTTTCAGCTGGTAGGAGGATAAGTATGCGCTCTCCATTCCCGTCACCCCTATAATTTGGGTGATCTTATGGATCTCCTCTAAGAACTCATATGGGTCCTCATCACCTTTGACCCTAAGAATTCGGGTGGGTTCATCCTAAGGAAGTCTCCCACCCTAGCCGCCACAACGTTCCAATTTGAGGGAACATGAGCCATTGCCTACTAATTAATCTAGGCGGTCATGGCCTGCGCCAACATGTGAAAGGCTTCCATGAACTCGGGATGAGTAATATATTCGTCCATCGGGTTCGCTGGAGCTGGTAAGGCTTGCTGGTGCCCATTACCATTTCTTCTTTTGTTTGCTCGTCTGGGAGGTGTTATTTGCGAGCGTGTAAAGCATGAGTCAGGAGAGGAATTGTTATAGTTTCATACTATATGCATAATAAGAATCATGAAGAAAAGGGAACATTCCTAAAATGTCTCGTAGCCTTTTTTTCATAAGTGTGGCATGCTTCACACCCATGAAAAAGACTCTACTTAACGTGACATCCAGACACCCTAGGACACTCTAAACCTTTGCTCCTACCAAGTTTGTCATGACCCAAACATAGTCCTGGATTGAGACATGGGACAAGAAAGCCCGAGAGGCCCGAAGTCAACCCATGGCATAACCATAGCATAATACTATAAAAAAAAACCCAACAGAAAACATAACTGAGCAGAAGCTAACTAAAAGAGTCTATTTTAAATCCATAAGAACAAACCTAATAAAAACTCTGAAACAAAAGTTGAATCTAGTGTACAACTCTAAAAGCCTCTACTAAACTGATGAGTTGTTGGGGCAAGCCCCCAGCTAACTCCTAAAATCTAAAAACTGAGGATAATTGAAATAGAAAACATAGATCATGTCCTCGAGAGATGAGGACTCACCACAAACAGCTGAGATGTGAATAAAGCATATCTAACCACGGGGCTGAGTCTGGAAACCTGAATCTCTATCATGAAATGATATAGCGCATAAAGTATGTGGTCAGTACTTGGAATGTACTGAGTATACGTGTAATACCATGTAAAGTGCTAAGAATAAGATTTGGGATTTTAATTTGAAAAGTGTAGAAAACTGGCAAAAATATCTCAGGACGGGAGACTTAACGACTCGTGGTGGGATACCGCGAGTCATCGTGTGCTATTGTGGTGTGGGAGTCAGGAGGCAGTGGAACCGTATGACCTGATGAGTCTTCTGGCCTAGCAATGACTCGTTATGTCGGTCGTTAGGGGGAAGAAGCTTTAGTTTTAAAAAGGATTTCCAGTGTGCTTGACGGAAGGATATGATAACTCGTCGGGTATGTTAAGGAGTCGTCATGTTGGTCGTAGCCTGAAGGTGGAGATTTCTAGTAGACTTGATGAGTGAACCTAACGATTCATTGGATGTTACAACAACTCGTCAGGTGGGTCGCGGGTTCCGGTTCGGCTAGAGTTTTATGTTTTCTAAGAGGTGTTTTGGTAGTATCCTATGCTCCCAGTTCTTAAGTGATGTCGTCTTGAGTAGTGTGGGGACGTTTTTAAGGGTTCATCTAGACCTAAACCCTCATTCACTCAATATCTTTCTTCCTCCTCTCTTCTCAAAAATCTTAGGGGTTTCACCAAGGTGTTCTTCAAGATTCAAGGAAGATTTTCGATCGGGATTTTCATCCACCGGGTATGCGGGACTTCAACAAGGATATTCTTCCATCCTTGTTCCCTAAAATGTTTTCAATAAGAATCCGACTTAATTTATTTTAGAATATCATGATCTAGGGTTTTAATAATGGGTAATTTCTTCTTTATTCTTTTTCTTAAATGCAAATAATTATTGCAATTATTGAATCTATTTGGGACGTTAATTAGATGGGTTGTTTGGAATATTGATCATTTGTTGGGAATGCATGAGGATAACATTTTTTTCATAAATTTTCTTGAGTAATGAATGGGTGTTGCTTATTGTTCAATTAATTTTTGTAGCCACGCATGAATATGAAGAAATTGTGAAAATATAGGTTGAGTATACATGGGTGTAGTATGTTCTTCCTAACCCGATTTAAGTGTTGAATTGAAATTCTTCATTCTTACTTTGATTACCATAGAAATTCATGATTTTGATGGGAGTGTGGAGATATTGCATAATTAACCCTAGTGACTTGATTATGATATTGATGACCATGTTGAATTGACTAGCGGTGTGGGCTTGAGTAATTGAAGTAAATTATGTGCCTTCACCATGCTCTAGATTTATTTGATTGGGCATGACAAGATTGCATATCCATTATTGAACTATGAAGCTTGGGCGGATTCTACATTATTTTTTTCCTTACTAAAATTGTTTTTTTTTAAATCTTGGAATCTAAAACGCTCGTGGCTAAAGAGTTCACAAAGGAGTGATTATGTCAAGTGTGTGGAATGCTGTAGACCTAAATAAACGAAGTCATGTATCTTGATAGAGAATCAGTTGCATTTATAAACCATGTATGATCTCATATTACATGTTGAATGAGATGAACTTGGAATTCGGAATGTCATGATAGTATATGCATAATGTGACTCTGTAGAATGCTTGTTAGCATAAGATGCTTGAGATAGCCATTGATTGGACCCTTGATAAGGTGAATTATGATGATAATGCATGAAAATGATATTTAAATTGTCGGGCTTGATGTTATTAGTAATTAGCCCCCATCCTGTTGATGAGAATGTTGTATGATAGAAAAATAAGTAAACGTCCTTGTCTCTGATTAGCTGTTGTAATTTAGATTACCGTTATTCAGCCGGGATTCTTGTTGGCAAGAATTTTTTCTTAGTCAGTCGTGATTCTTTTTAGCAAGAATGTTTCCCTAGTCAATCGGGATTCTCATTAGCAAGAGTATTTCCCTAGCCTGTTGGGACTCACATCCCTAGCTACTAGCCAAGCATGTTTCTCCTCCTTCAGTAGGGACTAACATCCCTAGCTAGTTAGTGACTCGCTATATCAGAGCCTTCGTTCGCTTAGATAGTCAGGGACCCTCATGATATCAGTCACGGCGTTACATCTCTGTATCATTATAATTACTACTTTTGTGGATCATCGAACTTATACTAATGCATGACCTTATAATATGATTATGACTATATGAATATGTGGATCTCATACCAAGTTGTTGTACCTCATTTCAGTTGTGTTACTAATCCTGTGATTTATTGTACTCCCTGCTTGTACACTTATGCTTATGAGTTATTTATTTACGTTCCTGCAGACTCAGTACATTCCAAGTGTTGACTGCATGCCTTTTGTGCTATATTGTTTCATGATATAGATTTAGGTCTCCAGGTTCAACCGCATGGCTAGATACTCTCCTTCTTCTCCCATTTGCTAGTGGTGAGTCCTCATCTTCCGAGGACGTGACTTATATTCTTGTTTTATTATGTTCCAATTTTTAGACCTTGGGAGTTAGCTGGGGGCTTGTCCCAGCAACTCATCAGCTTAGTAGAACGCTTTCAGACTTGTCTAGATAGTTTCAGCTATGTATCTAAGTGTTATTAAATTGTCTTTATGAATCATATTAGATTCTTGTAATTTTCTTCGCTTGTTCATGATGTTAGATGTTTCTTATGTTAAGAATATGCTATGATTATGCCATGGGTCAACTTGGAGCCTATAGGGGGTTCCTTGTCCTGTGTTACAGCTAGGGTGTGAACTCGGGTGGTGACAAACATGGTATCAGAGTGAAAAGGTTTAGGGTGTCCTAGGGTGTCTAAAAGCCGCGTTACGTAGAGTCTTCTTCATGGGTGTGAAGTGCGCCACACATATGACAAAGAGGCTATGTGACGTTCTAGGAATGTTCCCTTCCCTTCATGATTCTTATCGTGTGTGGAGTTTGAATCTCTAATTATTTCCTCCCCTGACACGTTCTTTACGTGCTCGCAGATAATGCCTCCCCGACGAGCGAATGGAAGAGGTCGTGGTAACGGCCGACAGCAGGTACCACCAGTCCAGGAAGACCAAATGGAGGATCGTGTTGCTCATGCTTTCGAGCAGCCATCCACATATTGGCACAGGCCCTGACCGCCCAGATTAATCAATAGGCGGTAGCCCGTGCACCACAACATGGAAATGAAGCGGCGACAAGGATAAGAGATTTTCTTCAGATGAACCCACCTGAGTTCTTGGGGTCAAAGGTGGATGAAGACCCATATGAGTTTTTGGAGGAGATTCAGAAGATTACTCGCATCATGGGAGTGACGAGGGAAGAGAGCGCGGACTTAACCTCCTACCAGTTAAAGGGAGTTTCTTACATCTGGTATTATTAGTGGAGAGAAAACTAGGGGATTGAAGCGGGTCCCAGAGGATTGCATGAATTTTTGACAGCATTCTTGGAGAGGTTTTTCCCTCAAGAGTTGAGGGAGGCAAAGGCAGAAGAGTTCATTAACTTGAGACAAAATGACATGTCTGTCCAGGAGTATGTGTTGGAGTTCACTAGGTTGTCTAAGTATGAGCCGAAAATGGTAGCCAACCAGCGAGGTGAGCAGGTTCATGAATAGAGTGTTAGACTCCTTGGTCAAAGAATGCAGGACTGCCATGTTGCACCGGGACATAGACTTCCCACGCTTGGTAATATTTTCTCAACAAATGGAAGCAGAACAGGTGAAAGAAAAAGGGAGAAAGGCCAAGAGGGCCAGGGTTGGAGGCTTAGATTTCCCCCATAAGAGGTCAGGTACCGGGTATCACTCACACCATCATCAGAGACCAGCAGCCCCAACACCTTCGATAGCCAGTACTCCGTACAAGCCTAGAGTAGGGGAGATTACGTACCCATTGTGTATGAGCTGTGGAAAGCACCACTTGGGAGTTTACATGCCTGGCTCAGATGTTTGTTTTTGGTGAGGCAAGGTGGGCCATATACACCAATATTGCATAGTGGCTAAGCGGGGTGAGAGAAGATCCTCGACCACCTCTTCAGTAGATCCTATAGCCCGCTCATTTCAGCAGGGTGCATCCTCTAACCCAGGAGGCGGACACCGACAAAACCGCTCTTATGCAGTAGCAGCCCATCAGGATAAGGGCAAGGCGCCAGTAGTGGCCACAGGTAAGTTGTGAATCTTGTGTTGTCCTCTTATATGTTTCCAACCTTAGCACTAAATAAGAAGCTCTGTTGTGATTGTGAAGAGATATTGTTGATGTGTAATGTGAGTAGCTATTAGTATAAGGCTTGTGGTGAAGGTTCGAATTGAAAGAGGAGTTAAGAATTAGAAATTCAACTTGACCTGAAGTATGATTCGGGAGCTTTAGGACGATGACTCTAAGCAAAGGGGGAGATAGTGAATGTGTTAAACAAGTTAGATCTTAAGAATACTCATAAGAAGTTCCAACTCTAGCAGTTGCATTATGTTGATCCCTTCGAGGTTCAGATAATTTCCCTGGTAATTTCAGTTGAAGTTAAAGTGGTGTCGATTCCTATGTGCAGAATTTCGAGGTCTAGAAGTAACTGTTTTAGTTAGCGGTGCCAGTCTTGCCCTATGAGTCCTTATTGCTTATCTTCATGTTATGAATCAGTTATGAGTGTTGATCCATGCTTTCTTATGTGCTTGGATTGAATTCACTCGTTGGAAGTTGGTTGTTAGCTCAGTAGAGTCAGACTATCTCATGTATGTGCTCAGTCCTAGATGTCGGGGATGAATCGTGCTTATGAAATCCTTACTCTCAGTTAGATTAGATATTATGAATCCTAACTTAGTATCGGAAGGCGATTTGAGAGAGAAGATTTAGTCCATGTTAGTTCGGTGCAAGATAAAAAGGGGAAGAATTTTCTTCCGGTGTTTTGTCTAGTTCCATGTTGGTTCCATGTTCTTTGGTATCCTTTAGTCATGGTATGTATGTTAGATGTGAACAATCACGTTTGGTGTACAAGATTGGTCCGGAGTCAGATACTCCGTTGATGCTATGATTGATTAATATTTGGATATCAGCTTCGTCTCTATCGTTTCAGTGTGTTCATCCAACATTCGAGGATGAATGTTCCCAATGGGGAGATATTGTAATACCCTGTAAAGTGCTAATAATAAGATCTGGGAGTTTAATGCGAAAAGAGTAGAAAACTGGCAAAAATATCTCAAGACGGGATACCGCGAGTCGTCGTGTGCTGTCGTGGTGTGGGAGTCAGGAGGCAGTGGCAACGGACGACCTGATTAGTCATCTGGCCTGGCAACGACTCGTTATTTCGGTCGTTAGGAGGGAGAAGCTTTTGTTTTAAAAAGGATTTGCAGTGTGCTTGACGGAAGGACATGACGACTCATCGGGTGTGTTAAGGAGTCGTCACGTTGGTCGTAGCCTGAAGGTTGAGATTTCTAGTAGACTTGATGAGTGCACCTAATGATTCGTTGGATGTTACCACGACTCGTTAGATGGGTCGTGGGTTCCGGTTCGGCCAGAGTTTTATGTTTTCTCAGGGGTGTTTTGGTAAAATCCTATGCTCCCAGTTCTTAAGTGATGTCATTTTGGGTAGTTTGGGGACGTTTGGAAGGGTTCTTCTAGACCTAAACCCTCATTCTCTCAATCTCTTTCTTCCTCCTCTCTTCTCAAAAATACTAGGGGTTTCACCATAATGTTCTTCAAGGAATATTTTCGATCGGGATTTTCGTCCACCAGGTATGCGGGACTTCAACGAGGATATTCTTTCCTCCTTGTGCCCTAAAATGTTTTCAATAAGAATCCGACTTAATTTATTTAGAATATCATGATCTAGGGTTGGAATAATGGGTAATTTCTTCTTCATTCTTTTTCTTAAATGCAAATAATTATTGCAATTATGGAATCTATTTTGGATGTTAATTTGATGGGTTGTTTGGAATATGGATCATATGTTTGGAATGCATGAAGATAACATTTTTTCATAAATTTGCTTGAGTAATAAATGGTTTTTGCTTATTGTTCAATTAATTTTCGTAGGCACGCATGAATATGAATAAATTGTTAAAATATAGGTTGAGTATGTATGGGTGTAGTATGTTCTTCCTAACCCGATTTAAGTGTTGAATGGACAATCTTTATTCTTCCTTTGATTACCGTAGAAATTCAAGATTTTTATGGGAGCGTGGAGATAATGCATAATTAACCCTAGTGACTTGATTATGATATTGATGACCATGTTGAATTGACTAGGCGGTGTGGGCTTGAGTAATTGAAGTAAATTATGTTCCATCACCATGTTCTAGATTTAATTGATTGAGCATGACAAGATTGCATCTCCATTGTTGAACTACGATGCTTGGGCGGATTCTACATTGTTTTTCCCTTACTAAAATTGTTTTTATAAAAATTTTGGAATCTAAAATGCCCGTGGCTAAAGAGTTCACAAAGGAGTGATTATGTCAAGTGTGTGGAACATTGTATACCTAAATAAACAAAGTCATGAATCTTTACAGAGTATGGGTTGCATTAAAAAACCATGTGCGATCTCATATTACATGTTGAATGAGATGAACTTGGAATTCTAAATTTCATGATAGTATATGCATAATGTGACTCTGTAGAATGTTCGTTAGCGTAGGATGCTTGAGATAGCTATTGATTGGACTCATTGATGAGGTGAATTATGATGATAACGCATGAAAATAATATTTCAATTGTCGGGCTTCATGTTGATGAGAATGTTGTATGAGGAAACATCAGTAAACGTCCTTGTCTCTGATTATCCGTTGCAATTTAGACTACCGTTAGTCAGTCGGGATTCACGTTTGCAAGAACGTTTCCCTAGTCAGTCGGGATTCTCGTTAGCAAGAGTATTTCCCTGGCCTGTTGGGACTCAAATCCCTAGCTACTAGCCAAGCATGTTTTTCCTCCTTCAGTCGGGACTAACATCCCTAGCTAGTTAGTGACTCTCTAAATATGAGCCTTCGTTCCCTTAAGCAGTCAGAGACCCTCATGATATTAGTCACGGTGTTGCATCTCTATATCATTATGATTACTACTTTTGTGCATCATTGAACTTATACTAATGCATGACCATAGAATATGATTATGACTATATGAATATGTGGATCTCATACCAGGTTGTTGTGCCTCATTTCGATTGTTCTACTAATCCTGTGATTTATGGTACTCCTACTACTATACTTATGCTTATGTGTTATTTATTTACGTTCCTCCATACTCAGTACATTCCAAGTACTGACCGCACGCCTCTTGTGCTATATTATTTCATGATATAGATTCAGGTCACCAGGTTAAGCCACGTGGCTAGATACGCTCCTTCTTTTCCCTGTTACTAGTGGTGAGCCCTCATCTTTCGAAGACGTGACTTATATTCCTGTTTTATTATGTTCCAGTTTTCGGACATTGGGAGTTAGCTGGGGGCTTTTCCCAGCAACTCATCAGCTTAGTAGAAGGCTTTCGGACTTGTCTAGACAGTTTGAACTATGTATCTAAGTGTTATTAAATTGTCTTTATGGATCATACTAGATTCTTGTTATTTTCTTATGTTAAGAATATGCTATGGTTATTCCATGCGCCGACTTGAAGCCTTTAGGGGGTTCCTTGTCCCGTGTTACGGCTAGGGTGTGAACTCGGGTCGTGACAATGCGGGAAGCGTTATGAAACTAAAACATGCAAGTATACAAGAAAGGAGTAAACTGAGTACATCACTTAAAATATCACTGAACTGAATTACAAGAACCCTATCGGAGATGTACATATATATATCAACATGAAGCTTTCTTTTGAAAAACATTTACTGAAGCATAATCAAGCTGATGCATAACGGTCATGTACTACACATATACTGAGAATTGAAGTTGTAACTGGTATCATACACTGTAATGACTATCTGCTGATAATTGAGACTAAATTATGCTAAATCTGATTTAAACTATAGTCTGAAACTATACAGAGCTAAGCTGACTGATATCATGGACTAAGCTAAGGGAGACATTCTCTGTTGTGGAGTGTTCCTAGTTGACTAAGGGAGACGTTCTCTGCTATTAAGACTCCCTAGATGAACTAAGGAAAATAATCTCTACTATGGAGAATTCCTGACTGAGCTAAAGGAGACATTCTCTTCTAATGAGAATCCCTGACTGAGCTAAGGGAGACATTCTCTGCTAATGAGAATCCCTGACTGAACTAAGGGAGACATTCTCTACTAATGAGAATCCCTGACTAGACTGAGGAAAACATTGTCGGTTATTGAGAGTCCCGATATAACTTTCACATGAAGGTACAAATCTGACATTCATTCATTTAGTCTAAGCTACTTCAGCTAATCAGAGATCTCAGTGGTCAACTAGTTACATCATACTAAGTTCATTTAAAATCTGATCAGGGCTACTTTGTACTATCAACAAGCCCGAAGTCTGGAAGACCATAATCATGCTTTGTTCTCGAAGTTCATAACATTTTAATCCCGAATTCATAGCATATAGCATATATTCTATATTCATGAAGGCTCCATAGGTTCAAGTCATACTCTAAACATATACACCGAAATCATAGTAAAAACATGTACATGCTCCACATTCAATCAAGCCCATAAGTTCTAATCGTGTTTCAACACATATGTTAAAAACATATTATATTCTATATTTATGAAAAACACATATGATCAACTCATGCTTTAAACATATATAACGAGTTCATGATGAGAGCATGCGAGTACATTTGAAATTTATGCTAAATCATAGTGGAAATTCTATAATCATGCTATCCCCATATCAAGTATATAATTCGAGATCTTGAAAGAAATTCCGTAATCATACATGGGTATTAAACATGATGGGTCTTAGAATTCATAGAAGGCATATGAGAATTCATCAAAAATCGAAACCCTAGAATATGTGTTTCTAGAAAATCAAGGGATTTGGGATTTTAATATAAAAATTGGGACACAAAGATGGAAGGGGATCCTTGTTGAAGTCCCACATACATGGCTTGAATAAATCCCCCACTAGAACCTGAATCTTGTAGCCCTTGAAGAAGCCTTAGGTGATCCTTGAGCCTTGAGAGAGAAAAAGAAGAAGAGTTTGAGAGTGTCTTTTGATGGAATGAGGGGTTAGGCTAGGAGGAACCCTTAAAAACGTACCATCTGATACTCAAAATGACGTAATTTAGGAGTTAGAAGCATATGATTTTATTAAAACACCCTTGGAAATTCGCAGGAAAAATCCATACCGCCAGTCCCCATGAGGCACTCCACGAGTCGTGGGGTGGCAACAACTCATGGTGCCAAGACTTGGAGCGCACATGAAATTTTCTCAAAAATTCCTCAAACTGGCGATGACCATCATAATGATTTGTTTTTTAACCTAACGGGTCGTCGTATCCGTCCGTTGCCACTGAAAGATTTATTATGAACTTCCCCTCGATGACTCTCAGGATGATCTTTACTGAACTCAACGAGTCATCATGTCTCTTGTCCCCTGGAGTCCTGACCTTCAGGCTGCTGCTCACAAAAGGGAACCCCATGACTCATCTCCTTACTCCACGAGTCATGACATGGGTCGTTACCTCTGAGCTCTGAACAGGAACTTCATTGAATGCTTGCCACGAGTCTTACCACGACTCTTGGAGTCACCTAACGGGTCATACCACGACTCATTCTAAGGAAAATTTCCACTTCCCTGATGATTTCTTATTTTATGTTTGGGGTCAGATCTTAGAAACATTGGGGGTGTTACATCAGAATTCAAACATAAATTGTAAAGAGATTGAGATATGGGTTGTGAATCATTATGTGAGAACTGGGTAGGTGTAAAAGTGTTAAAAATGCATGCCTAGATTGGGGAATTCTGAGTACCCAACACAAAATTAAACTTACCCGCACAACTGACATGAACAAAGGCAAGGACATGCTTCACAAGCATTGCTACAACTCGTGGTTTCATACTACGACTCGTTGGATGTCTCATTGGGACTGTTCCAAGCGAAATGTATGTAAATTAATTGGTATAGAATGTAGCACGACCCGTGGTATCTACTACAGGTCGTACCTGGCAATCGTACCGAAATTCTGAAAGGGTCAAGTCCAAAGCCAACTGTATGACCCTTACTAAGACTCGTAGAATCAACTTACCGGTTGTACCATAAGTCATGGAAAAATAAAAAAGAATGGTTTTTAAGGGATATCCTTATATGACTCGTGGTACAGATAATACCATCATTGTATGAGTCGTACCTCAGAGTCGTGACTGTAATCTAAGATAATACGAGTCTTAGTACGGATCTTACCTTCTAGGTATGACTCGTACTATGGACCCGTGGAAAAATTTAGAGGGTATTGCACAACCCGAACAGGGGCTCGGATCACAACACGGGACAACAAGCCCCGAGAGACCCCAAGTCGACCAATGGCATAAGAATGCATCTAATCTCAATTAAGAAATTGGATAATTGATAAAATAAGCATAGTGGAAGTCTAACTTGAACATAACATCAGAATACGAAATCAGAAGATGAATACATACATATGTCCGAAAAGCCTCTAAACATGTTGAGTTGATGGACAAGACCCCAACTAACTAAACAAAACTAAAATTGAAATGCATAAATGAAAGCTAAATAGTCTAGTCCTCGGGAAATGAGGACTCACCTACAAATAGAGTGCTAACTCTAATGAGATGACTACGAGCAGGGATGAATCTGAGAGTTGGGTCCTGTATCTTGAAATGATATAGCATAGAGTATGCGGTTAGTACGTGGAATGTACCGAGTATGCATGGTAAGTAAAATTGCTAAAGTAAAATCAGTTAAGGACAATGCAAAATATAACATAAACATTAAGAATCTGAGAGTAGAGCTTGCATGCATTCTTTCTGAAATCATGATCTCTTCATAACATAACATAACATTACTACATAACATCATAACTGAATCGATTGACTCAAAGTTGAATTTTGACATTTATAAGTAAAGCTGAACATTGGGTCAAACCTGCTTTAGAACATGCATTTACATAAATCTCATAAGTAATAAAATATGCATATCTGAAATCATGAGGAACAATGGGAGACTCGTCTTTTAACCGACATACCATAATAGAGCTTACGTGGTCCCAACTATCACACTCAAGTGGGTAGATCGGTCCAAAGCCTTGCCAGGGCTAGGGACGATACTATGATATCGATATCAAGATCAAGGCCCATTCGGGCAGGGGAAGCTCAGAAGGGAAGTCCTAAAGTCATAATGTATAAACCTACATTGGCACGTAGTTCTAAGGAATAGGGTGATCGACCCTTAGCCTACCCGGTGCTAGACATTACTCCCAAAACATGCATATGCTCTAAATCATTTTATAACGAAGCTCAACATTATCTATTGACGAAGCTCAATGATCAAATCATCTCAAATATGAAATCAAGCATATGAGAAGCTTTAATTCAAACATACCATAAGCTGACAAGCATAATTGGGAGCCTTCACTCCAAAACCACGTGGTAAGCTATGCACAGGGAACCTTTAACTCAAAACATACCACAACATTAAAATCAAATTTGGGAGATTTCGCTCTAAAACAATGTGGTAAGCTTTATTCGGAAAGATCATCAATCATACTCAGCAACTAGGTACTTCCCAAAGCTTTATCATACATGATGATGCTTAATTCATATAAAAAACATCAATCATAAATATGGATAGCTTTAAAACATGTTTTACTTCATAATATCTCATCACTATCACATATACATCACAAATCTCACTTTCCATGGACATCCCATCGATGGGATTTAAAATTTATAAGGTTAGAAACATGATTTTTAATTGAAATACCTACAAAAATGGCCCATGCTTGATAATTCGATAATAGAATCATAATCAATTCATACATATATGAAGAAATAGATAATTCATGCGTTTGGGTAAGAACCTCATAGGTAAATCATGCAAATTCATACTTTTTAGAGAGGGATTGGGCATGGGTGTAGAAGAAACCACCCATTCATGATCCTATATACCTGTTGGAGGCTGAATCTTACTTTCCTTTGAATGCGCAAAAGGAATTTGAAAGAAATTGAAGATCACTAGCTTGCTCACCCTCTCAATTCTCTACTGGTTTGCATACATGGATGAAATATGTCTAAAATGAACTTAACCCCATAAAAGGCCACTTTTCATAACCCAGAACGTCGTAGTTTAGTCCCTAGGAACTTAGAAATTATGAAAAAACCCTTACTAAATTTGCAGAAAATAACTGTTAGGTGGCCCTAACGGGTGACCTGGCGACTCATTGCTCTAGGGCACAATCA
Organism: Datura wrightii; assembly: GCA_035772735.1. Taxonomy (NCBI): domain Eukaryota; kingdom Viridiplantae; phylum Streptophyta; class Magnoliopsida; order Solanales; family Solanaceae; genus Datura; species Datura wrightii. The sequence continues at coordinate 28,115,002 of JASDFA010000007.1, read as the reverse complement.
TTATGTCGTCCGTGAAGTGCACTGCTTCACCTGAACTTCTGGGTTCGCCACGGGCAACCCAACGACTTGTTACTGGTGACCATGAGTCGTGGTCACAACCCGTGAGGTACATTGCCTCCTTTTATATCTTTTCTTAGTCTCCCTACCCATGACTAACCCAATGACTCGTAGGGCCTGGCAACGAGTCGTGGTCATGTCTGTGGGGTCTCCTCTTCTCAACCCTAAATTCCATCCCCTGGCCTTCCCCACGAGTCACCACACGACTCGTGGGTTGGTCTCACAAGTCTCCTCATGACTCGTTCGAAGTCTGCTGCAAATGTTTTTCCATTTTTCTTCCCGTTTCAACTCCCAAGTCTGAGCTTTGGGATTTCAGGGTATAACAATATCTCCCCCTTGGGAACATTCATCCCTGAATGTTGGAAAAACACACAGAAAAGTAGAGATATGTTGTTATCATATTCAAATACTGCGAAAACTGACGGAATGACTACCTTTGATTCAAACTCCATAGCCGAACTGAATTCACGAATCATACATACATCCACATAGATAAAAGAAAATTGCACACATGAACAAAACATGAAAACTAAATAGAGTATTAGGTCAAAACTGATACCTCAAGCTGAAGATAAGCCGGTAGAGAATAAATGTGGGTATCTGGCCATCATATCGGCTTTGGTCTCCCACATAGCTCCTTCAACATGCTGATTTCTCCATAACACTTTAGCTGAAGCTACTTCCTTATTTCTTAGCCTTCGAACCTGTCAATCCAATATTTCCACCAGAACCTCCTCATTAGCTAAGGCTGTCTTTTACACCAAAACTGTCCACTGGGACTACTAAAGATGGATCAGCCAAACACTTCTTCAAAAGCGATACGTGAAACATAGGATGCACAAAAGATAACTCTGAGGGAAACTCCAACTCATACGCCACCTTGAAAACTCTCCTCACAATCCGATAAGGACCAACACATCGGGGGCTAAGTTTTTCTTTCTTCCCAAACTGCATCACTCCCTTCATGGGAGATACCTTCAGAAATAACCAATCACCCACTCTGAACTCCAATTCTATCCATCTTACGTCGGCATAGGACTTTTGGCAACTCTGAGTGGTTTCCAGCCTATCCTTTACCAACTGAACATTCACCATAGCCTCATGAACCAAATCTGGTCAATCATAGCTACCTCACCAACCTCGAACCATTCGACGGGTGATCTGCATTTGCGCCCATAAAGAGCCTCGAATGGTTCCATCTGGATGCTGGAGTGATAGTTGTTATGTAAGAAAACTCGATCAGGGGCAAGTGATCATCCCAACTACACTTGAAGTCCATGACACATGCTCTCAACATGTCCTCGAGTTTTCTTGACCATCCGTTTGCAGGTGAAATGTTGTGTTGAGTTTAACCTGAGTCCCGAGCCCTTTTTGAAATGACCGCCAAAACTAAGAGGTAAATTGAGTACCTCGGTCAGAAATGATGGACAAGGGAACTCCATGCAATCGAACCAACTCCCGAATATATAGCTTGGCATAATCCTCCACTGAATTAGTGGTTTTCACTGGTAGAAAACGTGCAGCCTTGGTCAACCTGTCTACCACAACCTAGATGGAATCATGTTGTTGGCAAGTACGGTGCAATCCTGTTACAAAATCCATATTAATTTCTTCCCGCTTCTAAGTAGGAATGTTGATATCCTAAAGTACACCTCCCGGTCTCTGATGCTCAACCTTTACTTGTTGACAGTTTAGGCACTTGGCTATTAATTCTGCAATATCCTTCTTCATGCCATTCCACCAATGAATCTCTCGTAAGTCATGATACATCTTGGTGGCATTCGGATGGATAGAATAACTGGATCCATGAGCCTCGTGCAATATCCGGCTCCTCAAATCATCAACATATGGAATACAAAGGCACCCTGGTACCGAAGCACACCATCTCCCCCTTGGGAGAAGACCTCCACCTTCTGACTTCGAACGACTTCCTTCAACTTTACCAAATTTGGGTCCTCATCTTCTCTAGACTTCACATCAGTCACCAAGGATGATTTTGATCTTCTTTGAACAACACCACCACCATTGGTAGGGCCAACCAACCTAACTCCCAACCTTGCGAGTCAATGTACATCCTTCATCAGTTCCTTTTTCCCTTCATCCACGTGGGACACACTCTCTATAGAGAGTCTACTAAGTGCATCCGCTACCATATTAGCCTTACCCGGATGGTAAAGAACACTCATATTGTAGTCCTTGAGTAGCTCCAACAACCTTCTTTGTCGTAGATTGAGGTCTTTCTTTTTGAACACATATTGTAAGCTCTTGTGGTCCATAAACACATCCACATGGACTAATGTCTCCATATCTTCAATGCGAACACCACCACGGCCAATTCGAGATCGTGGGTAGTGTAATTTTTCTCATGAACTTTCAATAATCTAGAGGCATCCGTTATCACTTTCCCACGCTGCATCAACACACATCCAAGTCCGATCCTCAAAGAATCACAATACACGACGAAACCACCAGTACCATCCTAGAGAGTTAACACCCTGGTTGAAGTAAGTCGAGTCTTTAACTCTTGGAAGATCTTCTCAGAAGCCTCCGACCATTGGAACTTTACCTTCTTCTGAGTCAATTTGGTCAAAGGTGTGGCAATAGATGAGAAACCTTCAACAAACCTCTGATAATAACCAGAAAAACCCAAGAAACTCCGAATATCAGAAGAATTCACCGGTCTAGGCCAATTCCTCATCGCCTCAATTTTCGGAGAGTCTACTTTTATGCACTCACTTGATACCACATGGCCCAAAAAGGCTACGGAGTTCAACCAAAACTCCCACTTGCTGAACTTGGCATATAATTGACGATCCCTGAAGTCTGAAGCATTGCTCTCAAATGAGCAGCATGCTCATCCTTGTTCTGAGAATATATGAGGATATCATAAATGAACACGATCACAAACATGTCCAAGTATGGCCTGAACACCCTGTTCATCAAATCCATAAAAGTGGCAGCAGCATTCTTTAGTCCAAAAGACATAACTACAAACTCATAATGACCATACCGTATCTAGAAGCTGTCTTTGGGATGTCACAATCCCGAACCCTAAGCTGATGATACCCAAATCTAAGATCTATCTTTGAGAAACACTTGGCACCCTAAATCTGGTCAAACAAATCATCAATCTTGGGTAAGGGATACCTATTCTTGATGGTGACTTTGTTCAATTGCCGATAGTCAACGCACATTTGAAGAGAGCCATCTTCCTTCCTGACAAAGAGAACTGGTGCACCCCATGGGGACTTGCTCAGTCTAATGAAACGCTTATCTAACAGGTCCCTCAATGGATCCTTCAATTCCTTTAGCTCAGCTGGAGCCATCCTGTAAGGAGGGATAGAGATAGGCTGCGTGTCGGGTAGGAGGTCAATATCAAAATCAATTTTCCTCTCAAGAGGAACACCTAGTAAATCATTTGGAAAAACCTCTGGATACTCACGTACTACTTGAACTGACTGGATAGCGGGGTCTCAGACTGAACGTCCTTAACCCTAACCAGATGGTACACACAAACCTTAGAAATCATCTTCCTAGAATTAAGGTAGAAAATGAAATGACCTAATGGCACAACTGAACAACCCTTCCATTTTAAGATTGGTTCACCCCAAAATCTTAACTCTACTGCCCGGGTTCCATATTAACTGAAGCGTAGCATGCAAATAGCCAATCCATGCCGGGAATAACATCAAAATTGGTCATGGCTAACTCTATCAAATCTACTAAGGTGACCTTATGAAGGACTGAGACTGGGCAACGTCTATACATCCCTCTAGCTATAACTGAGTCACCTACTAGAGTAGAAACTGAGAAGGGTTCTGACAAGACTTCGGGACTGACTCTAAAGCTACTGGCCATATAAGGCATCACAAAAGACAAGTGACCACATTCTGGGAGAACTTCTGCTCCTAACGGGATGCTAAGGCATAGAATATGTTCTGGCACTGATCGCCAGCTAAGCTAGTCAATGCCCCCTAATGAGTTGAGCGTGCGAGAGGGGCTGCTGTGTTGGGAACTGGGCCTCGACCCCCATCATGATCCCATCTCGCATCTGGGCAATCCCTAAGCATGTTTTCGGGCTTCCCACACCCGAAACAAGCATTTGAACCTGCTAGACACTGGCCTGTGTTTCCTCGACCACACTTGTGGCAAGTTGGGACACTAGAGTCTGCACGTATACTTCTCTGACCCTTAGAGCTTGATGCTCACCCTCTCTAGTCATGCTTGGTCCTGAATGGCACACTCAGCGCTGAAGATGCTAGAGCGGATGACCTCTAGTGAGGCTGCTATCGGTGCCCACCACCTGATCTCGGCTGGGGGAAGCTGTGATCATCGGTCCTGGCCCTCTTGTCCTCCCTCTCTCTCTAATATACAACCTCCAACTGCTGGGAGGAGAGCACTATCCGCGGGATGTCCATGTCCTAATGAAGCATAGCGGTCCTACAGTCCTTATCCAAGTAACCCGCTACTCTATGGATGAACCTACTCATCGGTGCCCTCTGATCAGCTACCAACTAGCGAGCATATTTCAATAGGCGAGTGAACTTAAGGGAATAATCTTGCACTGTCATTCTCCCTAGATTCAAATTTACTAACTCGGATGCCTTCATTTCCCTCATCTCATGAGGGAAGAACTGATCCAAGAATGCAACATGAAACTCTTCCCAAGTAACGGGACCTACTCCTGCGACCCTGCTATCCTTCCATTGGCGAAACCATATATGCGCGACCCCCTTCAACTGATACGAGGCCAACTATGAGCATTCCACACCATTCACTCCCATGATTTGTGTGACCTTCATAATCTCATCCAAGAATTCATGCGGGTCCTTTTCTACCTTTGACTTGAGAAACTCCGGCAGGTTCATTCTTATGAGGTCTCGAACTCGAGCTGCCGCTGTGTTGCCATTCTGTGGAATACGTGCAACAGCCTATTGATTGACCTTGCAGTCAAAGCCTGCACAAGCATCTGAATCGCGTCCCAGAACTTAGCGTGGCCAGCTGGCTCCAATGCTTGGGGCTCCTAAACCGGTGGGGCTTACTGATGCCCATGACCATTTCAATCCTCCTGGCCTTCACCATTTCCGTTCCTTCTTCCATTCATTCTTCGAGGAGCCACGATTCTACAATCCCAAATAGTATGAAATAGAAGGATAGAAAGACTTCTCATCACACGACATAGATCATGAAAGAAGGGAACATTTCCTAAAAGTCTCGCAGCCGCTTCATCATAAGTGTGGCGCGCTTCACACCCATGAAGAAGACTCTACTTAACCATAATTTTAGACACCCTAGGACACTTGAAAACCTAAGGCTCTTATACAAAGTTTGTCACAACCCGAATAAGGGCCTGGATCGCAACACCGGACAAGGAGCCCCGAGAGAACCCAAGTCGACCCACGGCATAAGCATGCAGCTAATTTCAATCAAGAAACTGAATAATCGATAAAATAATCATAGTGGAAGTCTAACTTGAACATAACATCAGAATACGAAATAGAGTGCTAACTTTAATAAGCTGACTATGCGCGGAGCTAAATCTGAGAGTTGGGTCCTGTATCATGAATTGATACAACATAGAGTATGAGGTCAGTACGTGAAATATATCGAATATGCAAGGTAAGTAAAACCACTAAATTAATTAAAATAAGTTAAGGAAAATGCATATTATAACATAAACATAAGAATCTGAGAATAGGGATTGCATGCATTCTTTTTGAAATCATGATCTCTTTAACTTAACATAACATAGCTATATAACATCATAACTGAATCGATTGACTCAAAGCTGAATTCTAACATTTAAAAGTAAAGTTGAACATTGAGTCAAACCTGCTTTAGAACATGCATTTACATAAATCTCATAAGTAATAAAACATGCATATCTAAGATCATGAGGAACAATGGGAGACTCGTCTTTTAACTAACACATTATGATAGAGCTTACGTGGTCCCAACTATCATACTCAAATGGGTAGAGCTGTCCAAAGCCTTACCAGTGCTAGGGATGATACCATGATATCGATATCAAGCTGAAGGCCCATTCGAGCAAGGGAATCTCACAAGGGAAGTCCCAAAGTCATAATGTATAAACTTATGTTGGCGTGTTGTTCTGAGGCATAGGGTGATCAAATCTTATCCTACTCGGTGCTAGACATTACTCCCAAAACATGCATATGCTCTACATCATTTTATAACGAAGCTCAACACCGTCTATTGACAAAGCTCAATGATCAAATATATCTCAAATATGAAATCATGCATATGAGAAGCTTTAATTCAAGCATACCACAAGCTGACAAGCATAATTGGGAGTCTTCACTACAAAATAATGTTGTAAGCTACGAATAGGAAACCTTTAACTCAAAACATAACACAACATGAAAATTAAATTTGGGAGATTTTGCTCCAAAACAATATGGTAAGCTTTATTCTAAAAGATCATCATTCATACTCAACAAGTGGATAGTGCCCAAAGCTTTATCGTACTTGATGATGCTTAATTCATATCAAAAACATCAATCATAAAAATAGGTAGCTTTAAAACATGTTTTCTTCATAATATCTCATCACTATCACATATACATCACAAATCTCACTTTTCATGAACATCCCATCAATGGGCTTTAAAATTCATAAGGTTAGAAACATGATTTTTAATTGAAATACCTACAAAAATGGCCCATGCTTCATAATTCGATAATAGAATCATAATCAATTCATAGTTATATGTATAAATAGATAATTCATGCGTTTGGGTAAAAGCCTCATAGGTAAATCATGGAAAATCATACTTTTTAGAGAGGGATTGGGCATGGATGTGGAAGAAACCACCCATTCATGACCCTACATACCTGTTGAAGGCTGAATCTTACCCTCCCTTGAATGCCCAAAAGAAATTTGAAAGAAATTGAGATCACAAGCTTGTTCACCCTCTGAATTCTATTCTACTTTGCATGCATGGATGAAATATGTCTAAAATGAACTTAACCACCTATAAGGCCACTTTTCATAACCCAGAACATCATAGTTTTGGCCCTAGGTACTTAGGAATTACGGAAAAGCCCTTACTAAATTTGCAAAAATAACTGGAAGGTGGCCCTAACGGGTGACTTAACGACTTGTTGCTCTAGGGCACGACTCGTTATGTCATCCGTGAAGTGCACTACTACACCTGATCTCCTGTGTTCATCATGGTCAACCCAATGACTCATTACTAGTGACCACGAGTCGTGGTCACCACCCGTGAGGTATACTGCCTCCTTCTATATCTTTTCTTAATCTCCCTCCCCACGACTGACCCAATGACTCGTGGGGCCTGGCCATGAGGCGTGGTCATGTTCGTGGGGTCTCCTTTTCTCAAACCTAAATTCCATCCCCTGGCCTTCCCCATGATTCTCCTCACGACTCGTGGATTGGTCTCACGAGTCTCCTCACGACTCGTTCTGAGTCTGCTGCAAATTGTTTTCCATTTTTTTTCCTATTTTAACTCCCGAGTCTGAGCTTTGGGCTTCCGGGGTATAATTGTATTCTTGCTTTCTTTTTCTCAGATCATATATACTAACCATGTTTCTCCATAGGTACTATGATGATGAAGAAAAGAGCAGCTAAATCTTCTCAAGAAAAGATAGCTAGAGCTAAGATAGTTGCTCAGAGGGAATTGAGAGATGAGCCCTCTGACTCCGATCAAGAAGGAAGCTCCCCTAGTGGTTTGGTGGAGGAGTACAGAGTTGAGACATCAGACACCAATAAGCCATAGACCACTAGGGCTCAAGCTATAGCCTAGGCCGAGGCAGCTACTGCCATATCTACTGGTGCTCCCCTGTCTGAGGAGGGAGCTGAGGAACAGGTCCAAGAGTCTAGGAGTGGCTCTATGATGTTGAGGGGTTTGAGAGAACCCGCCTCCAACAACCCGTACTATTAGGTAGAGAGTACGCAGTTCTTTAGAAATATATGAGCAGGGTCTTACTCTCACCACAAAAATCACCAAAGGAGGAGTATACAGGAAGAACTGCGAATCCTCACTAATGCCTTGAATGAGGTTGAGGAAATGAAGTGGATATTTAGCTTCTATTAATTTGATTGGATGGCTAGGAACCTGGAGAAATACAGTCCCAAGATAGTTCGAGAGTTCTATGCCAATTGCTTGGCCACAATGGAGCAGAAAATAAAAGGTGGGAAAAAAGTGAAAGAACAGCCCAAGCTTTAGAGCGTGATGGTGCAAGGTCACATAGTTAACATCTCTGATCGTACAATCAGTCGGATACTATATGGGCATAAGTTTAGTGCACCAAACGCAATAATTGAGTTCGACTACAAAATAGATGCGCTAAAGAGGATAAAGAAACTGGGCAATAAGGAGAAGAAGAGCCAAGTTAAGTGGTTACCCGGAGACCTAGCAGAGGACAAGGAAGAAGTTCAATGGATGACTAGTGGAAAGCAGGTCACCAAATCTTCACTGAGTTTTATAGGCGAAGACCTGCTGGATACTAGTTCACCACAGGTTGGCACCAACGGTAAACGACAACACCCTCAGTGTAGACAAAGCAACATTGGTGGAAAGTATCATATCAAGATATGCCATCGATATTTTGAGGGTCATATAGAGGAGATCTAAGATCGAGCTATGGGATTGAGCACTACTATCCCATTCCCGAGTCTCGTGTTCAGATAATGAACGGAAGCATGTCTTAAGGTGCATTCAGAGGATGAGCAGTTGATTGGAGGGTAGAGGACAGTGGACATAGGGCTGATCTAGGATGAAATAAACCCGATGAGTCGAGCAAGACTTCCTACCACAATCCCGGTACCATGGGCAGCTGGGGGTGAGCAGGTTAAAACCCCCACCTCATAGGAGCAGGTCAAGACACTGGCTATAGAGGCTAATCATTCAGAGGTAGCTCCCAGCACCTCTGCTACACCATCGATGGGTCTTCCGAGCTAGACACCTGCTTGTTATGTTGTGGTCCCTCATGACTTCCTCCAGAAGCTAACAAAAAAAGATAACGGTAACCAAAATAAAAATACGGTCAATAATGGAAAACGTTAAGCCCTAGGTGAAAATAGAGATTGAGGGAGCCGTGAGAGGATTCTATAACTGGATAGATGGCTTTGAGTGTAGGTTCAATGAGTTCTTGGCGGAGCAGCCGAACACTAGTAGCCTCCGGGAGGAGTTGGGGGTTCTTTGGAGCTAAGTGATCGAGTAGTCGTCTAGACAGCCGGTGATCATAGCAGCTCCCACTCTTCTGGACTTTGATGTTGAGCTCAATTTGGAGGCATACTGGGTCCCGACGAGTACAAGTGGAGGAAAAGGAAATAAGGGGTCTTGGAGAGTCCTAAAGGAAGAAGATAAAGAAAGAGAAAAAGGAAAGAAAGTAGGTGAGAGTAGAGAGCCTGCAAGCTTATGACGCACACATGTTGGAGCTATAGGAGCGAGCAAGAGGAGCGGGGAGCTCCACTATTGCCTAGATAGTTGATCCTGAGGTCGCGAAAGAGACCGAGCATGATGCGGGGGTAACCAATCCCCCAACAGATGTACAATTGAGTGCACCGACCTCCGCTAGCGCCACAAATGCAGCAGAGGTACCACCTCTATGGGATGACAGAAGTACTTAGTGTGCTACAGGTATTTCTCATTTCCTTGTGCTTTTATATCCTATGCTTCAGGCTTGAAACATTGTTTTTTAAATGGGATGGGGTGTACTTGTATTTTTGGAATTTATGATTTATTTGAGTGTTTTTCTGTTATACCTCAGAAGCCCAAAGATCAGACCCGGGAGTTGAAATGGAGAAAAACTTAAAAACTAGCATCAGGCATAAAACGGATCATGAGGTGACTCATTGGTGCATCGCATGAGTCATGATGTGACTCGTGGTGAGGCCCAAGTGACGAGTTTGATATTTGGGAAGTTGACTCCCCATGGACATGACCACGAGTCGTGGTCAGCCCTTACAACTCATTAGGTCAGTCTTGGGGAGTGCTAATTGAGAAAAGAGAAGGAAGAGGGCAGTGTACATAACGAAAGGACCCTACGATTCGTGGGATGAGTCGTGACCAAGCAGGGTAAAGTTTTATTAAGAATGAGGTAGTGTACATGAAGGGTGGTGACCATGAGACGCTGTCACTAGTAACAGATCATTAAGTAACCCGTGACAAGCCTAGGATACCTAACAAATAGTGTACCTGATGGATGACTCCACGAGTCGTGGCTCATGATGACGAGTCATTAGGTCCCTCGTGGGGACCAACTGGTAGTTATTTCCTGCGAATTTTGTAAGAGCTTTTCTATAATTCCTAAGATTCTAAGGCCTAAACTATGTCCTGAGCTATGAATGATGACTTTTAAAGGGGTTAAGTTCAGTTTAGGCCATTTACATTCATGCATGCAAAGGTAGAAGGCTAGAGAGATTGATCAAGCTTATTGTTCTTCAAATTCCCTTCAATTTCTTCTTGGGCTATCAAATAAGTGTAGAATCAGCTAGCAACAAGTATGTAGGGTTATAAATGGGTGAATCCTTTCACACCCATGCCCAATCCGTCTCTAAATCATGAATTTCCTATGTTAAATCTATGGGGTTTTAACCCAATGCATGAATTTGTGAATTTTTTACATGGGTATGATTTAAATATGTTTGTACCATTGAATTATGAAACATGGGCAAGTTTTATAATATTTTCAATTTAAAGCGTGTTTCAAGTTTTATGTATTTAAATGTCCATTGATGAGAAGTTCATGAAAGATGAGATTTGTGATGAATGTATAAGTATGATGAGATAGTATCATGAAAAGTGTGTTTTCAGGCTACCCATGTTTATAATCATGTTTTCAATGTGAATTGAGTATTCTTCAAGCATTAGAAAGTATTGGGAAATGCCCACATGTTTAAGTATGATTTATGATTTCTTGAATTAAGATTACCACATGGTTTTGGAGCGAAGACTCCCAATTATCTTTCAGCTTGTGGTATGGTTTGAGTTAAAGCTCCTCATATGCATGATTTCATATTTGAGATGTAATTGATTATTGAGCTTCGTCAATAGACAATGTTGAGCTTTGTTGAGAAATGATGTAGAGCATATGCATGTTTTTGGGAGTAGTGTCTAGCACCGAGTAGGCTAAGGGTCGAACACCCTATGCCTCAGAACTACATGCCAATGTAGGTATATACTTATATATATTACTTCGGGACGTCGCTTGTGAGCTATCCCCTACCGTATTGGGACACGAGCTTAATATCGATATCATGGTATAGTTTCTAGCCATAGCAAGGCTTTGGACAGCTCTACCCACTTGAGTGTGATAGTTGGGACCACATAAGCTCTATCGTGGTATGTTGGTTAAAATACGAGTCTCCCATTGTTCCTCATGATTTCTATTATGCATGCTTATCATTCATGAGATTTCTATACCTATATATGTCCTAATGCAGGTTTGACTCAATGTTTAGTTTTACTCATGACTATTAGATTCAGAAGCTCGCGCAGGCCTTGACCACTTAGGTCAATCAACAGGCAGTTGCGCATGTTTCGCAAAATGGAAATGCAGCGGCCGCTTGAGTCAAAGACTTCTTGAGAATGAAACCGCCATAGTTAATCGAGCCAAAAGTAGATGAGAACCCAGATGAGTTCATAGATGAGATTGTGAAGATCACCCAAGTCATAGGGGTGAATGGAGTTGAGTGCATGGAGTTGGCCTCGTATTAGTTGAAAGGGGTCACACACATCTGGTTTTTCCAATGGAAAGATAGTAGGGTCTCAGGCATAGGCCCTGTCACTTGGTAAGAGTTCCATGTTTCATTCTTAGATCAGTTCTTCCCTCGTGAGATGAGGGAGCTGAGGCAGATGAGTTCGTAAATCTGAAGCAAGGGAGGATGACAGTGTTGGAGTATGCCCTTGAGTTCACTTGCTTACCATAGTACGTCCCAGAATTAGTGGTTAATCAGATAGGGCGGGTGAGCAAGTTTGTTCATGGAGTGGAGGGCTATTTGGACAAGGATTTTAGGACTGCTATGCTTCACCAGGACATGGACTTTCCTCGAATAGTCTTGTATGCCCAGCAGATGGAGGCCATACATCTGAGAGAGAGGGAGGGCAAGAGGGCCAAGACCGATGACCACAGATTCTCATAGCCTAGGTCAGGTGGTGGGAACGGTCAATAGACCCACCATAGATCTTCAGCCCCAGCATCTTTAGTGTTGGGTGTGCCATCTAGGCCAAGGCATGATCAGAGAGGGCGAGCATCAAGCTCAAGGGGTCAGAGTAGCAGACCTGCAGATTCTAGTATCCCAACTTACTGCAGATGTGGTCGGGGGCACAGTGGCAAGTGCTTGGCAGGTTTAGGTGCTTGTTTCTGGTGTAGGAAGCCCGAACACATGCTCAGAGATTGCCCTGCAGCAAGACAGGATCATGATGGGGGACGAGGTCCATCTTATAGTTTAGCAGCCCCTCCCGCACGCTCAGCCCATCAGGGAGCATCTACTAGCACAGGTGGCGGTCAGTGAAAAAATAGATTCTATGCCTTAGCATCCTGCTAGGGGCAGGAGGTCTCCCTGGATGTGGTTCCTGGTATGTTGCGAGTTTTCCATCTTGATGTATATGCTTTATTAGATCCAGGGGCTACCTTGTATTTTGTGACACCTTATGTGGCCTGTAGCTTCAAAGTCAGTTCCAAATTCTTGTAAGAACTCTTCTCAGTTTCTACTCGAGTAGGTGATTCAGTTATAGCTAGATGGGTGTATAGAAGTTGCCCTGTCTCAGTCCTTGAGAAAGTCACCTCAATAGACTTGATAGAGTTAGCCATTACATATTTTGATGTTATCCTCAGCATGGATTGGCTATTTGTATGTTATGCCTTAGTTAATTATAGAATTCAGGCAGTAGAGTTCAAATTTTTGGGTGAACCAGTCTTAGAATGGAAGGGTAGTTTAATTGTACCTGCAGATCGTTTCATTTCCTACCTTAAGGGCAGAAAGATGATCTCCAAATGTTGTGTGTACCAGCTAGTTAGGGTTAAGAATGCGATGTTTGAGACCCCGGCTATCCAGTCAGTTCCAATAGTATGTGAGTGAGTATCTAGAGATATTTCCTAACGATCTATTGAGAATCCCTCCTAAGAAGAAAATCGATTTTGGTATTGACCTTCTTCCCGATATGCAACCTATATCTATTGCTCCTTACAGAATGGCTCCAGTTGAGCTAAAGGATTTGAAGGAAAATTTTAAGGACCTGTTAGATAAGGGTTTCATTAGATCGAGCAAGTCCCTATGGGGTGCACCAGTCCTCTTTGTCCAAAATAAAGATGGTTCTCTCCGTTTCTGTCTTGATTATCGACAATTGAACAAAGTCACCGTCAAGAACAGGTATCCTCTACCTAGGATTGATGATTTATTTGGCTAGCTTCTGGGTTCCAAGTATTTCTCAAAGATAGATCACAGATCTGGGTACCATCAACTCAGAGTTCGAGAAAGCGACATCTCGAAGACAGCCTTCCGAACGCGGTATGGTCATTATGATTTTATAGTTATGTCTTTTGGACAAACGAATTCTCCTGTAGCTTTTATGGACTTGATGAACAGGGTTTTCAAGACATACTTGATATGTTCTTCATTGTGTTTATTGATGAAATCTTGATATACTCTCAGAGCAAGGAGGAGCATGCCGCTCATTTGAGAATAGTGCTTAAGACTCTCAAGGATCACCAATTATATGCCAAAATTAGTAAGTGCGAGTTTTGGTTGAACTCTGTAGCATTTTTGGGCCATGTAGTATCAAGTGAGGGCATAAAGGTCGATTCTCAAAAAATAAAAGCGGTACAGAATTGGCCTAGACCGATGAATCCTTTAGATATCTAGAGTTTCTTGGGTTTAGTCGGCTATTATCGAAGATCTATTGAAGGTTTCTCATCTGCAGCACCCATGAACAAATTGACCAAAAATAAGGTGAAATTCCAATGGTTGGAGGCTTGTGAGAAGATCTTCCAGGAGTTGAAGACCTGACTTACTTCAGCACCAGTGTTAACTCTACCGAAGGATACCGATGGGTTCGTGGTGAATTGTGATACTTCAAGTATCAGACTTGGGTGTGTACTGATTCAGCACGGGAAAGTTATAGCATATGCCTCTAGATAGTTGAAAGTTCATGAGAAGAATTACCCGACGTATGATCTCGAATTGGCCTCGGTGGTATTTTCCTTGAAGATATGGCGACACTATTTGTATGGGGTTCACGTGGATGTGTTTATGGACCATAAGAGTTTACAATATGTGTTCACGTAGAAGTATCTCAATCTTTGGCAAAGGAGGTGGTTGGAACTACTCAAGGACTATGGTATGAGTGTCTTTTACCATTCGGGTAAGGCCATTGTAGTAGTAGACGCACTTAGTAGACTCTCTATGGAGAGTGTGTCTCATGTGGATGAGGTAAAGAAGGAGCTAGTGAAGGATGTGCATCGACTCGCAAGGTTGGGATTTCTATTGGTTGACTCAACCATTGGCGGTGTTATTGTTCAAAACCGTTCAGAATTATCCTTGGTGACTAATGTGAAAGTTAGGCAAGATGAGGACCCGATTTTGGTAAAGTTAAAGGAAGCCGTTCAAAATTAGAAGGTAGAGGTCTTCTCCAAAGGGGGAGATGGTGTGCTTCCATACCAGGGTCGTCAATGTGTTCCAAAATTGATGATTTGAGGAGCCAGATATTCCATGAGGATTATGGATCCAGGTATTCTATCCATCCAGGTGCCACCAATATGTACCGTGACTTACGAGAAGTTTATTGGTGGAATGGCATAAAGAAGGACATCGCGGAGTTCATAGCTAAGTGTCCGAACTGTCAGCAAGTAAAGGTTGAGCATTAGAGACTGGGAGGCGCGCTTCAGGATATCATTATTCCTATTTGGAAGTGAGAAGAAATTAATATGGACTTTATCACAGGTTTGCCTCGTACTCGTTGACAATATGACTCTATTTGAGTTGTGATAGACAGGTTGACTAAGGCCGCTCATTTTCTATTAGTCAAAACCACGGATTCTGAGGATTATGCTAAGCTATATATCCGGGTGCTAGTTCGATTGCATGGAGTGCCCTTATCCATCATTTCAGATAGAGGTACTCAATTTACCTCTCAGTTTTGGAGGTCATTCCAAAAAGGACTTGGTACTCAGGTTAAGCTCAGCACAATATTTCACCCGCAAACGGATGGTCAAGCGAAGCAGACAATTCAAACTCTCGAAGACATGTTGAGAGCATGCATAGTTGACTTCAAAGGTAGTTGGGATGATCACTTGCCTCTTATTGAGTTTGCGTACAATAACAACTATCATTCCAGTATTTAGATGGCACCATTCGAGGCTCTCTATGAGCAATGTTATAGGTCAACCATTTGTTGGTTAGAGGTTGGTGAAGCGGCAATGATAGGACCAGATTCAGTTGATGAGGCTATGGAGAAGGTTCAATTGATAAGGGATAGGTTGAAAACCGCTCAGAGTCACCAAAAGTCCTATGCCAACGTGAGAAGGAGAGAATTAGAATTTGAAGTTGATGACTGGGTTTTCTAAAGGTGTCTCCCATGAAGGGAGTGATGAGGTTCGGAGAGAAGGGGAAACTTAGTCCCTGCTATGTTGTCTCGTATAGAATTCCTAAACGGGATGGCAAGGTGGATTATGAGTTGGAGTTTCCTTTAGAATTAGCTTCCATGCATCATGTATTCCATGTATTGCTCTTGAAGAAGTGTTTGGATGATCCAGCTCTAGTCGTCCTGGTGGATAGTGTTGGTGTGAAAGACAGTTTTAGTTATGAGGAGGTTTCGGTAGAAATACTAGATCGTCAGGTTTGAAGGCTAAGGAATAAGGAAGTAGCTTCAGTTAAGGTGTTATGGAGGAATCAACATGTTTAGGGAGCTACGTGGGAATCCGAAGTGGATATGATGGCTAGATACCCACATTTTTTCTCTATCGGCTCAGTTCCAGCTTGAGGTATCAGTTTTCACCTAAAACTCCATTAAGTTTTCATGTTCAGTTCATGTGCCCAAGTTTCTTTTATGTATATGGATGTATGTACGATTAATGAATTCAGTCCAGCTATGTAGTTTGAATTAGAGGTAGTCATTCCGACAGTTCTTGGCTTAAATGATTAGTATTTGAATATGATAATTGCATTTCTCTGCTTTTCTATATGTTTCCAACATTCGAGGATGAATGTTTCCAAGGGGAAGATATTGTTACCCAGAAGCCCAAAGATCAGACCCGAGAGTAGGAACGGAGAAAAACATAAAAACTGGCATCAGGCACAGAACGGGTCATGAGGTGACCCATTGGTGCAGCCCACGAGTTGTGATGTGACTCGTGGTGAGGCCCAGGTGAAGAGTTTGAAATTTGGGAAGTGACTCCCCACAGACATGAGCACGAGTTATGGTCAGCCCCTACAACTCGTTAGGTTAGTCGAGGGGAGTGGTAATTGAGAAAAGAGAAGGAAGAGGGTAGTGTACTTAACGGAAGGACCCCACAAGCCGTGGTCAGTCCCCACGATTCATGGGATGAGTCATGACCAAGCAGGTTAACATTTTATTAAGAATGAGGCAGTGTACATGACGGGTGGTGACCACGAGTCGTAGTCACTAGTAACGAATTATTAAGTCACCCGTGATGAGCCCAAGAGACCTGACAAGTAGTGTACTCGATGGACGACTCCATGAGTCGTGGCCCATGATGATGATTCATTAGGTCCCTCGTGGGGACCAACTGACAGTTATTTTCTGCGAATTTAGTAAGGGGGCCGACAGGATGCTCATAGTTACTAGGTGGATGGTATGACCTGGGTAGGGGTATATAGATTGTGTGTTGGTTGGTACCTTACGGCTTATGGGAGCTAGCAAGGTTCTTCTATGCTATGTTGTGTTAGTTATTAATAGATGGAAAGTAGACCGCCATGTTATCAGGTATGACTCTTACTCTCTTCGGTAAAGTTACGTTCTTTTCAGTTAGTCACAGCCCGTCTCCTATTACTTCAGTATCTATCAGTATTATTGTTTGCTTTCAGTTATTTTCAGTATTGCTTTTCATACTCAGTACCAGTGGTACTGACGCCCATTTTGGGGCGCTGCATTACTTTCCTGCAGGTACTCATAGACGAGGAGCAGATCTCTCGCAGTTCCAGACAACGTACGGAGTCTTCAGCTCCTATCATCCGGAGCTTGACAGTTAAAGGTTTACTTCCCTTTTTGTTTGTACAGTATGGGTAGACCGGGGCCCTGTCCCGACCATCTTATTATTCTTAGAGGCTTACGGATTGAATATTCCCTGTGGTTAGTTGTACCGATCATGTGGGGTCGTGTGTATGTTTTTAGTTTGCATGTGATAGCCGTGTGGGGCCTTGTTCAGTTGTCAGTTGGTGACCTTGTTGGTCACAGATCAATTTAGCACTTGATTCTGCTTTTCAGTGATAACTAGTCAGCATGGTGGCCTTGCGGCCCGCATAGGTTCCCTTTTGTTCAGTTGTTCTGGGTAGTTGTTATATTCCTACAGGTGGCTATAGGCCTTGTTGGCCGGAGGATGTATTTACAGCCGTTATATAGCCCGTTGTTTTCATAAATCCAGAATTAGAGCCAGCCTGGCACCAGAAGTGCTTAGGCTCAGTAGTCCAGCAGTACAGGTCCTAGTAGAGCACCAGGTGCCTGTCATGCCTCCCAAGGCGGGGTGTGACAAACTTGGTATCAGAGCAGGTTGTATCCTGGGGAGTCTACAAGCCATGCTTAGTAGAGTCTTGTCTATGGATGTGTTGTGCACCAAATACCATAGGAAGGAGGCTACAAGGCATGATAGGATGGTTACTCTTTCTTCACATTCAGTCGTGCCATAGAGCAGTACAGTATAGGGTTGAGTCCCTAAAGCTTATTGTACTCTTTGTTTAAAGATAAAATGTAAGATCAGCGACATCCTATCATAGGCAGAAAATTGGACATAGTAGCAGGAGAGGGCACCAGTAGGATGCCTCAGCCTCGTTTAGAATCAGCCCAATCTGAGGGCGATACGGAGGCACCTTCCCGACCTTCTCAGCAGTCTCCACCCCAGCAAGAGTCACTCGGGATGACGCCACCTCCGATAGTGCCTATACCTACACCATCTGACCAGGAGGTCAAGAGTGCAGTAGTTATGTTAGCGCAAATAATGGCTACTAAGCGCTAGTCAATGCCACCTACAGCGGCAGAATCATCAAGTGGGAATGGTAGTTCGAGGGTATGAGAATTCCTAGCACTAGGTCCCCTACAGTTTACCGGGACAAATGGAACAGAGGACCCCCAGGACTTCCTGGATCAGATGCAGAGGATTTTCTGGGTAATGCATGTTACATCTACAGAGTCAGTCGAATTGGCGGTATTCTGACTGTGGGATATTATTGTGTTGTGGTATGAGAGTTGGGAAAGGTCTCGAGGGAGAGATGTTGCCCCTTGGACCTGGTTAATCTTTTCAGTCTACCACGAGAGATCCGAGAGTCCTGGATGGACCAGTTTTTACACCTGGAGCAAGGGGTGATGAGTGTTCGAGAATACGCCCTGCAGTTCGATTCTTTGGCCCGATATGCTCCAGCCTTTGTAGAAACCATGCCATCTAGAGTCCACCATTTTATTATGGGGATGAACCCAGAGTATATTAAGGCTTGTATGGCAGCTACTTTGCCGGAAGATATGGATATTGCTCGAGTACAGGCTTTTGCTCAGAATATTGAGGGCCTCAGACAACGGCAACAGGATAGCAGATGAACAAGTCAGGAACAGCGCCTCAGGCATAGGTCAGATGAGTTACAGGGGGAGATTCGGAGAGGGCCTAGGCCACGGTTGTCAGATAGGCCACCTAGACCCCCGCCTCCATCACAACAGCATAGGGGTAGATTCAGTCGCCGAGGACAGTCAGAGTCCGGTGGAAGTTCTCAAACAGTAGATTTACCCCAGCAGAGGAGGGAAGAATAGAGCAGGTATACACTACCACTTTTCCCTACTTGCAGCCGACGCCACTCTAGAGCTTGGAGATATGGCTCCATAGGGTGTTATATATGCAGACAGGAGGGTCATGTGATAAGAGATTGTCCAGCTAGGGGTCAGGGTGACCGGGATAGACAGGACAGGGCATCAGCAGGGTCGCGAGCTCCAGCAGCCCCGGTAGGGCGCAGGCCCTCAGTTCCAGCAGGCAGAGGCCGAGGAAGATCAGGGACCTCTAGTTTAGGTGCGAGCTAAGCCGTACCTATGCATTACCAGGAGACAGTATTCAGAGGCATCTCCAGATGTTGTGACAGGTATGATGACTATTTGCTCTCACCCTGCCTATGTATTTATCGATTCGGGATCTACCTTGTCCTATGTTGCCCCATTAGTGGCTTGAAAGTTCAGTATTGTACTAGAATTGCTTCGGCAACCCTTTTCAGTATCTACACCCGTCGGTGACTCTATTATAGCTAGAAGGGTTTATCGAGGGTGTACAGTAGAGGTTGCTATCCATCAGACCACAGCAGATTTGGTAGAGTTAGAAATGGTTAGTTTTGGCGCCATTATGGGTATGGATTGGTTAGCTCCATGCTATGCCAATGTAGAATGCTGGACCAAGACGGTCCAATTCCACTTTCCATGGAAGGCAGTACGAGAGTGGAAGGGCAGCACAGCTACGCCCCAAGGTAGGTTTATTTCCTATCTTCGGGCGAGAAAGTTGATAGCCAAGGGGTGCATTTACCACATTGTCAGAGTTCAGGATGTTCGGGTAGAGCCTTTGACTCTCCAGTCCATTCCAGTGGTGAATGAAATTCCCGATGTATTTCCAGATGAGTTACCCGGTATTCCCCAAGAAAGGGAAATAGACTTTGCAATTGATTTATTGCCGGGCACTCAGCCCATATCAATTCCCCCTTATTGCATGGCTCCTGCTGAACTCAAAGAACTAAAGAAGTAGTTGAAGGATTTGTTAGACAAGGGCTTTATCAGGCTGAGTACTTCACCTTGGGGTGCGCCAGTTTTATTTGTGAGAAACAAGGATGGTTCCCTCCGCATGTGTATAGACTATCGACAACTGAATAAAGGTACTGTCAAGAATAAGTATCTGCTTCCCAGGATAGATGATCTGTTTGATCAGTTACAAGGAGCTAGATATGTCCCAAAAATTGACTTAAGGTCCAGATATTATCAGGTTCGGGTTCGTGAAAGGGACATTCCAAAGACTACCTTCAGGACCAGATACAGCCATTTTGAATTCTTAGTCATGTCCTTTGGGCTGACGAATGCTCCAGCCGTGTTTATGGATCTGATGAACAGTATTTTCAGACCATACCTGGACTTGTTCGTGATAGTGTTTATTGACGATATTGTAGTGTATTCTTGCTCAGAGGCAGACCACCAGGATCATTTGCGGACAGTGCTCCAGATTCTCAGGGACCGCAAGGTATATGCCAAGTTCTCGAAATGTGAATTCTGGCTAAATTCAGAAGCCTTTTTGGGTCATATTATGTTGGATGCTGGTATACAGGTAGATACCTGGAAAATAGAAGTAGTAAAAGCATGGCCCAGACCTACCACTCCGACCGAGGTACGCAGTTTCTTGGGGTTAGCAGGGTACTACAGGAGGTTTGTTGAAGGATTTTCCACCTTAGCAGCACCTCTGACTAAACTGACGCAGAAGGAACCAAAATTTCAGTGGACTGAGGCATGTGAGCAGAGCTTCCAGGAATTGAAAGACAGGCTAACATCAGCTCAAGTGTTAGCATTGCCAGCAGGTACAGAAGGTTATGCAGTTTATTGTGACGCTTCGGGTGTTGGGTTAGGATGTGTGTTGATGCAGCATTGTAAAGTAATTGCTTATGTTTCCAGACAGCTGAGGAAATATGAAAAGAACTATCCTACCCATGACCTAGAATTGGCCGTAGTGATTCACGCCTTGAAGATATGGAGACATTACTTGTATGGAGTCCACGTGGATATTTTCACTGATCATAAGAGCCTACAATATATCTTCTCCCAAAAAGAACTGAACTTGCGGCAGCGTCGCTGGTTAGAGCTGTTGGAAGACTATGATGTAAATATTCTATATCACCTAGGAAGGGCCAATGTGGTGGCAGACGCCCTTAGCCGTAAGTCTATGGGGAGTTTGGCATACTTACAACCTGTGCAGCGGGTATTAGCCCAGGAATTGCATCAGTTAGCCAGTTTAGCCGTTCGTGTAGCAGAAATAGAGGACAATGGAGCGGTAATCAAGAACAGTGCATTGTCATCTTTAGTCGTTGAAGTAAAGGAACGACAGTGTGAAGATCCTAGCCTGGTTCAGCTTGGAAACAGAGTTCAACAAGGAGAGGTGACAGATTTTCAAATAATCGAGGATGGGATATTGCGATATAAAGATCGCCTTTATGTTCCATACGTTGCAGGGCTTCGCCAGCAGATTATGGGCGAGGTACATTATGACCGTTATTCTTTCCTCCCAGGTTTGACGAAAATGTACCACGATATAAAAGAAATCTACTAGTGGCCAGGAATGAAGAAGGGGATAGCAGAATTCGTAGCTCAGTGTCCCAACTGCCAGCAGGTAAAAGCTGAACATCAAAAACTAGGCAGACTGACTCAGGATATAGTTGTGCCTCTATGGAAATAGGAAGTAGTAAATATGGATTTTGCAGCAGGATTACCCCGCACCAGGCGTAGATATGATTTGATTTGGGTGATTGTTGACAAACTGGAAAATTAACTCATTTTCTTCCACTAAGGGCTACCTTTTCCGCCGAGGATTATGCTGAGTTGAATATCAGAGAAATAGTCAAGTTGCATGGTGTTCTAGTGTCCATTATCTCTGACAGAGGGGCATAGTTTACAGCTAAATTCTGGCAATCATTTTAGAGAGGCTTGGGGATGCAGGTTAACCTGAGCACAGCTTTTCATCCTCAGACAGATGGGAAGGCAGAACACACCATTTAAACTCTCGAGGATATGTTGCTAGCATGTGTGTTGGATTTTGGAGGTAATTGGGGTGAACATTTACCACTCATTGAGTTCTTCTATAATAATAGTTACCATTCAACTATTCAGATGGCGCCTTATGAGGCATTATATGGGCAAAAGTGCAGATCTCCAGTTGGTTGGTTTGAGGTAGGAGAATTAGCATTGATTGGGCCAAATATCATTCATCAGTCAGAGGAAAAAGTAAAGCTTATCAGAGAATGTTTACTGACTGCTCAAAGCCACCAGAAATCGTATGCTGACGTGCGGTGCAGAAACTTGGAATTTAATGTGGGTGATTGGGTGTTTCTGAAAGTTTCTTCGATGAAGGCAAGCTCAGCCCGAGGTTTGTTGGGCCTTATCAGATTCGCCGAAGAATAGGCCAAGTGGCATATGAGTTAGACTTACCTCCAGAGTTAGAATCTGTCCATCCAGTTTTCCATGTATCAATGCTGAGAAAGTGCATAGGAGATCCCTCCAGAATTGTCCCAGTCCAAGATGTTCAGGTTACAAAGGAGTTGGCCTATGAAGAAGTTCCAGTAGCCATACTAGACCACCAGATCCGCAGATTAAGAACTAAAGATGTTGCTTCTGTTAAAGTACTATGGCGTAATAGGAACCAAGAGGAAATGACTTGGGAAGCAGAAGCAGATATGAAAGCCAGATACCCTCAGTTATTTCAAACTTAGTTAGTCAGAGGTATGTTGATATTGTTGTTTTATGAGTTGTTTTATATTCATGTGTATGAGAGAGATGTTGACTTTAGTTTATTATGTAATGGATGCTATAGTATTATATGGAGTACGTATATTGGACTTTTCTGTGTTTCAAGATTTTTGAGATAGTCCATATTACAGGGGAAACTCTGCCGAAATTTTTCCAGAAAAGGTAGAGCAAGTTAAAATTTCTGTAAATGGAAGTTAACATTCGAGGACGAATATTCTTAAGGGGGAAAGGATGTTACACCCCGTAAGTTCTTGACACTTAGTTAGCCTATTCGCATGTTGGTTAAGAGTTTTAAAATGCCATACGTGGGAGAAAAGGGCCTGGGGAGAGACCGGACAAGCGCCAAGTCGGAGCATCGCAAGTTAGATGCGACTTATAAATCGCATTCGACAAATGCGACTTATAAATCCCATTCGACAAATACAACTTAAAGGCCCCAAGTATATAAGGCTCCTACTTCGTTTTAAATCATTTTCCATTCATATAATTTCCAGTAAACGAACAGAAACAGAGGGGAACGAAGGGTTTGATTAAATTTCCTTCCGTTTACACCGTCAAACGCAGTCCAAACTAGAATTAACTTCGGGTAGCGAAGTATAAAGCTGCTGGGAGAATTCCTGCGGAGTTAGTTTCATGAAATTCGGCCGGCAAATTGTCGTCACGCCAAGCTAAGTTAAGTGGAATTGCTCCAAACTAGTGTTAATATACTCCCAGCATTAAAGTGAGTATTTCTCCATTCTAGACTCCCGAGAAATAGCGAGTTTTCGGCCGTTCTTTGATAAGTCGAAGAATGGGCAGTAGGTATAGCCATAATATGGCTTCATTCCAAAATAATAATAGAGTTAATTCTATTCTTTCGTGAATATGTATACAGTTGGGAGAAATAGCTGAATACTAGCCGAGCTATACCAGTTAATTAGAAAGTCAGCAGTTGACGTATGTAAAGCCAGTTTCTTTCGGCAAGCTAATAGTTCTAGTATAGCAGAATAGTATGAATTTAAGTAGATTGTTTCAGAAGTCGTATATTATGTGCAGTATGAAATTTAGTAAGCATGTTAGAAATATAATACAATGTTCAGCATGAAATTCAATAAAATAGTATAAGTCCCAGCAGAATATTCTAGAAATATTATTACAGATTCAGTATATTTTAGTATCAAATTTAGTACATTTCAATATGAGATTCAGAACAGAATACCAGAACATAAATATTATTCTCAGATCAAGTATATATATTACATGTGTCTATTGCTATCTGTGGAGACATGATTGTTCTGTGTTGGGCACCCTTAGAGCTTCCTTGACCGCCCCAGGGTTAATAGCTGTGTCGAATCGCCCGCCAGAGGATGAGGATACGTCGCTCTACGGAGTGGCATACCGTCCTCCAGCGGACAAAGATAGGATGCAAATTCCCCATAGAAGGCTTATCAGCACTATACCACACCCCCTGTCGAGCGCTTGCGCCCGGGGTGCAGATTTCATATTTTAGATTACAGATTTCAAATTTCAAATTTCAGGAGTCCTCCGGACTCAGATACAACTATAGTCAGGGGCCCAGTGAGCCCAAGTTTCATATCTAGGGGGCCGACAGGATGCTCATAGTTACTAGGTGGATGGTATGACCTGGGTAGGGGTATATAGATTGTGTGCTGGTTGGTACCTTACGACTTATGGGGGCAGGTAAGGTTCATGTATGCTATGTTGTGTTAGTTATTAATAGATAGAAAGTATACCGCCATGTTATCAGGTATGACTCTTACTCTCTTCAGTAAAGTTACGCTCTTTTCAGTCAGTCTCAGCCCGTCTCCTATTACTTTAGTATCTATCAGTATTATTGTTTGCTTTTAGTTATTTTTAGTTATTGCTTTGCATACTTAGTACCAGTGGTACTGACGCCCGTTTTGTGGCGCTGCATTACTTTCCTACAGGTACTCATAGACGATGAGCAGATCCCTCGTAGTTCTAGCCAAAGTACGGAGTCTTCAGCTCCTATCATTCGGAGCTTGAAAGCTAAAGGTTTACTTCCCTTTTTGTTTGGACAGTATGGGTAGGCCGAGGCCCTGTCCCGACCATCTTATTATTCTTAGAGGCTTGCGGATTATATATTCCCTGTGGTTAGTTGTACCGGTCATGTGGGGCCGTGTGTATGCTTTTAGTTTGCATGTGATAGCCGTGTGGGGCCTTGTTCAATTGTCAGTTGGTGACCTTATCGGTCACAGATCAGTTTAGCACTTGATTCTACTTTTTAGTGATAACTAGTCAGTATGGTGTCCTTGTCGGCCCGGATAGGTTCCCTTATGTTTAGTTGTTCTGGGTAGCTGTTATATTCCTACAGGTGGCTATAGGACTTGCCGGCCGGAGGCTGTATTTACAGTCATTATATAGCCTGTTGTTTTCATAAATCCAGAATTAGAGCAAGTCTGGCACCAGAAGTGCTTAGGCTCAATAGTCCAGCAGTCCAGGTCCTAGTAGGGCACCAGGTGCCAGTCATGCCTCCCAAGGCGGGGTGTGACAATAGTTCTATCAGCCATCAATAGCCACATGGTCGTCGATGTGAGGACTTCCAAGCCCAACTTCTTGAACACAGTCAATGGCATCAGGTTGATCCTTTCTCCCAGATCTCAAAGTGCCCTTGCAAACTCTACATTGCCAATGCTGCCAGGGATCGTGAAAGCACCTGGATCTTCCTTCTTCTGGGCCAGGACTCGTGTAGCTATGGCACTGCAGTGGTGTACATTATCTACAAGCTCACAACTCACGGACCTCTTCTTTGTCACCAAGTCCTT
Organism: Datura wrightii; assembly: GCA_035772735.1. Lineage (NCBI taxonomy): Eukaryota > Viridiplantae > Streptophyta > Magnoliopsida > Solanales > Solanaceae > Datura > Datura wrightii. Next base: position 28,089,475 of record JASDFA010000007.1, on the reverse strand, counting down.
CATGAACTTAGCATATCCCGACATTTGTTCCAACACCTCAACCAATGGTATGTTCACAGATATTTGTTTGAGGATTGATAAGAATTTTTGGAACTTACCATTTTCTGCCTTCTTCTACATTCTTTGGGGGAACGGTGGTGGTGGTCTCTAGATAGCCTTGTAAATCTTTGTTGCACCTTGTTCCTCTTCAGGACCTTTTTTACCAGTTGTGGCCTCGGGCAACTCAACAGTCTCAGCATAATTATCATATTCTTCAATTACACTCTCTTTCTTCTGTTCAACTACAATCGGAAGAGGGGATCAATTGTGGTCTTACCACTCTTTGTCATCACCACCATACAATGGCCATCATTCTTTGGGTTCTGGACGGTGTTACTAGGTAGTGTACCCTTCTGTCTAGGGTTTAGTGATGCCGACAGTTGCCTCGGCTGCTGTTCAATCTTCTTGATGGTTGTTTCTTGAGATTCCACTCTCTTGCCCATGCTCGATATATCGCCTCAGATCTCCTTCAGCTAATCATCAGTGGACCTCACCTTTTTTAGCATCACAACCATCATGCTCTCTAGCTTTGACTGTCCAGCCTCCCCCTCTCGTGCATTAGGAGGCACATATATTCCAGCTCGGTCATTGTGATAGCCATCATTCCTTCTCCATTCTCCTTTGTTCTCACAACCTCGGCTCCTGTCTCTGTACCCATTTCAGTTGTAGTTATCTTTGTATTGGTTCCGCCCTTGGTTTCCAGAGAATTGGTGCAAATTGTCTTGTCCAGACTTTGGGCATTGGCTCAAAAACCCGCCACTTGGTTGTCCAGGAAATTAGCTTCCTCCTCAGAATCAGAGTGATCTGCTCCAGGCTCCAGTCCTTGTGTTCCCACTACATTTACCTTTTGGGCCCCAACTCCCATAATGTGCTTTGTAAGAAAATCCAACGATGTGCGCATATGAGCAAACTCCTGGTCGTGTTCTTCTTCTTTCCTATGTTGGTCTGCATTCAAACCAACAACATATGTACCTGTCACTTCATCTTCCTCCCTGGTATGCCATGCCCTGTTTGTTTTAGTAACCCTGTCAAGGACAGTAGCAGCTTGCTCCAAGGTGTGACTCATCAATGCTCCTCCTGCCACCGTGTCAGCCACAACTTCTGTGTTACTTTTTGAAGACCTGTAAGAAATTTCCAACAAATTATCATCTAGAATCTTATGGTTTGGGCACTTTGTCAACTTCTTCTTGAACCTCAGCTAGATTTCATGAAGTGCCTCAGTTTTGAGCTGTCGAAAATTGTAAATCTCATCCTTAAGCATTAATATTCTAAAGGGGGAAAAGAATCTCTTCAAGAAGGCTTGGTTGAGTTCCCTCCAGTTGGCTATGGAGTCATTGGGCAACTCTGATAACCATAAAGTGGCTTCCCCTAACAGAAAAAAGTGGAATAGTCTGAGCTTGGTGGCATATTGGCTGACTCCAGGCAACCTGTATGCCTTGCATATTCCAACAAAGTTCATTAGGTGCAGGTTGGTGTCCTCTGTTGCATGACCATTAAACACCCCTTTCATGTTTAACAGTTGGATCATGGTGCTCGTGATGTCAAATTTGGCCCTAGCGGGTAGTGGTGGTGGTACAATTGCTCCAATTGACCCAACTTCATCTATGTCTAGGTCCTCATCATCAAAGAACTATGGGGAAAATCTATGACCTCTATTGCCTCGCCCATGTCGTTCGGCATCAACAACCTCTTCTCTAGCATCCTCCGCATCCTGAAGTGCAGCTTGCCGAGCTAACTCAGCTTTCCTAGCTTCTTCAGCTATATGGGCATCTCTCTATTCCTGGTTCTCCATTCTGCACAGTGTTCGTTCAATTTTGGGGTTCAACGGAATCAGGGGATTTCCACTACTTTGAGTGCTTGGCATCCACCGAAAAACAACATGTGGGTATCCCAAACAAAAAGAAAACATAATTAAGGAAATCACTACCAAAAGTCAAAAACAAGCAATTAATCTAGTCTTAGCCGTATTCCTCGACAATGGTTCCAATTTTTGATAACGCTCAAACCACACCTCTTGCTGAAGTATGAAGTGGACGTTTTCAATAAAGAACGCAACTAGAGGTTGGGGTTGAACCCACAAGGAATATGGAAGATCTAGACTAACGCTGGTAAGTGAACTTGTTGGTTCGTTACTCCAATTTGGGGGTTTTAAGAGAAATAAAAATTAAAAGCAATGAATGAAATTGTGATGTAAAATCAAGAGTTAAGACTCACTAGCGTTTGTGTTCCCCATTGGTTCATAACGACTTCGGGTATACACACACAATCAATACTAATGCTTACTTGTAAAACTGATAACCAGGGTTCGTCCAAATGACTGGTTTGTCCCTATTGGATGACTATACTCAATCACTGGGTCAGGTCTCATGAGCGGTTTCAAACTATCCATTATAAATTTGTTCCAAATTTAACTATCCTGCAACCACAGCTCAAGTTAATACAATGATCATCAAGATCAAGGCTTTGTTGTAATTCTCTTTTCCTAATCTCTACCTCTCTAGGCTCAAGCAAGCAAAGAATTAGGGAAATTGCTAACGTTGTACACCGTTGAGAAATGTTTAAGGATGAAGAGAATACAATATAGACATTTTTTATTAGTTTTGAATAACGTTTGTGCAACCCTAGCTCATTAATCCACCATTGTTCCCACAACCCTAGCTATGGAGGTTTTAGCCTCTCATAGTTTCAAGGTTGTGATATGCATTCATAATTAAACACATAAATCAATGCTTACAATTGTAGATGAGAGAAAAACTTCCTTGATAATATTCGAAATAACTCAAGAATAACTCAAAAAGATCAAGAAGAAAATAAGAAAAGATTGATCACAAGCCAATAAATTCAATTCTATGTTGTCTTTCTATTCTCTCACGTTCTCTAACGTCTTCTACTGAAAATAAAACATTAAAAGTATTTACAAAAATATAATAATCATTTTCCTAAGCTAACAGGGTAAATTTCCATACTAGTGCCGCCTGAGCCACGACAGATCCTAAGACTCGTAGAAGGATTATACGGGTCGTACCTGTTAACCGTATGTCCTTGTCTTGCTAAAATTTGGCCAAGTGTTGGGCCTAGGTATGACTCGTACATGCTTCCTACGAGTCATACTGTTCGTCCATGGCTTGACTCTTAGAATTCTCAATTTTTCTTAAGTTTGTCACGAGTGTGATGGTACGACTCATACCTTGCCGCCACAACTTGTACTGTCTATCCGTGTTAGGAGTCAGCCTCTTGTGCAATTTTTCTGAATATTTCCACAACTCAGTATTATGGATCGTACAATGGTTGTACGACTCGTACTGAGTCGTGGGTTATACTCTTCACTCAGCCATCTGAAACTTTTCATGGTCTTCAGTACGGCTCATAGGATCAACCTACGGCTCGTAGTGAGATTGTGACTTTAGCCCATTTTCTGCACTTTCAGGCTATCTTTTGCACATTTTTGCTCCAACACCTATTTGTCTTATAATCAAAGAAAAAGTGCTTTATATCTATATAAACACACCTAAGTCCATGCGTATGAGGAAGAAGGTCAATACCAAAATCAATCTCTCGCTCGGGAGGCTATCTTCATGCCATTCCACCAATAGACTTCCCGTAGATCCTGATACATTTTGGTGGCACCTAGATGGATAGAGTACTGAGAGCCATAATCCTCGTTCAACATCTGCTCTCTCAAGTCATCCACAGCCGAAACACATAATCGGCCCTGATATTGAAGTGAATCATCTCCCCCTTGGGAAAAAACCTCTACTTTTTGATTCTGAACAGCTTCCTTTAGCTTCACTAAGTAGGGTCCTCGTGTTGTCTTTCCTTAACTTCAATCACCAATGAAGATTCTGATCCATTTTGAACGACCACACCACCATCCATTAAAACTGTGAGGCGAACTCCTAAACTAGCAAGCCTATGGACATCCTTCACCAACTCCTTTCTCCCATCCCCAACATGGGACACACTCTCCATGTACAGCCTACTAAAAGCGTCTGCCACTACACTGGCCTTGCCCGGGAGATAAAGGACACTCATGTCATAGTCCTTGAGAATTCTAGCCATCTCCTTTTCCGAAAATTCAGGTCCTCTTGGGTAAACACGTAATGAAGGTTCTTGTGGTCCGTGAACACATCCACATGCACCCCATAAAAATAGTGCCTCCAAATCTTCAAAGCAAATACCATAGCTGCCAACTCTTGGTCATGCGTAGGATAATTATTCTCATGAGTCTTAAGTTGTCTAGAGGCATACACAATGACCTTACTATGCTGCGTCAACACAAAACTAAGACCAACCCTAGAGGCATCATAATACACAACGAAGCCATCAGTGCCCTTAGGCAGGGTCAATATTGGGGCTGAAGTGAGTCAAGTCTTTAACTCCTAAAAACTCTTCTCACAAGCATCCGACCGCTGAAATTTGACCTTCTTCAGGGCCAACTTAGTGAACCGTGCTGCAATGGATAAAAATCCTTCTATGAACCTCCAGTAGTAGCTAGCTAAACCCAAAAAGTTCCTAATATCTGCTGGACTGACGAGTCTTGGACAATTCTTCACCACTTCTGTGTTTTGAGAGTCCACCTGTAAACATTCACTATACACCAAATGACTCAAGAATATTACTGAGTTCAACCAAAACTCACAATTGCTGAATTTAGCAAATAGTTGGCGACCCTTGAGAGCCTGCTACACAATCCTCAAATAAGCAGCATGCTCCTCCTTGCTCTGAGAGAATGTGGGGATATCATCAATGAAAACAATCACAAACATATCCAAATACTGCTTCAACACCCTGTTCATCAAGTCCATAAAGCTACAGGAGCATTAGTTAGTTCAAAAGACATAACAACGAACTCATAGTGACCATAACGAGTCCTAAAGGATGTCTTTGGAATGTCACTCTCCCTAACTCTGAGCTGGTGATAGCCAGATTTGAGGTCTATCTTTGAAAAGCACTTAGCACCCTGAAGTTGGTCAAACAAGTCACTAATGATGGGATACTTATTCTTATTGTGACCTTGTTCATCTAGCGATAATCAATGCACAACCCAAAGGAGCCATCATTCTTCCAAACAAAGAGAATTGGTGCACCCCATGGAGACTAACTAGTGTGACGACCCGAACATAGGCTCGGATCGAGACATGAGATCTAGAACCACAAGTGCCTCCAGGTCGACCCATGGAATGAACTTAGCAGCTGACAAGCATACATCAAGCGAAAACTGATATTATAAAACATGCATAAGCGAAAGTCTAAATATATATCAATCTAAAATAGAGTCAACACTAACAAGCTAGAATTCTACATATTATCTGAAAAGCCTCTAACATAATTGATGAGCTGATGGGACAGTATCCCCAATTAGCTTGACAAAAATCTGTAACTGAAATAACAAAAACAACCAACTAAACTGAATGTGCTCGAAAGATTAGGACTCACCAACACTGGCTAAATTGAACTTATACGGAAGCAGGACAAATGACGTGGCTGAATCTGATCTCTCGGGCCTATATCATGAAATGATGTAACATAGAGTATGCGGTTAGTACTTTGAATGTACCGAGTATGTAAGGTTAGTAAAAGTAGACTAATAAAATTACATAAGATTTTATAAGAGTAGGACAATACAAACCATGAAATGATAATCATAACATAAACATGAGGGCTTCATGTGTTCAGAACTATTCATAATCTAGTCATAATCATAATCATAATAATAAGAGAAACCTTGTAAAGCATAACTTGAGCCAAAGTATCATAAACATGACAATGCATAAATCATGAGCAACAATGGGAGGACTCGTCTTAACTGACACCATCATGATAGAGCTTACATGATGGCCCAACTATCTCGCTGAAGTGGGCAGAGCTGTGCCAGGCTTGCCAGGAAAGGGACGTAAATTATGATCACGGGCAAAATAGCATGCCCGGGATACTCTTTATGACTTAAATTAGTCTTGTTTTCTAAGTATTGTATACATTTTCATGTAATTTTATATGAAGTGAAGATATGTGCTAACCAACATGATTAGCCTTTGTTTTGTAGGTTTTGATGACTTTTGAGTAATTAATCCATGAGTTGGTAAAGTAGAGGCTTGGAAACGGAATTAACACGCGAACGTCGGGAAAGAGGAGGCACAAAACAGCCCACCTGTGCGTTGGCAACGTGCCACGGCAGGCAGGCTGATCACAACAGCCCACCTGCACGTTGGCAACGTGCCACGGCAGGTTGGCTGCACGACCAAGAGGTGCCAACGCGCTGCCCAAGCAGCGTGACATGCTGCCAACGCGGCAGGGTGCTGCCGGGGCCAAGTTTGGGTGATTTCCAGAGAGCTTCCGCGTCCGTAGCGTGTCACAGAGGCAGTGCTCCGCGATGCACTCCGTGACACGTTGCTTGTTTTTCCGGGAAAAAGTCCCACTATTATAAATAGCACACGTAGGTTCATTTTTCATTATTCTGACTTGTTGGAGCAAGGACGTGGGTTACAAGTAGTTGAGGGACAAAAATATCAGGGTTTTTTCTCTCTTTCTTTCTTCTTTAATTCAATTGCTTGTATGATTAACACTCATTTTAAGATGTTTAATCCACAAATGAGTGGCTAATTCCTCTCCTTGTTGAGGTTATGAACAATTGTGATGAAATTTGATCATTAATTATTTGGTTTTTCATCTTTTCTTCCATGTTGTTCTATTAATTCTTGTTCTTACTGCATTAATGTGTGGCCTACGTTAATGTAAATCTAAAAAGTCCGGTTTCACTCGAGAGAGCAAGAAATTGGAAAGTTGTGAATTAATAGGATATGTTCTTTACTTGGTTTGGGAAAATTGAGTCTTGATTAGCTTTCAGGATAGAAATATACCTGAAAGTCGTATTAGTCAATTTAGGAACCGAAATTGTATGGCTAGAACATGAATTGCATTTGATCACAGAAATGTAGACGGATGGCTCATGATTCTTAAGTGAGGTTAAATATGAGAGTTTTAATCTCTTAGCAAATGTTCTTGGCTAGCAACTAGAGGAAAAGATTAACCAAATTATGATGATAATTAATTTCATTACATGTTCGTTTAACCTCAGCATGCTCTCATTCATAGTTCAGATTCAAAGAGATAATTGTTCTTAGCTTTAGTATAAAAATTATAAAACAAACTATCGAACTTTTGGTTACACTGTTGTCTGCATTTTTAGAAGTAAAATATAGTACACTTGAGCAAATTGCACTTCATCCAAGTCTCTGTGGGATCGATACTTGGCTTACTTAAGCCACTTTACTACTTGTTCGATCACGTGCACTTGCGTGTTGTTTTATATACCTCACAAAACACCTGAACAAATTACATGATATCACTAATAGGGACCCACCTAGAGTCCATGAATATAAACCTACGTTGGCGCATAGTTCTAAGACCATGGAGTTTAACTAAACACAAGGCCTACTCGGTACTGGACATTGCTCCAAAAACATGCACATGAGGGCTCATATAATAATCATGAAATCATTCATGCAGTTCATGGATAGATAAATCATAACATACTTGATCATACTTGATATACATGATTAGCCATGAAGTAGGGCTTGTGAGTCAGCCAAAATCAAGAAGAACATACATGCTTTAGAAAATTACCATACTTGAAATTCATAAATTCATGAGGAGTACTTGTAGGGAGTCATATCATAAATCATAAATTAGGGCTTAGGAGAATCAATATCATAATAGGATCATCAACTTGACTTTTCATGAAACTTGCATTGGGCATAATTTTCTAAAATTTTAAATCATGAATTAATAATCAAAATAGGTATAAAATCTACCCATAGATCTTAAAATATGCTTTGAAACATGAAGGGAATTGACCCATAAATAAATCATAGAGAATTTCATGAAATTGGGTTAAAACCCCATAAGATTATAAACTTGAATTAAGATTTGAATTCATCAACTTGAGGAGAAATTTGGGCATGAGGGTGAAAGGGAACTCTCATTCATAGCCCTACATATCTGGGTAAACTGATTCTTAACTTGAGTTTGAAAGCCCAAAGAGATTTGGAGGAGAATTGGAGGGTTTCAAGCTTGATCTTCAAGGGGAAACTTATAATATTGTATGCATGGGAGTTGAATGAATTGGGATAGGTTAAATCTTCTTAAAATCCTTATAACAGAGATTGAAATGATGTAGTTTAGGACTTAGGAGCTCAGAAATTATTAAAATGCCCTTAATGGTTTGACAGAAAATCTCATACTGCCAAAAACAATGAGTCGTTTGACAACTCGTTGGGCAAATGACGAGTCATTTGCTAACTCATTAGGCAAATGAGGAGTCATTTGACCACTTTTAGGCAAATGATGAGTCATTTACTTAATCCATGAAGTACACTATAATTTCGCATTACTGCTCAAATGATAGGTCACTTAACAAATTGTTAGGCAAATGATGTGTCGTTTACTTAATTTGTCATGACTGTATGACAAATAGCATTTCCCCAAACCACGGGTCACTTAATGACTCGTTAGGAAAATGACAAGAAAAAAAAACATTTCCACAAAACACAAGTCATTTGACGACTCATTAGGCAAATGACAAGTTGTTTGCTGACTCATTAGGGGATATTCTGATCTTTACAATTTACGAATCATTTACCAACTTATTAGGTAAATGATGAGTCATTTGATGATTCAATAGGGGACATTCTGATCTTTATAAATGAGGGGTGATTTTCCAACTCATTAGGTAAATGATGAGTTAGTAAATGATGGGTGATTTGATGACTCGTTTTGAGACATGGTGCAGATTTTTCCTGTTTTCTCTGTTTCAACTCTCGAATCTTATCTTAGGGACTTTTAGAATGTTAAAACTAGGCATGATGAAACCCTTATCTAAGAGATCCTTCAACTGCTCTTCCATCTCCTTTAGCTCAGATGGAGCCATTGCATATCATGAAGAAAGTTAATACCAAAGTCAATCTCCTACTCGGGAGGGATTTCTACTAGATCATCTGGAAACACCTATGGATACTCACATACAATAGGAACTAACTGAAGAGTCAGGGTATCGAACATAGAATATTTGACCCAAACTAGATGATATACATAACCCTTGGAGACCATCTTCCTAGCATCGAGATCAGAAACAAAGCGACCTACATGCACAGCTGAACTACACTTCCACTCTAGGACTGGTTCCCCCCGAAATCACAACACTACCATATAGGTTCTACAATTGACCGAGGCATGACAAGCATGTAGCCAATTCATACCAAAGATAACATCAAACTCAGTCATATGTAACTACACTATGTCGGCTGAGGTGACTTTCTGAAGAATAATGACTGGGAAATTTCTATATACCCTTCAAGCTTAAATTGACTCACCGACGGGAGTAGAGAATGAGAAGGGTTTTGACAGGATTTAGGGTTTGACCCCGAAACTAATAGCAACATAAGGATTTACGAAAGATAATGTGGCCTATGGGTCTAACAATACATAAACATTAAGATGGAATACTCATAACATTCCAGTGACCACATTGAGTGAGCACTCCTGCTCATGACAGGATAAGAGTGCATAGAACCTATTTTGGCACAGTATGCCACAGGCACTAGAAGAGGCCACCCTACTGAGGTGGGCGAGCTGTTGTTGAAGTGGTGGCTGGGGCACGGTCTCTACTGTCACCCTGTCTAGCTAAAGGACAATCATTTTGCATGTGTTTGGGCTTCCTGCAGCCAAAGCAAACATTTGAGCCAACTAAATACTCTCCTGGGTGGTTCTTACCATATTTCCTACAAGCTGGAAAAGTGAGCTCTACTATTATGCTCCTTTGACCCTATGTAGTCACCTCAAGGTATTGATGGAACACTAGCTGATAGTGGAGTTGGGGATAATGACCTCGGGTGGGACTAAGGGAAATTTCCACCACTAGATCTCTACTGGAAATGCCCATAGCTCTTTGTTCTAGCCCTCTTGGTCCTTCTCCTTCATCAGCTCTACCTCTATTTGCTCGACGTATTATATCAGTCAGGAGATATTTATATTATTAATCAGCATGGTGGTCCTGCACTCCTTGACCAATGAATCTACCACCCTATTCACAAACTTGCTCATATGAGCCCTTGGATTAGCAACCATATCCGGGGCATACTTGGATAGTTCGGTAAACTTCAGGGCATACTCCTGAATAGTCATGTCAGTTTTTTTCAAGTTGATGAACTTGACTGCCTTTTCTTCCCTTAACTCTCGGGGAAAGAACCTGTCCATGAAATCCCTAATAAACTTATCCCATCCAACGGGAACTGCACCAACTCCCCTCCTCTCCTTCCACTATTGGAACCAAATATAAGCAACCCCCTTGAGCTAATAGGAGGTCAAGTATGCACTATACTCTCCTAAACACCCATTTACCTGGGTAATCTTCTAGATCTCTTCAATAAACTCCTATGTATCGTCATCCACATTTGACCCAAGAAACTCATGTGGGTTCATTCTGATGAAGTCTCGTACCCTAGCCGCTATCGCATTCCCATTATAGTTCACATGAGCCACAACTTGCTGATTGACCTAGGCGTTCATGGCCTGTGCTAGCGTCTGAAATGCCACCCTGGACTCGGCATGAGTAACCTACTCGGGTAACGGATCAACAGGAGCAGGTGGGCTGGCTAATGCCTATCTCCATTGCCATTGCCATGGCCATTTTCGTTACCATTTCTTCTTCATTAACTCAGCGGGAAGGCATACTTCTGCAAACACGTATAGCATGAGTTATAGCAATAGAGAGATGTACTTCATTGCATGCCATATATATTGAAAGAAGGAAAGTTTTCTAAAACATCTCGTAGCATTTTCCAAATAAGTATGGCGAGTTTCAAACCCATGGAAAAGACTCTACTTAATGCGACTTTTAGACACCCTAGTACATACCTAAACCTAATGCTTTGATACCAAGTTTGTCATAATCTGAGCTGTGACCCCGGATCGAGAGACGAGACCTAGAATCACGAATGGCTCTAAGCTAACCCATGACACATACATAGCACGAATAAGAGCAATACTAAGCGGAAATAAAGCATGAACATGACATAAGCAGAAGGCTACATAGCATAACAACATAAATATAAATAGGAACGAACATCACTGAAACATCTATACAAACTGTCTGAAAAGCCTCTAAATATCTGATGAGCTAATGGGATATGGTACAAGAAAAAATTGAAAGGATAATTAAGTTGAAACAAAATTGGAAGGACAAGCAACCCTTTTTAACAAACAAGGACCTCAAATCTGCAATCCACAAGCACCAAGTTATTAGAAACACCTCAAGGGAGATGATTCCCTTGCTACCCTCCTTTCTACACAATTAACAATCCAAAGCTAGACAAAAGCTAGGCAATCTACTACACTTAAAATATTCTTTGTTCAAAGTCATGAAAATCTACCATAAAAATTAAAAGAACTCCTATTGTTACTAAGTAAGGAAATGGAGAGACTATTACACATATACCCTTAATTAGTAAGGGCCTTGTTTGGTTCTCTTCCTTTTTCTTGAAATCAAGGAATGACCATTTGCAACATTAGCCCATCTTCTTTATCAACATAGCCACCTTGCACTCTCGTCTATCCTTCACCTTCCCAAGCTATCATCCATATATAGGAATCTGGGATTGCATTATTTCCCCCTTCTTGAAAAGAATTCGTCCTCGAATCTAGACCCCTTAAAAGCATAGATAAGACAAACAACAACAAGGACCTCATAGCATGAGGGTTAGCACAAGTATAATTAGGCCAAACTAACACAAATATAATCAAAGGGCCACTTTGGTCAAAAGGAAATGATATCCATCCATTTTGGTCAAAACCACAACCAATCATCTCAATAAAACCCCTTCTCTCACAAGGCAAGCCCTCAAAGCAACCTTGAGTATCATCATAAGAAAAGAGATAATAAAGGATGGTGTCCGACAAGGCAACTTCATTCACAGTGTCCCAAAAGGTAAGATCACTGATAGATACAAAAACATCATCAAGCACATTATCAACAATTGGGACACTCAAAGATGAAGTACCTATTAGATCATAAGCATTACTTTTTTCGTGAACATTCCATAGCTGGTTATCTTACAAGGTATATCCATGGATAATAGCTACATCACTATCATGTTGAACAACACTATGCTCGACATTACAAGAGATCTTATCATCATCAAATAAGACATTATACTTTAAGAGAGAACAACCAAATAAATAGGAAGAGTCAACGCATGCAATATCATTCTCAAAAATATCTATGCCATCATTCAAAGATTTTTTATTCATGTAACTTCTATGAGAAAAACAAGTAATAGGATCTAAAAGGAAGATTCTCAAAGAGTCATGCTTTCTCAAATGACCAACTTCATCTACATCATCACTAAATTGACACCACGTCACAAAATTCCTCAATTAGTGGACAAGTATCACAAACAATTTGATCATTACAAGCTTCAAATGAAAATGTACTATCATTCACATCGCAAGTATTAACACTAGGTGGACACAAATCGATCTTGCAAGAAGAATTGATTCGGTCATCAAATGGATGAACTAGTGTTTGGGAACTTTCAACAGCAACATTATCAAGACATAGAAGAGAATCATTAAGCACACAAGATGATAAGCTATCACTAATACATTATTCATTGAAAATATTTGAAGTGTTAACTTAACAATTATACCTTGACATTCACAAGAATGATCATCCATAGCGTCACTTATCATTGGTCACCTCATTATATATAATAAAATATTGAGCTCCCCTTCTTGAGGAATATTCTTATTTATCAAAGCCCGCTTGGCTAGTCCACAAGGAATACCAACATCATCACCATCTCTACACTTCTCATCAACTAGAACATCACCCTCTACTTGGGGGTTATCAATGTCAACCCCCTCAACAACATCAACATCATCATAATAATAAAGACCACTGGACAATACACCGAATGTCCTCCAATTGGGACACTCACTCATCTTATGATCAAAACTTTGACATTTGTGACATTTAAGAGGGCAAGAAGTGTTACCTTCTTCTTCTGGAGGAAGAATTATAATAGGTCACTCCACTTGATTGCTTTTGACAAAGGGCTTCTTGACATCTTGCTGGAACCCTTGTCTTTTTGCCAATTGGAAGAAGAAGTTTCACCAACTTTTTTATAGATCCAAGTACCTTTGAAACCCCTTTATTTGTCAAACTTCTCCTCTTGGATCCCCACCTTTATCTCAATAACTGCCTCAAGAGTTTATTTGATGTCATGATAGTGGTGGAGTCTCATGCGGAAAGCAATCTCCTTACTCAACTCGGCTCTAAACCAAGTCATAGTATTCAAAGGATCTTCATCAAAATCAATCCGCATCTTCAAGAGTTGGAACTCATCATGGTATTGCTCTACACTTTTGGTGCCTTGTTGTGAAGTGTAGATCTTATTGAGTTGCTCTTGGAAATACTTCTTGAAACATACTTCCGCCTCAAAATTGCTTTCAACTCTTCTTAAGGTGGGGCAGGACACAAAATATGCATACTTCGTGCCTTGACTTGAGTTTCCCCCCATGTGGAATCAAAGCCCTCAAATTGAGCAATGGCATAGGATGCCTTTCGGACATCATATATCTCACTTATCAAGAAGATCCTATCACGTTGCATCACCCAATCGAGAAAGACATTCGGGTTGCTTTCACCTTTGAAGGAAGGAGAAGTCACTTTGATGGAGTTGAGATTCATGTCCCGACCTCCATTGTTTCCATTGAACTCATGAACCGCATAAGGATCCTCAACATAGAATCATCATGTTGTCGGCGGCCTCGGGGGCCATCTCTTCAATAATTACCGCCACTTCTATCCATGTGATGGATAGGACCATGTCGACACCCTCTTCCACAAGGACCTTTAAAGTTCATGTCAAGCCCTCTCATATGGTTTTGGCACTCACTGGGAACATCATCAACTCCTCTTGGAACTCCTCATGGAATTCACCATCCAAAGGATGGACATTGCGGATTGGATGGACATTTTGAATTGGAAGGCAAGTATTTGGTGGAGGAAAAGGTATATGTGGGTGTGGTGGAGGAACATGTTGTGGTGGTAGAGGAAAATATAGTAGGGTAGTAGTAGGTAATGGAGTGGTAGAAGATGGTATAGAAGTGGTGAAGGTGGGGTAGCACATTCTTTGAAAAGTCCTTGGTGATATCGTGGAAGAGGAGTCATGACGAACTCCACTTGTTTGTCCAAGGTGATAGAAATGAGTAGAAGAAGAGTCTCTATTCCTTGATTCAAGGTCCACTAAGTGATTTACTATGTTATCAAACCTCCCATCCATGCAGGAGATTATGTGCATCAAATCAAGTAAGGCGGGTTCCACAATGGGCACCCGAGTCTCCTCTTCTTGATTGGCAATTGTACCTATGGAAGACGCAGAAACAAAGCAAGCAAACTCATTTAAGTTAGTGAAAGGAATTCACACACTCTCAAGGAAAGTTCACCTTACATGCCTCACAATTTCCAAGATCAAGGATTGTAGCTTGTGTAATTACTTGAGTTTCAAGTGGCCAAGCTCAACTTGAGGTCTAGAATGGATTTTTGTTGACTCATGTCATGATCTGAATCAACACCTTGAACTCGACACGGTACATAGGGTCATAAGTGATCCCAAGCTAATCCATGAAATAGCATACTACTGAAATTCTAAATAACTGGAAGAAATATGTAAGAGGAAGCTGCGAGAAACATGACTAAGTAACACTTTTATGAAAAGAAGAATTATCCAATAAGATACTAAAATTTATGCAACAAAGGAAAAACATACTGAAACACCAACTCTTTCTGAAATCCATCTAAAGAACTAGCAAGTTGTTGGGACAAGCCCCATCTAACTCTAAAGTATAAAATCAAGAAAACTAAAATGGAAGATAAGCTCTTGTCCTCGAAAGATGAGAACTCACCAATCCACACTGCTGTTGAGAATCATCAGAGGGGAACTACTGACGATGCTGAGATTGAGAACCTACTCCTGTATCATAATACAATACAACATAGAAAGTGTGCATTAGTACTTTGAATGTACTGAGTAAGTGAGATATGAAATAAACATAAAGATACTGAAAGTTGTAAACTGTATGAACAAAACATGCAATGACCATACTGGAATTTCAAACACTGAAGGAATCTAAAAAGCTACTAACACTATAAGTACTAAATAATTAATGGAAGATCATAAACATGTCTTAGTCCTAGAGTACTAAACTGGATTGGAGACTGAGACTACATTGGACTGAGTGTATTGTACTAAGATGTGGGTGAAACTATAACCGATATGTAACCATGTGAGCTAGATGTGGAGTCCGGTGTATACTCTCCATTAGAGAAGGCCCACTATACCTTTCTCGGGTATAGTAGTTGAGTTGGATAATCATTGTCTATGGCCTGTTCGGGCTAATGACCTATAGTGGCAATGTAGTTCTGGGAACCTAGGTGCACTGAACCTCGGCCTGCCCGGTGCTAAGTTCTACTCCTACTGGAAATCCTAACTTTGTCTGCTAAGCTGATAGCTCGAAGATAATGTCCTAAGACTCAAGTCACGACCACTTATCTGGAAGCGTTTTGAGAATCTATAGGACCTGATAACTGAAATATAGGTGTTATAAGACTTGTTAGAGCTGCTTTATCTGAAAATTTCATAACCGTCTAAAGAACAATCTGTTGACTGATAATTGAGACTACATAGTTTTATTGAACTCCTCAAAAGATTAACTATAGTCAAACTAATCAACTGACATTTCTATAAGACACTGAGAATGCTATGTACTGAATTAACAAGCCATAAGCTACATTCTGATCACATATATGTACTATCATGGTGATTTAAAAAGGAACTATCAGAATCAAGCAACATTCATATTTGGACTTTAAATTATGCAAGATTCCTTCAACTCGCATTTAAGGTTTAAGGCTTAAACACATATTCATGGAAAGGGATATTGATATGAATTATATCTGGTAGAAGTATTCAAGAATCACAAGAATTATAATAAGAAGGAATTTCATAATCTAATTGAAGAACGACCCTAGTTTTAATTCTTCAATGATAAAACTAATAAAGTTTCTGTAAGATTTTTGGGGTACAAGGGAAGAGAAATTTCCTTGTTGAAATCCCAAAAACTTGGATTAGAAATTCCTTTAATAAAGTTCCTGGAAAGCTTGAGAATAATAGAAGCCCTAGTACTGCTCTGGGAGAACTGTCTGAGTTCTTCGTGATTTTCTAAATGGTTATGGAAAGAATGAGAGAGAGGGTAGACTAATCCTCTAAAATCCTTCCTAAATAATCCTAATATGAAGTGGTTTAGGAGTTAGGATGATAGAATTTTTACAAAAATGCCCCTGAAACATTTAATAGAATTTCTGACCGTCAAGCGGTACGACTCAAACTATGACTCGTACCAAGGTCCTATGATCGTACCACTTCTTATGGTTTGGGACTCTGCTTCAACTCATTTCTCTAAATTTTTTTGTTGATGCTTACTAAGTCCCATGCCAATATCCCATGAGTCTTGCTACAGTCTACAACTTACTTCTGAGTTATCCTCTGATCTCTCTTGAGGTTACTTGGGATTTCCCTAACCATTCTTTTGATCTTTTCCATGAGTGGTCAGTACAATCCATACCGAGACAATATTATTCGTAACATGAAGTCATGGTTTCTCCAACCTCATTCACTGTTCTTGTCCATCCTCTAGTTACGAGTCTAGGTACGATCCATACCTTAATTCTACGATTCGTACTATGACTCGTACTGAGATCTTTTTCTCAGTTTTTCTACAGGATCAAGTTTTAAATCTAAAGGCTATTCTTAGGAAGTTCTGGGGTGTTACAATATCTCCCCCTTGGGAATATTCATCCTCAAATGTAGGATGAGCATACTGGAAGACTAGGAAGGGATCGTAAAGCCTAAAACTGAAAACAGGTAGCTGGAACTTTTGGAGTGATTGACTTCGGACTGGGATCATGAATGAAACTGAAAAAGACATACTAACTGACTTTACGCAACTAGGGTGCTCATTAAAACATGGATAGAGCTGATAAATACGAAACTGAATAGGGTACTGAGGAGATATTTAGTACCTGATATTGAAGCTGAACTGGAAGAGAATAAATGAGGGTATATAGCCATCATGTCTACTTCAACTTTCCATGTGGCTCCTTCAACTAGTTGGTTCCTCAACAATACCCTTACTGAAGTGACCTCCTTGTTTCTCAACTTACGAATCTAACGGTCTAGGATCTGAACAGGAACTTCTTTGTAAGAGAGACTATCTTATACACCCACACTTTCTAGAGGCACTATTGAGTTCGGGTCACCGATGCATGTTTTTTCGTAGACAAATGGAAGATTGGGTGCACCGATGCTAACTCCACGGGCAACTCCAGCTCATAAGCCACACTGACAATGTGTCTCAAGATTCTATAAGGGCTGATATATCTGGGACTGATCTTTCCTTTCTTCCCGAATCTCCTATCCCTTTCATAGGTGATATTTTTAGGTTTATGCAATCATCAACAGCAAACTCCAACTCCCTTCGCCTCACCTCCGCATATGATTTTTATCAGCTTTGAGCTATTTACAACTGTTCTCTGATAATTTTCCCCTTCTGTATGGCCTCATGGACTGAATTTTGACCTATCAAGATAGCTTCACCAACCTCAAACCACCCTATAGGAGATCTGCACCTCCTACTATATAATTCCTCGAAACGGGGCCTTCTAAATACTAGAATGGTAGTTGTTGTTGTATGCAAACTTGATGAGAGGTAGGTGATCATCCCAATTGCCCTTGAAATCGATCATGCATGCCATCACCATATCTTCTAAAGTCTGAATGGTCTGCTCGGCCTAGCCATCTATCTGTGGGTGGAAAGTTATGTTGAGCTTAACCTGAGCACCAAACCCTTTCTGGAATGACTTCCAGATGTGCGAGCTGAACTAAGTACCCCTATCTAAGATGATAGACAAGGGAAATCCATATAGTCTGACTAACTCCTGGATGTAAAGCCCAGCATATTCCTCTGCTGAATTTGGGGTCTTAATCGATAGGAAATATGCTGACTTGGTCATCTGATCCACAACCACCCAAATTGAGTCATGTTGTAGGTGAGTGCGAGGTAAACCTGTGATGAAATCCATATTCGCTTCTTCCCACTTCCAAGTAGGAATACTGATATCCTGAGTCATACTCCCAAGTATGTAGTGTTCAAATTTTACCTGTCGGCAGTTTGGACACTTAGCCACAAACTCGGCAATGTCCTTCTTCATGCCATTCCACCAATAGATTTCCCATAGATCACGGTACATCTTGGTGGCACTTGGGTATATAGAGTACCCGGTGCTATGATCTTCCATTAATATGCGTTGTCTCAAATTGTCTAATTTTGGAACACACAACCTGCCCTTGTAACAGAGTACACCATCCCCCCTTTTAAGAATGCTTCCACATCTTTTTTCAAAACTAGCTCCTTCAGCTTGAGTAAAATAGGGTATTTATCCTTCTTTGAATTAACCTCTACCACTAGTGAGGTTTCTGACCCACTCTGGACTACTATCCCACCATCAGATGAATCAACTAATTATACCCCTAACTGAGCCAATCTGTGAATATCCTTTTCTAGCTCCTTTTTACCTTCTTCAACATGCACAACACTCCCCATAGACAATCTTCTAAGAGCTTCATCCACTACACTAGCCTTGTCTGGGTGATATAGTACACTCATATCATAATCCTTCAATAATTCTAGCAATCTATTTTGAAGAAGATTCAAATTCTTTTGACTGAACATGTACTGTAGACTTTTGTAATCTGTGAAGACATTCACATGAACCCCATAGAGATAATGTCTCCAAATTTTTAAATCAAACACTATCGCCACCAATTCAAGATCGTGAGTTGGATAGTTCTTCTCATGGACTTGAGTTGTCTGGAAGCATAAGCCTTAACTTTGCCATGTCACATTAGAACGCAACCAAGGCCAACTCTGTAGGAATCACAGTAGATCACAAACCTGTCTAAACCTTCTAGCAAAGTAAAAACTAGGGCTATAGTGAGTCGAGTCTTCAACTACTACAAAAACTCTTCTTACATTCCTCAGACCACTGAAACTACACCTTATTCTGAGGAAATTTTGTCAAAGGGGAGGAAATGGAAAAAAATCCTTCAACAAACCGTCTGTAATAGCCGGATAGACCCAAGAACCTTATGATGTCTGTCAAAGAGGTGGGTCTTGGCTAGTCCTTAACTGCTGCTATCTTCTGAGGATCCATATGAATACCTTCTTTAGAAACCATGTATCCGAGGAAGACAAGTGATTTTAGCTAGAATTAACACTTTCTAAATTTCGCGAATAATTGACGGTCCATGTGAGTCTTTAAAACTAGTCTCATATGGCCTACATGTTCTCCTCTTTTCTAGAATAAACCAGGATGTCGTCTATATAGACAAAGAAAAACATGTCCAGGTGCAACTTGAATACCCTGTTGATCATATCCATAATAGCTGCAAGAGCATTGGTTGGTCCAAAAGACGTAACTATGAATTCGTAGTGACCATACTGAGTTCTGCAAGCTATTTTCGGGATGTCACATTCTTTGACCCTAAGCTGGTGATATCCTGATCTGAGATCTATCTTGGAGAAACAACTAGCTCCCTGAAGCTGATCGAACAATACATCAATCCTGGGTAGAGGATACCTGTTCTTAGCCATGACTTTGTTCAGTTGATGTTAGTTAATTCACATTCTAAGGATATCATCTTTGTTTCACATGAATAGGACTGGGCGCCCCACAGAGAGATACTAGTCCTGATGAAGCCCTTATCTAGAAGGACTTTCAGCTTTTCCTTCTACTCCGTATGTTCAGCTAGAACAATTCTATAAGGAGGAATAGAGATGGGCTGGGTATCCGAAAGCAGATCTATCCCTAAGTCTATTTCCCATTTTTGATGGAGCCCTAGAAGGTATTCGAGGAACACATCAAGAAATTCATCCACTACTAGAACTGACTGGAGTATCAGGGTCTCGGAACTAGAATCTTTGACCCTTACCATGTGATAGATGTACCCTTTGGAAATCATTTTCCCAGCCTTAAGGTACGAAATGAAACGACCCTTAGGCATTGAAGTACTACCCTTCCACTCTAAGACTAGTTCATTAGGAAATTCAAACTTGACAACCCTAGTTCTGTAGTCGACTGAAGCATAACAAGAATGCAATCATCCAATGCGAAGGATAAGCTCGAAGTCGACTATGTATAGCTCTACTAGATCAACTGAAGTGACTTTACTCAGCACCGATACTAGACAATTTCTATATACCCGACCAGCTCTAACTGACTCACCAACCATGGTAGAGATTGAAAATGGTTCAGAGATAATTTTAGGACTAATATCAAATCGAACTGCAATTTAAGGAGTCATGAAGGAAAGTATGGCTCCTAGATTTAGTAAAGCATATACATTAATGTGGAAAAGGCGCAACATACCCGTAACCACATCTAGTGAGTTCTCTTTATCCTGCCTAGAAGATAGAGCATAAAAATGGTTTCGGGGCTGACCACACCACCCGTACCTGAAGCAATGCCTTGTTGCGCTAGACGACTTACCGGGGCTGCTTACGTAAAAGACTGGGCCTTTCCACGTCCTACAGATAGGGAACTCTCTCAACCTGTGACCAAGCTGACCACAACCAAAACAACCCTCTTTGCCCAGACGGCACTCCCCAAGGTAATTCTTACCGCACTTAGGATAGACTGGAAATGTGCGGCTACTGGAGACATAGCTCTAAGACTGGGGGACTGACGTCCCACCCCTCTTATCCTTGTGGGGCTTGGAGGATGGAGCGCTGGCTGAGAAAGGTGCTGGAGGCCTCTGCTGCTTCTGGTGGCGATTACCACTGTCTTACCTCTGCTCAGGGTACTCAAACTGACCGATTCTGACCCATTTGTTCTCCCTCTCTATATCCTTCAGCTATTTCACCTTTATCTGCTGGGCATGAATGTTAAGACTAGAGAGGTCTATATCCTTGAAGAGTCGTTCCTGCATTCTTTAAGTACCAAATATGAGACTTTGTTAACAAACTTGAGCATGCGAGCCCTCGGATCCGCAACTATTTCTGGGGCATATCTCGACAGTTGAGTGAATTTAAGTACATAATCCTCTACTGTCATGTCGTTCTATCTCAAGTTTATGAACTTAGCAGTGTTGCTTCCCTCAATTTCTGAAGAAAGAAACTATCCAGAAACGCTGTAATGAATTCGTCCCCTTCAATCGGACCTGCTCCATTCTGTCTTCCCTCGTTCCAATGCTTGTACAAAATCTGGGCAACCCCTTTTAGTTGGTAGGTAGCTAGATCAGCACTCTCTATAGTGGTGACACCCATGAATTGGGGTATTTTCTATATGTCATCCACGAACTCCTATGGGTCCTCTTCTACCTTAGACCCGTGGAAGGCTGGGGGACTGCAGTTGCAGACCCATATGTATTCACTGGCACCATGACCTATGTAATACCCCGAAAGCCCTAAGATTAGACCTGAGGGTTGAAATGGAGAAAATAGGATTTTAAGCACCCAGTCACAAGACGAGTCGTCCAATGACCCGTGAGGTGCACCATGAGTCATTAAGTGACTCGTTGAGAGGGGGTGGACTTGCTTTGATTTTTGGGCCAAGGAGTTTACCACAGGAGAGGCCACAAATCGTGGGCAGGACCACGAGTCATTAAGTCTCTCGTGGTTACAGGTGGGTTTGAAGGTGAAGAGTTTGGATAGTGCAGGTCACGACTTGGTCACCACGAGTCATTGGGTACACTATGATTCATGGTGTCCCTCGTGGTGACCCTCATAGGTATGATTCTAGTGATGGCAATGACAGGTAGACGACGAGTCATCTCCCTAGACCATGATTCATCCAGTCCCTTGTTGGGATTGGCAGTGAGTATTTTTCTACGAATTTATTAAGGGCTTTTTCGTAATTCCTAAGTTCCTAAGACCTATACTACATCATTTTAAGCTTAGAAAAGGGTGTTTTAAGAGGGTTAAGATCATTCTAAACTCATTCTCTTGCATGCATGAAAACTTAGTGGTTTCTAAGGTGATCAAGCTTATAATTCATCAAGTTCTTTCCCAAATTCCATTTGGCTTTCTAGAGGGTTTGTGAAATCAGATTTCTCTAGGTATATAGGGTTATGAATGGGTTTATTCATCTACACCCATGTCTAATCCGTCTTCAATTTCAAGATAATTCTAGTTGATGAATATATGGAGTTTAAACCCAACGTGTGAATTCTCTAAGTATCAATGATGGGTATGATCTATACATGTTTCTAATGTTGAATTATGATTCATAGAAATATTATACAATGTTTTCAATTACAAATTATGTTTTCAAGTTTTCACAAATTATGATGCCCACCCATGGAAGTTCATGAAAGTTGATATTATGATATACGTATTCAAGCATGATGAGATGTATATGATGAAAGTATGATTTCGAATTTCCCATGTCCATGTTCATGATTTCGATCGATCAAGTCTATGTCAAGCAAGTTTAAGTATTGTGCAAGTCCATATGGTTAGGTATGTTTCATGATTTATCTAGATTTCATGTTATTAGCTTACCACATGGATTTTGGAGTCGAGACTTCCCACTCTTTTCAGCTTGTGGTATGTTTTGAGCCCAAGGCTCCTCATGTTATGATTTCAGACTATGCATGTATGTTATGATTCAGCTTCCTCACTAGACGATGCTCAGCTTCATTGAAAAATGATGGAGAGTATATGCATGTTTTTGGGAGTAGTATCTAGCACCGAGTAGGCTAACGGTTAGTCAACCCTATGCCTCTGAACTACGTGCCAATGTACGAATGTTCAAATTATTTGGGACCTCCCTTGTGAGCTTCCCCTTCCCCCAAGGGGCCTTCAGCTTGATATCAATATCATGATAGAGTCCTTAGCCCTGCCAAGGCTTTGGACGGCTCTGCCCACTTGTGTGTAATAGTCCGAACCACGTAAGCTCTATCATGGTAATGTCAGTTATATGCTGAGTCTCCATTATTCCTCATGATTTCAGTATGCATGTTTATCAATCATGATGTGATTTTTTCAGAAGGTTTGACCCAATGTTCAGTTTTACTTATGATTATCAGTTTTCAGCTTTGGGTCATTCAATTTAGTTATGATATTTAGTTATGTTTAAATCATGTTTTCAGATAATAGCATGCAATCCCTACTCTTATACTCCTATGTTGAAATGTTTATGATGTGCATGACCACTAATTTTCTTACTTAAAAATTTACTTACCTTACATACTCGGTACATTCCACGTACTGACCGCATACTCTATGCTGTATCATTTCATGATACAGGCTCAGTCCCGTTGTTAGCCAGATCCTCAGTGTTAGCACTTTCCAATCTAGGGTTAGTGAGTCCTCATCTTTTGAGGGCCCTTCTTTTCAGTTGTATTTTCAATATTTTCAATTTCAGACTTTAGTGAGTTAGTTGGGGTCTTATCCCATCAACTCATCAGTAGTAGAGGCTTATCAGACATAGTATGTATTTAGCTTCATACATGTGTTATGTATTCAGTTATCCAACGTTATCAGATTTTTAGACACTATTATTTATGTTAAAATTTTGCATCATTATGTTGAGTTCAGATATTATGTTCATGCCATGGGTCTCCTTGGAGCCTCTCGGGGTGTCTTGTCCCATGCCTCTATCCGGGCCTATGTTTGGGTCGTGAAAAAACTTGGTATCAGAGTGTTAGGTTTTAAAGTATTCTAGGGTATTTGAAAGATGCGTTAAGTAGAGTCTTTTTATGGGTGTGAAGCACTCCACACTTATGACAAAGAGGCTATGAAACATTTTAGGAAATGTCCCTCCCTTCATAATCTAAGTCGTGCGATGAAATGTCTCTCTATCCTTCTAAGCCATACTATATGCGTATGCAGAATCATTCCTCCTTACCAAGTTAATGGAACAAGAAATGGAAATGGAAACGACCATGAGAACAACAATTGGGATGGGCACTAATAGGCCCTACCTCGAGGAGCATGTACCCAAGCAGGTTGCCTAAGAGTTTAGGGCAGCCATACAGATGCTAGTTCAGGCTTTGACCGCCAGGTCAACCAACAGGTGGTATCACATGTCCCTCAGAATGGGAATGCAGCAGTGGATAGAGTTAGTGATTTTCTGGGGATGAACCCTCTGGAGTTCCTTGGATCAAAGGTGGAAGAGGATCCACATGGGTTTATTGATGAAGTTCTGAAGATCACCTAGATCATGGGGGTGACTGAGAAGGAGTGCGCAAATTTGGCCTTAAAGGGGTTGCACACATCTGGTTCAGGCAATGGAAGGATATCAGGACAGTTGGAGCATGCCCTATTGGTTGGGATGAGTTCTATACCACATTTCTGGATCGATTCTTCCCTCTTGAGATGAGGGAGATTAAAGCAGCTAAGTTTGTGAACCTAAAGAAAGGTAAGATGACATTCCAGGAGTACGCTATAGAGTTCACATGCTTGTCCAAGTATGCACCTGAGATGGTGACAAATCAGAGACCCTAAGTAAGCTGGTTTGTGCAAGAGATAGAAGATTATTTTGTCAAAGATTGTCGGACCGCGATTCTTCATCAAGATATCGAATTTCCTCAAATAGTTCTGTATGCCCAGTATATAGTGGCGGTACAGGTGAGTGAGTGGGAAAGAGAGGACAAGAGAGCCAGGACTGATAGCTTCGGATTCTCCTAGTAGAGACCTGGTGGTGGGCATCATCAACAGTCCCACTAGAGATCATCATCACTAGCACCATCAGCTATGATGTGCCTTCTAGATCTAGGCACGACCAAAGGGGACGAGCATTAGCTCACGAGGTCAGGGGAGTAGACCCGTAGAGTCCAGCATCCCAGAGTGTGGCAGGTGTGGCCGGATGCACACCGATCAGTGTTTAGCTGGTTTAGGTGCTTTTTTCGGGTACAGGAAGCTCGAACATATGCTCAGAGATTGTCCAGCAGCTAGACAGGGTCATGATAGGGGCTGAGGCCCAGCTACTAGCTTAGCAACCCCACCAGCATGCTCAGATCAGCAGGGTGCATCCATTAGTGTAGGTGGTGGTCAATGCCAGAATAGATTCTATGGCCTAGCATCTCGTCAGGAGTAAGAGGTCTCCCAAAATGTAGTCACTGGTATGTTACAAGTATTCCACCTTGATGTTATGCATTATTAGATCAAAGGGATACCTTATCTTTTGTGATGCCCTATGTTGCTAGTAGTTTCGTAGTCAGTCCCCAAAGACTATCAGAACCCTTCTCAGTCTTTACTCCGGTTTGTGGTTCAGTTATAGCTCGATGGGTATATAGAAATCGTCCTATCACAGTCCTTCAAAAAGTCACCTCAGGAGATTTAGTAGAGCTAGTCATAACAGATTTTGATGTTATCTTTGGCATGGATTGGCTACATGCATGTTATGCCTCATTAAATTGTAGAACTCATGCAGTAAATTTCTAATTTCCGGGTGAGCCAGTCCTAGAGTGGAAGGGTAGTTTAGTTGTGCCTGTAGGTCGTTTCATTTCCTACCTTAAGGCTAGAAAGATGATTTCGAAGGGCTGCATGTACCATCTAGTTAGGATTAAGGATGCTACGTCCCAAAACCCCAACTATCAAGTCAGTTCCTATAGTGTGCGAATCTCCAAAAGTGTTTCAAGATTATTTACCGGGAATTTCTCCCAAGCGGGAGACTGATTTTGGTAATGACCTTCTTCTCGATACACATCCTATATATATTCCTCCTTACATATTGGCCACAACCAAGTTAAAGGAGTTGAAGGAGCAGTTGAAGGACCTCTTAGACAAGGGTTTCATCAGACCAAGCAAATCCCCGTGGGGTGCACCAGTCCTCTTTGTCCAGAAGAAGGATGGTTCCCTTTGAATGTGCATTGATTATTGGAAATTGAACAAGGTTACAATAATGAACAGGTATCCTCTTCCTAGGATTGTTTATTTTTTTGACCAGCTTTAGGGTGCTAAGTGTTTTTCAAAGATAGACCTCATATCCAGATACCATCAGCTCAGGGTTTGGGAGAGTGACATTCCGAAGGCAGCCTTCAGGACTCAGTATGGTAAACATGAGTTTCTAGTTATGTCTTTTGGACTAACGAATGCTCTTGCAGCTTTTATGGATTGAATAGATATAGGTTGCGTGTCGGGGACAAGATCAATGCCAAAATAATCTCCCGCTCGAGAGGGACTCTCGGTAGATCATCAGGAAAGACCTCTAGATACTCACATACTACTGGAACAGACTGGATAGTTGGGATCTCGGACATCACATCCTTAACCCTAACTTGATGGTAGACACAACCTTTAGAAATCATCTTTCTATTTTTAAGGTAGGAAATGAAACGACCTACAGGCTCATCTGAACTACCCTTCCACTCTAAGACTGGCTCTCCCGAAAATCTGAACTCACTGTCCTGGTCCTACAATTAACTGAGGCGTAACATGCAAATAGCCAATCCATGCCTAGGATAACATCAAAATCAGTCATGGCAAACTCTATCAAATCTGTTGAGGTGACTTTCTTAAGGATTGAGATCGGGCAACTCTATACACCTCTCTATTTACAACTAAATAACCTACCGGAGTAGAGAATGAGAATGGTTCTGATAAGACTTCGGGATTAACTCCGAAGCTACTGGCCACATAAGGTGTCACAAAAGACAAGGTATCCCTCGGATCTAAAAGAGCATATACATCGAGATGGAGAACTCGTAACATACCAGTGACTACATTGGGGAGACCTCCTGCTCCTGGCGGGATTGTAAGGCATAGAATCTACTTTGGCGCTGATCGCCACCTGTGCTGGTAAATTCTCCCTGATGTGCTGAGCGTGCATGTGGGGCTACTGACCTAGAAGCTGGGCCTCGTCCCCCATCATGGTCCTATCTCGCTTTCGGGCAATATCTAAGCATGTGTTTGGGCTTCCCACACACAAAGCAAGCACTTGAACCTGCCAAGCAGTGGATCGTGTGTCCCCGACCACATCTGTAGCAAGCTGGATACTAGAATATATGGGTTTGCTAATCTGACCCCTTGAGCCTGATGTTCATCCCCTCTGATCATGCCTAGGCCTGGATGGCACACTCAACGCTTAAGATGCTGGGGCTGAAAATCTCTGGTGGGTCTGCTGTCGGTGCCCACCACCTGACCTCGTCTGTGAGAATCTGTGACTATCAATCCTAGCCCTCTTGGCCTTCCTCTCTCTCATATGCACAGCCTCCATTTGCTGGGGGTACAAAACTATCCAAGGGAAATCCATATCCTGGTGGAGCATAGCGTTCCTACAATCTTTGTCCATATAGCCCGCCACACTATGAACAAATCTACTCACCCGTGCCCTCTGATCAGCTACTAACTCTAAGGCCTACTTCGGTAGGTGAGTGAACTCAAGGGTATACTCATGCACTGTCATTCTCCTTTGCTTAAGATTCACAAACTCGGATGCCTTA
This sequence comes from Datura wrightii, assembly GCA_035772735.1. Classification (NCBI taxonomy): domain Eukaryota; kingdom Viridiplantae; phylum Streptophyta; class Magnoliopsida; order Solanales; family Solanaceae; genus Datura; species Datura wrightii. The sequence continues at coordinate 28,061,876 of JASDFA010000007.1, read as the reverse complement.
AGCTCCCGCATTTCACGAGGGAAGAACCAATCTAAGAACGCAACACAGAACTCTTCCCAAGTGACAGGGCCTGCTTCGGCGGCCCTACTATCTTTCCATTGTTGAAACCAGATGTGTGCGACCCCTTTCAACTGATATGAGGCCAACTCTACACATTCAACCCCATTTACCCCATGACCTGGGTGATCTTCACAATCTCATCAATGAACTCATGTGGGTCCTTATCTACTTTTGACCCAAGGAACTCTAGCACGTTCATTCTTAAGAAATCCCTAACTCGAGTTGCCACTGCATTTCCATTTTTCGGAACATGCGCAACTTCCTACTGATTAACCTGAGCGGTCAAGGCGTGTGCGAACATTTGAATAGCTGCCCGAAACTCAACATGGGAAACCGGCTCTGGTGCATGGTTCTCCTAGACTGGTGGGGCCTACTAGTGCCTGTTTCTGTTGCAATCCTCATGGTTGTCTCCATTTCTATTCCTCCTACCATTTACTCTTCGGGGAGCCATGGTTCTGCAATCGTGAATAGCACGAATTAGAAGGATAGAAAAATATTTCATCGCACGACATAGATTATGAAAAAAGGGAGCATTTCTAAAATGTTTCATAGCCTCTTCGTCATATGTGTTGCGCTCTTCACACCCATGAAAAAGACTCAACGCAGCTTTCAGACACCCTAGGACACTTCAAACCTATTACTTTGATACCAAGTTTGTCACGGCCCTTATGGAGGCCCAGATCAAAACACGGGAAAGGAGGCCCCGGGCAACTCCAAGTCGACTCATGGCATGAACATACATCTAACTCAATAACTAAAACTGAAGAATCAACATAACAATCTTAGCGGAAGTCCAAAATAAACATAAGATCAGAATACATCTTTTTTTTCTGAAAAACCTCTAAACATAATGAGTTAATGGGACAAGACACCAACTAACTCGAATAAGCTAAAAACTGAAAATATATAGAGAAATCTTACTAAGCATGGTCCTCGGGTGATAAGGACTCACCAACAAGTTTAAGAGGCTAACTCTAAAGACTGGCTATGAACGGGCCTGAGTTTGAGTGTCGGGTCCTGTACCATGAAATGATACAACATAGAGTATGCGATCAGTATGTGGAATGTACTAAGTATGTAGGGTAAGTAAAATCGCTCAAATAAGTAAAAACATTTAAAGTCATGCATAATGTAATACATAAACAATAAGAATCTGAGAGTAGGCTTACATGCATTCTTTCTAAATCATGATCGCACCATAACATAATATAACATCATAACTGAATCGATTGACTCAAAGCTGAAATCTGATAGTCATAAGTAAACCTAAACATTGACTCAAACCTGCTTTAGAACATATATAGATGTATAAATCTCATGAATGATGAACATGCATAACTGAAATCATGAGGAACAATGGAAGACTCGTCTTTTATCCGACATACCACTATAGAGCTTACGTGGTACCAACTATCACACTCAAGTGGGAAGAGCCGTCCAAAGCCTTGCTAGGGCTAGGGACGATACCATGATATCAATATAAAGATCGTGGCCCAATAAGGCAGCGGATAGCTCACAAGGGAGGTCCTGAAGTAATATATATAAGAATAAACCCATGTTGGCATGTAGTTCTGAGGCATAGGGTTATCGACCCTCAGCCTACTTGGTGCTAGACCCAAAAACATGCTTATGCTCTCCATTGTTTTTCAACAAAGTTTACCATCATCGATTAACGAAGCTCAATAATCAAATACATCTCAAATTTGAAATCATGCATATGAGAAGATTTAGCTCTAAACATACCAAAAGCTGAAAGATAATTAGGAGTCTTCGCTCCAAAACCATGTGGTAAGCTTAATTCGGGAAAATCATAAATCATACTTGAACATTTGGGCATTTCCCAATACCTTAACATGCTTTAAAATACTCAATTCATTTGGAAAACATGATTATAAACATGGGTAGCTTGAAAACATGCTTTTCATCATAATATCTCATCATAACCACACATTCATCACAAATCTCATCTTTCATGAACATAATTGGGCATTTTGATTTAATAAACTTAGAACATGATTTTTCACTGAAAATAACATAAAACTTGCCATGAATCATAATTCAATAGTATATATATGTTTAAATCATACCCGTGTAGAGAATTAGGAATTTCATGCATTAGGTTAAAACCCCATATATTTGACATAGAAAATTTATGATTTAGAGAGGGATTGGGCATGGGCGTGAAAGGATTCACCCATTCATAACCCTACATACCTGGGGAAGATCAAATTTCACCTCTCCTTGAAAGCCCAATGGAAAATTTAAGAATATTTGAAGAAGAACAAGCTTGATCATCTCCCTAATTTTCTAAGTTTGCATGCATGGATATGAATGAGCCTAGGATAGGTTTTACCCTCATAAAACACCGCATTTTGAGCCTTAAACGACGTAGTTTAGGACCCTAGGACTTAGAAATGAAAAAAATGCCCTTAATTAAGTTCCTGAAATTTTTACACTGGTGGTGACAACAATCGTCCTATGGGTCATTGTTTGATACCACGACTCGTGGTATCCATCCGTTTTGTCCACTACCCAAGTTCATATTCTCTGGTTCAATCCCATAACTCGACAGGACGAATCATCTTCAGAAAATGGTCTGTTAGGTCGTCCGTTGTTTCCCCCTTGACGACCTACACCAAGTCTTCCCACAAGCCACACCACGACTCGTTCTTCCTTCCAACGAGTTGCGTTTTCCTTCCTTTACATCGACTGGAAGTTTTAATACTCCTTCCCACGACTATTGAGTACGACCCGTTGTCACCTGCAATGGGTCGTTCCACTACTCGGCACTTCATCCTTGGCCAACGGTTAGCCTTACCACGACTACAAACAACGACTTGGGGTAACAAACAAAGGGTTGTTACTTGACCCGTTACTTCCAACTTCCACCCGGACAGACCTCACTACGGATGCTTCCCACGATTCGTTGGTTTGACCAACGATCTATTAGATGACCCATTCTATGGAATTTTCCCAGATTCTGCCAACTTTCATTTTTAAATCCCGGGTCTAGTCTTAGGCAGTTTCGGGGTATTACAAAAAATCCCTCCTAAATAATCCTAATATGACATGGTGTAAGAGTTAGTATGATAGAGTTTTTATGAAAATGCCCTTGAAATATTTAATAGAATTTCTTCTTGTCAGGTGGTATGACACAACCTACAAGTCGTAGCAAGGTCCTACGATCCATACCACCTCTCCTGCTTAGGGACACTGCTTCAACCTATTTCTCTAATGTTTTCCACGGATGCTTACTACGGCCCATACCAATATCCCACGAGTCTTGCTACGATCCATAGCTTACGACGTAACATAAAGTTGTGGTTTCTCCAACCTCATTCACTGTTGTTCTTTATCCTCCAGTTACAAGTCTAGGTACGATCCGTACCTCAATTCTACGAGTCGTACTATGACTTGTACTGAGATCTTTTTCTCAGTTTTCTACAGGATCAAGTTTTAAATCTAAAGGCTAGTCTTAGGAAGTTCTGGGTGTTACAACTCAATGAATAAAGGATCAAGCTAACGTGATGGAATCATAAAGTTCAATGAGAATAAAGAAAACATTGTAGAAAAAGAAGCACGTAAACAAATCGAACTCAAAAAACTAAGTAACAAAATGTATGTGAAGTACTTAATGTTAGTAGTTTTTGGGAATTAAAAAGATGAAAAAAAAGATGAAGAACTAATGAAAAAACTAATTAAATGTGTTAATTAGTATAGAAATTGAAAGAAAAATGAGTTTGGAAGAAAATTCGTGAAGTTTGGACACTTAAAAAAACTTTGGGGTAAAAGCCAAAAATCTTCACATTTGCTCTCTAAAAGTGAGACTCACATGCCAGGAGTGAGAGTGGGAAGGTTGGAGCTGCTTCAGTTGATGTGGTTGCTGAATGGCACTGACATGGTGCTGAGTCAGTACTGATGTGGTTGCTGACTTTGCTGCTTTGATGGTAGTCTAGTGGCAGATTTCTGCTGACTGGGCGTTGACGTGGCTGACGATGTGGTGTCCCCGTGGATTTTTGTTACAAATTATTTTTTTCAATTTCAAATATTTTTCAACTAATAAATCAACAAGTGGACCCACTAACACTTCTCCATAAAAATCAAAGAGTGAAGATGGATTAAAATGTACCTTTAAGTCTTCTTCTTTAACTTGTAGATATGAAGGTCTTCAAGAACATGAAGAACAACCTGTTAATCAAAACTCTCCAAATCACTTCAAAATTTAGGATTTTCTTCCCCTTGATGTAGAAAACAAAATTCAATCAAAATTAAGTTTCAACTCAGCCCCAATTGCAATTTTCAAAGAGTCTTCAAACCTTCAAAGTCTTTAATGGTAGAAGCTTCTCTACAACTCTAAATCACGTCAAATTTTAGGATTATGTTCCCCTTGATGTAGATAACAAACCCCAATCAATATTAAACCACAAGTCAAGATCCACCAATAAGACTCAATTGCCAATTTCTTCAAGTCTTCAAGCTCCAAGGTCTCCAATGGTAGAATCAAGTTCAAAACTCAAATTTCAAGAAAAACCTAAGATCTAGACTCAAAAAACACTAGGAAATTAGAATGTAATGTCAAAAACAACAAATTAAGCAAAAAAAATCGTGATACTTTTTTGAATTTTTGAATTTTTTTTCAAATTTTGATTTAATACCCAAATCCCAAGATTTGTATTATAAGAACAATACTAATTCTAGCTATAAATATCAAATGATACAAGAAAACGAAAAAAGGATAATTAACTTGACACAAAATTGGAAGGACAAGCAACCCTTGTTAAAGAACAAGGACCTCAAATCCTCAACTCAACAAGCACCAAGTTCTTAGAAAGACCTCAAGGGAGATGATTTCCTTGCAACCCTACTCTCTACATAATTAACAATTCAAAGTTAGATTAAAGCTAAGCAATCTATTACACTCAAAATATTCTTTGGTCAAAGTCATGAAAATATACCATGAAAATTAAAAGAACTCCTATTTTTACGAAGTAAGAAAAATAAAAGACTATTACAAATATGCCCTTAATGAGTAAGGTCCCTGTTTGGTTCTCTTCCTTTTTCTTGAAATCAAGGAATGGACATTTGCAACATTAGCCCATCTTCTTTATCAACTGTTATACCCCGAGAATTTAAGAATCGGACCCAGAAGTGAATCAGGAGAAAAACTGGAAAATGTTGCAGCAATTGCAGAATGGGTCACTTGACGACTTGTGAAGAGGCATAATGAGTCGTCAGGTGGCTCATAGGGAATGCCTGAGATGTTGGAGGACTCGAGGTCCTCACGGGGGTGTAACTACTCGTGGTCAGTCACCACGAGTCGTCAAGTCGATCGTTGGTTGGTCCTGAGGAAAGTTAGCAAGGCTTATCCAGTGTACCTGAGGAGTGGCACCCGACGAGTCGTCGTCAGTCCTAATGACTCGTTAGGTTATCTATTACCAAGCCAATTGAAATTTCTTGAATGATAAGGCAGTTTACTTGACGGTGATCAAACGGATCGTGAGCCCTAGTAACTATTCGTCAGGTCGTCCGTTAGGACCCTCTGATAGTTATTTTCAGCGATTTCATTAAGGGCTTTTCCGTAATTACTAAGTTCTAAGGGCCTATACTATGTTGTTTTGAGCTCGTAATAGAGGGTTTTAAGTTGAGATAAACCCATCTAGGCCATTTTCTTCATGCATGCAAGGGTGAGAGATTGAAAGGGAGAAAGTGAGGAGAAATTCAAGGATTCCAAGGGAAATCTCAGCTGGGTAATTAGGAAGAGATAAGATTCTTCAATCCTAGGTATGTAAGGCTATGAATGGGTGCTTTCTTCCACACCCATGCCATTCCCTATCAAATGGTGATTTATTTGTGGTGATCAAGTATGGGTTTTCATTCAATTGCATGAATCTTACATTTCTACTCATGGGGATGATTGATTGAGTTGATATTGATGATCTACTGAGCTTGGGAGGATCCTAACTTAATTTCTTTTACAAAATTGTTTTCAAAAAAAATTGAATCTAAAATGCCCATGTGTGGGGAGTTCCTAATAGGATGTGATGATGATGGAATAGATTATGAAAAGCATGTTTCCAAACTTACCCATGATTTTGATAATGTTTTAAAAGAAGATTGAATTGACCCGAGTATAATGAAGCTTTGGGTAGTGCCCAATGTTGAGTATGGATGATGATTTCTCTTGAATTGATTTTATTACTTGTTTTGGAGTGAAATCTCCCAAATTATAATGTTCTCAAATGAATTGAATGGGTTCAAGTATGATAAGGTTTTGGGCAAGGTCCCTATGTTGATGATAATGAAGTGATATTTCTATAGTAGCCTTACCACATGATTTTGGAGTTTAGCCTCCCACTAATCTTGAGCTTGTGGTATGTGTCATAATAAAGCTTCCATATGTATGAATTTCATAATTGAGATGTATGTTGTCATTAAGCTTCATTTCATATGATGTTGAGTGTAAGCATGATTCTATTCTAAGATTTGTCGAGATGACATTGTTGAGCTTCATATTTATATGATGTCTAATGCATCCATGATTTCATAATGAGCTTTGTCAATAGACAATGTTGAGCTTCGTTTCATACGATGTTGAGTTTATGCATGATTTCATGTTGAGCTTCATCATTAGACGATGTTGAGCTTCGTATTTATACGATGTAGAGCATTGCATGTTTGGGAGAAGAGTCTAGCACCAAGTGGTCTAAGGGTCGACTACCCTATGCCCCAGAACTACGTGCTAATGTAGGTTGATTCTATTATATTATTGGGACCTCCCTTGTGAGCCATACCCAGCCTGATTGGCCCTTTGAGCTTGATATCGATATCATAGTAGCGTCCCTAGACCTGACAAGGTTTTGGATGGCTCTGCCCACTTGAGTGTAATAGTCGGGACCACGTAAGCTCTATCGTGCTATGTCGGTTAAGTGACGATTCTCCCATTGTCTATATCATTTGAATTTGCATATCCATTACTCATGATGATTATCTAATGCATGCAAGTTGGAAAAGCAAGGTTTGACCCATTGTTCAACTTTTGATATAAATATTATGATCTAGCTTTGAGTCATTCGAGTCAGCCATGATGTTCTAAAGCCATGCATGAGCACGTTATGATAAAGTTCAATTTCAGAATTTATGCATGTGTTCTTCTACTTACTCTCAAAGTTTATTATATATATGTATGACCGGACTTAGCTGATTTTATTATTAAAGCGGTTTTACTTACCTTGCATATTCGGTACATTCCACGTACTGACTGCATACATTCTATGCTGCATCATTTCATGATGTAGGATCGGGTTCTTAGGTTCAACCCCGTCCGTAGCCGCCTATCAGAGTTAGCATTTGTTTCTTGGTGAGTCCTTATCCTTCGAGGACTAGACTTTTAGTTATTGTGAGCGTACCTTCGGTTTCAGAATTTCTGAGCTAGTTGGGGATGTAGTCCCATTAGCTCATCCGAATTTGAGGCTATTCAGACTTAGACATGTATTCAGCTCAGATGTTCATTCTGTTGTTATGCTAAATTAGACTTTCGCTGAGTTATATTTATGTTTCCTTCATGTTTATTGAGTGAGATAGTGAATGCTTATGCCATGGGTTGGCTTGGGGTCTCTCGAGGTCCCTTGTCCCATGTCTACGATTCGGCTCCCCTCTTGGGTTGTGACAACAACATGGCTACCTTGCGCTCTCGTCCACCCTTCACCCTCCCAAGCTATCATCCATATATAGGCACCTTGAATTGAATTAGGAAACATGTAATAATAATCATATTTGACATGCATGAAATATTCATAAAAGGATGCCATAGAGTTGGCCATGATACCTGAAATTGAATTTCATGAAAGTAATACATGCTTGAATAAAGCTTCGTAACTTCAAAGTCATGGAATCATAAGTTTAGGAATTCATAATATTCATGCATGCTTGATAATTCATCATAGTTGAAATCATGCGCTCATGAGCATGAAATTCATAAATCATGCATAATAAGGTATGATCTTCATAAACTTGAAATCATGAATTAGTAAGTAAATTAAGAGTCAAATCTTCCCTAATATCCGTAAATCATCAATTGAAGCATGAGATAAGTGAACCCATAGAGATAGCATGGAAGATTTCATGGAATTGGGTAAAATCCTAGGATTTCAACATAACATGACTGGAGACTTAAAATCATATATTAGTTATGAAATTGGGCATGAGGATGGAAGAATTTCCCCATCCATAACCCTACATACCTGGGCTAGATGAGATCCCAGCTAGGGTTTGATTCCCAAGAGAGATTGGAGAAGAAGAAATTGAGAAATCCTCTCATCCTTGAGATCTTGATCTTTCCCGACCTTGGCGTACGAGAAGAGTGAGGAATAAGCTAAGTAAAACCCTTATTACACCCTTAAGGATCCCCAAAACAACGCCACTTAGGGTTTAGAAGATTAGGAAATTACAAAACTGAACCTAGAAAATCGATCGGATTGAACCATTGAACGTCTCTACGGTGGGGATGATGGGCCATCACATGTCTGATAGTCCATCGACCTTATCATCACCCTTAACCCGAAGTTGTCTAAGATTAGCCTCAACCGATGGTACGTGTGATGGGTCGTCACTGCCTTGATGGTCCATCAAGTCCTCCGTCACCTTAGAGCAGTGGAACTTGAGCATGAAGCCACATGTGACAGTCCGCTGAAAACCTGACGGCAATCATTCACACCATCGAAGCCACGATGCCACATCGACAGGCTGTCACTAGGCTTATGGGCTGTCAGCTCCTTCGTCAACCCCTTACACCAGACTTGAAACTTCAATTTTTTTCCGTCAAGCATCCATTTCGAGACTCAAGGTACTAAACATTAGTTACACCATATCAACATACACACACCTAGATTTGAGAAGTAAAACATGCCAACTATTTATATCCACATGCCCTCATACTTAGACCAAGGAAAGTGTCAATTTTCTAATGCAATGATAACATGTAAATCCAGGCACACAAGATCAAGAGAAGGGAAAAATGCACTCAACTCTGAAAAAGAAGTTCCCAAGATAGGTCACAACTACCATATGCTTACCTGTTCACTCAAGTGCCTTCTCTTTCAGATATCTGGGTTGAGATCACACAAGGGATTTTCTAAGCTTGTGATGATGGTGAAAGTGTTTATAGGGTACAAATATGGCTTTTAGTGACTCATTTATCATCCTTGAATACTTCATCACTTTTCCACAACCTTTTTACCTTTTTGATCCTTTCTTTTCTTCCCTTATCTTTTCTTAGAAACTTTTCACACCCTACAGTCTTTTTGTGAGCACAATTTTCATTTTTCTTTTTTTCTCTTTTGTTTTCTTTTCTTTCTTTTTAGCTCATTGCTCCATTAAACTTTGGGATATGATCAAACAATCATCTTTTGGCCTCTTTCTTTCTTTTCTACCTTATAACCCCCAACTTACCTTTTTTATTAGTTTTCATCACATTTTCAAGTGTCAAGTAGGATTCAAAAGAGGCCCAACTTGAGAAATGGTTTTGGCATTCATTGTAGTTGATCAAGAAAAAGGTCAAAGGATCAAAAGGAAAGACTAGGGATACATGCATCATTTGGTTGGTATATTTAGGAAAAAATGACTTGTGAAGCACAACCTAAGTTCATATCTACAACCCATAGTCAATGCTAAGTTTGAGCACAAGTAACAAGGCAAGTTGCAGAGTATGACCGAATCAAGGGAGCAAGTAAAATTCCTTTCCGCACATTGGCACATGGACATTAAAATAACTAAACACGTCACACTCAACTAGGGACACGTTGCCACAATTACTTGTAAAAAGCCGAGATACACAAGTCAATATCAAACAACTACAACCAAAATTTTGAGGGGGCATTATTTTCAAAAATTAATACAAGCATGTTAGGAACTCAATTGACATCAAGACCTAGTCAAAAATATTTTCTTCAACCAAAGACGACTCAACAAGAAGGCTGGTACTCTCAAGAATTGTACCTAGCAATCTATCATTGGGCCCACATACTACGACACATTATCTACATTATTATGCCTGATTTAACAGAAAGTAAGCCTCTCTAGAAAGAGACATGACTATAAAAATCCAAGAGGACCTTAAACTAAAAAGATAATGCCAAAATAAAGAAAAATCTATACTAAGAAAGCAAGAACATGGGACATAATTAGGACATCACACACATCGATCGATTAAACAAAATGCATAAGACCATACAAAACATGAGCTCAAAACAAGCGACAGTACAAGCAATGGTTTCAACCAAAGGCCAAATAATATCCATCCATACCCTAAAATTCTTCACTACCCTCAATACACATACAAGGAAAAAGAAAAAGCTCAAGAGGGGTAGAATCTCTCTATAGCACTCTAACCGCACACTAGAGGCCATCACTAGGGTGGTCCTGAGGGGCTAGTCTCTATGTCATAAGATATGCACCAGATGTGAAGGAGTAAGGTTGTGATCACTATTTGGAGGGCCTCAGCCTCTACTTCTTGAATGTCTGAGTTAACTGGTTGCTCCTCCTATACCTAGCTCTTGCCCTTATCTCATAGAGGGGCAGGAGCAACTGTCTGAGCTAGAGAAAGAGAATGACCTTGCTCTTGTGAAGCATTGTCAGTGGTGGTCTTGAGGATTAAAATTAGTGGCAGTAAGGAATGAATAGGGATTGGGCGGATTGGAATAGCGCGAGGGAGAAACTCCATAAGACTTTCAATAAACGGTATTCCATCTATTAACGGTATCCAAACCTTCTCAGATTGCCGCTCTTGCATCTGCAAATCCAACACAGCAGCTCTAGTCTCAGCTAAATCAGCTCTAAGGCTCAAGACATTAGATGAACTCGCACACTAATCAAGCTGGACTAACCTAGTTTCCAAGCCCATAGATGGGAGATCAAGGCCTCATAAGAGCTCCCAATGACATCCTAGAGTGGCTGAAGAGCACACTCAGCAATGGTGGCCACGAATTCCATCAAGTTCACAATCAATATGGCCAGCTACCATTCCTCTCAATCAAGCCCTATAACTAAGCCGGACATAGAGTCTCTAGAGCTCAATAGGGGCCTTGGTAGGGCAGCTAGCTCAATATAGTGGTGGAAGGGGAAGGCTGTGCTCCATAGGAAGTAGAGTCTGCTGCAGTGATGTCTGACTCAGCTGTGGGCTTTGACGTGGGATCCTCAGTGTAGATACCCTCACCATCTGTAGTAGGCTCAACTGGCAGGATGGAGCTAGGTCAATTGGTGGTTGTTACCATGGTATCATCTCTCATCCTCCTAACATTTATCACCTAGTGAGTATCAATGAATAAATCTTCTTTAGACAAGATCAATACGCATTCCCTTTGATATAGTGTTGTCACCAAGAATGAAAATGGGAGAGAGGTCGCCATCTGTAGACTCGCTCCTTAAGCTCCAAAGACAACGTCCTGGCCTATGTCGATTCTCTTCTTGGCCACTATAGTTGCAATGACTAGAGCATGTACAAAAGGAATTTTTTATTGCTTTAGTCAGGTATATCCAGCTGCACACAATGTTCCATAAAAAATTAGCCTGGAGTCTTAGCTCTCTCTTTTAAATCTCGGTTGTGCCAAGAGCAACCCTTAAAAGAGTACTCCAAGCAATGACTCCATCCATCCCTCCTCACGCTTGGTAAGTGGTCACACCTAAATTACACCTCGCAATAAAGTATAATGCGGTCACTGTCAAATATAGTAACTCAACGAGGTTGGGGTCAATCCTATAGGGATATAAAAGAAATAATATGTTAATGATGAGAAAATCAACTGGTAGTCAATATTTTTGAAGGGGGGTGCAAATAAAAGAAAAAGTAACTCTAAATAGTAATTAAGTTGTTATCAAATTGATGAGACAAAACTAGAATTGTGTTCCCCATGATTTCATAACATAGTAGGCTTATTTTAATAGTGACCTATCCTGGTGAATTTTGTGTAAGGCTGATGATTAAGTTCATCTAACGTCTCTCGTCCTACATTGATGAATGTCACCTAAATCCTCTCATACTTCATGTGTGTATATTTTTCCCTCGCAATAGGTCTTGGATTAACTATTCTCGATTAGAGCTCAAGTTAATTAGATGAGGGTTGGTAGCCTCAAATTTCTATTGTTATTCTCTTTTCCTAACTTCAACCTCTTTGGTCAAGAAAGTTGATGATATGGACACGTTTGAACATTTAAAACCGTTAAAACTCATTAAAATGAAGACAATAAAAATCCACTCAATTCACCATTCAAGAATCACTATTTTATTTTTCCTACTTCCATTAATCCATCATGGTTTCCACAACCCTAGCTTAAGAGATTTAACCACTCATATTTGAAGAAAAAATAACATAATATTTATAAGAAGTCATAATGAAATACTTACAATGGTATGAAATTGTTTGAGAAACCTCGAAAGCTAATTAGAATCGCAATAACTTGATGTTCTCTCCAACACTAGTATGGAGTTATGTTTTCCACACTTACAACAATTCAATGTGTAAATATTTTATGTGAATCCAGAAGTCTGGATGTGTAAAATTATCATAAGAGGGGGTACATATAGTTATAGAATGAATCTACATTTGTTCCTACTTGGACTGGGATTGGACTTTACAGCTTCTGTTCCTACTTGAACTAGGATTGGATTTTACTTGGTCAGCTACACTTGGTGCATGTTGCGCTTCTTGAAGCTCTAGTAGGCCTTTGCAGTGCGCCACTGGTTTCTTGGATCTACCTGTGTGTCGCACAGGTCCCAGCACAGATGTGCATGCGCGATGCCATCTTTTATTATGCTGTGGAACTTACTCATTTCGAGTTTGTCATGGAAACTCTTTCTTTTTTAAGCCTCAAATAAGTCCAAATCCATCACTTTATTTCCTGCAACTATCTAATCATGTATGTTAGCTCTTGTTCACAAATATCATATGAAACCAAAGAAAACACATATAATTTATTCTCAAAACATAGTTAAGTATGGGTAAAATATGGCAAATAAGTGCATAAATCCTCCCTACATCACCACCCACGCTTAAACTATTGTTAGACCTTGAACAATCTACTACTTACCCACCCAAGTTCAACCACAACATTCACCTTACAAATAGGTCTACTTATACTGAGGGTCATTAGACAATTCGATCAAGCTTCAACAAATACTCAATGTGCATATAAGATCAACATTCAAAGGTCACAACTTGAAATCACTTAGCTTCTAGAACTAACTCAACAAGATATAGTTAGGTGAACATGAATCATATGTAATTTAGCAATTAAAGATACAAAAAAATCTCACCAGTATGTGCCCCTTACTATTTGGAGAGATTCCCTTTCACTCACATGATATATAAAACTTTTGACTTGAGCATAGATAGAACAAAATTACTCACTCTCCGAAGAACTCAACATGCAAGCAGAAGACGATCCATAGGCTTGCCCTTAGTGTAAATACTCCACCAATAGAGAATATCGAATCTAAGATCAATTAGTACATAAGATGGTTGTAATGTAGGCTAAAGGATGGGTAGGGACTATTTGTCCAAGATAGTGATTAATCCTCCTAAGCTCTTTAATACTTCACAACTCTTTTGATTTTTAGCACATTATTCAATCTTCAATTTTTCTCCATATACCTTCTTTTATTTTTCAATTTTGAAACTTTGGTAACTAATAGAGAATTTATAACTTTAATCTCATTCATTTTTTTTCATTCTTTCGTTTTTCAAACGTTTTCTCTTTTTCTTTCGCTACTACGTCACCCTCCTTGTTTTGTATTTTTCACCCTTTTCTTTCCTTCTAATTTTCACACTTTAGCTTTTCCCTTCTTCTCTTTACATGTGTACCTTTAATGCAAAATTTTCAATTAAAGTGTTATAGGCGTCATTTGGATCAAACAAAGATCAATAGAACAAAATGGATTAAGCTTGTAACATAGCTATCAAAAGAATAGGCTAAGTCTCAAAATGGCTAACTGGGACAATCACATCAAGGTAGAAATTGGGATACAAATAGGCTACCAAAGAAATGCCTATATCACTTCCTAGATTCAACATTCTCATTTTGCTTTGCTCACACACCGGACAAGTTCTAGACATCAAATTGCAAGCATGGAGTATACAAAAATATCTCACTCACACAATGGCACAAATGATTCAATTATGGAAATCAAGATTATATAAACACATATATCCATATCGAATGTCTCACATCATTAAGCCAAAACGTTTTCAATCATAAGAGTTAAGTTCCAAAAGTCTATGTGTTTCTACCTTTTCATGCATCTTTGAGTAAATCATATAAAATCTCAATGATACCCCAAGTGAAGCACCTAGCATTCGTAAGGTCTCAAGTTCTTGCTCTCCTAACAATGATTAATTTTTCCTTAAGATAGTCTTCATCCATCCCTAATCGGGAACGATCATGACTATGAAACAAAAACAATCTAGACCCTCTAATCTGTTCTAAGGGACTATCCACCAAAAAAGTACCGAAAAAAAAAAACTAGGGAACACAATAAAAAGAATCTAGAACCTCTAATTGATTCTAAGGGCATATACACTAGAAAAGTATCGAAAAAAAATACCAGGTTTAATTCAAATAAAAACCAATCTAAAAACATCAAAAAAATACTACAAGCTAGCAAGAATAAGTCATGCATCACAAAAACAATATCTAGGCCCACCATGAACAAATTTAGCAATCAAGGAATACATGGTATAAGGAAGTTTACTTCTCCCACCCAACACTTAATCAGTAGCACTGTGCTTAGTGCTAAAACAACAATGCACAAGCAAAAGAGTGAAAGAAGAACTCTCTAGGCCTAATCCTCATCATCCGTGGGGGCATAAGCAGTTTCCCCCATGATAACATCCATGGAAACTCAACATCAACTAAGGAAGCTTTGGAAGTTCCAAGAGGACCTATGACAAGATCTCAAACAAGGAAATTTGAAGACCAACTTAATAGGCTGAAATTAGCTATTAAAAAGTGTCTTATGATGAAAAAAGATCTCAATCCCAATGAAGATAGTTTCTCCACGTCTTACATCTATTTGAAGGCCAAATTAAAGTACAAGAAGAGATGAAATGCAGCCCAAATCAGCCCCTAAATGAAGAAAATACTACAATATTTTTAATTGGTTTCTAGATTATATTTAAGAGTTATTTTATTCTATGTTGACTCCTAGGACTTTTTGTGCGTCAGCCTTCTATGCCATTTAATAGTTGTTTTTTCTATGTTGACTTCATAGGATAATGTGTGTGGTAGTTTTCTAAGCCCTAGGAAGTACCATTTTTATTTATGATATCTTTTTACCAACCCCTTCTTCACTACTATATAAAGGGTCTTTATTCATTCATGAAGATCAAATTTTGAATATTAATATATTTGAGAGTTCTTTTTAACCTTTGTGGCAGATTACTTTTGGGATTTATCTTTCAATCTTTACTAGTTCATAGTTTATGGTAGTAACATAAAATTTTTTTGATATCTTTGGTTTCTTCTTGGTATTGTTAGAAAGCAATTAGTACACTTACTAATTATTATCTAACGTTACTCATGAAGCGGTCAAGATCCGATTCTAAACTTGATTAATTTCTCAAGTAAAGGCGTTTAGTTTATCTACAGCCAATTCGTTGTTACTTGAATTTCATCAAATTATTATCTTTTAAAATTCTTGTTTAGTATGTCCAACTAGTTTTCTAATTTTACTTTCATATTTGTTCAAGTTCATACTTTAGTTTTGGAATTTTTAAATTTTGTGTTATCAAGTGGCATTAGAGCAGTTCTATCAAGATTCTATTCTTGATAATCTTAGAAGTTTCTTAAGCAAAGAGCAAAAAAGAAAAAGAAAAGGTACTTTACTAGTAAATATTAACATTCAAAAAGTATTGTAGCAGTGAATAGTAACATTAAAAAAAGAGTTAAAAAAATTATTAGTCTTCAAGAAATTTTTCCTCGTCTAATTATTTCTAAAAAAGAGAGAGGTTTTGATAGAACACAAGAAGAGAGGATCATATATCTTTATCTTATTTTAAAATCCTTTCCTTTTTGTTTGAGACTTGTTTCAACTAAATCCTATTCTTTCTAGGGATGGTTCTTCACTTTTTTGTGCTCCAAAAATTCATATTTTACTACTAAGAACTTGACACTGGTGGGGTTAATTATAAATCCACAAAGTTTCTTTTCAAAGGTCATTTGAGAGGAAAAAGGCAAGAGTAGGAGAGAACAATTGAGGAAAAAAAGTCAAAGTTTGAGAGATACACCAATTTCTTTAAAATGTCCAATACAGGTGATAGTGATGGTGAAAGGAGGGTTTCTCAAGAAGCAGAGATTCGGAAAAGAAATAATTTTACTTTACAAGCTATGCACCAATAATTTGAAAGGTAGAACTTGCAATTCCAAGAGACAAAGGATGCCATTGCTGGACAACATGAGATAATAGTTGAACTTAGGAGGAGAAATCAACTTGTTGTACCACCCAAAAATAATCCTAGACCTTAAAATAGGAGACTACAAGAAATAAGCTAAATTATGGAGTTTTATTTATGGTGTTCATAAAAAACCCCACTATAAGATCATTTTGTGGCATTGTTTTAAAACTTTGTTGTATTATTCTTTTTTGTGGCGGTTTTGTTGTGGGGGTCATTAGAAACCCCTACTATATATTCAATTTGTGGCATTTGTGTTAGCCTTCACAAAATAATTCTTTTTGTGGTGGTTGAAGTGTAGAGGTTGTAAAAGACTCCCACGATACATTGAATTTGTGGCGTCTGTTTCAACCTCCCATAAATTGTTCTAGCTATGGAGATCTTTTTGTGGCGGTTTAAGTTTGGAGATTGTAAAAGACTCCCACTATACATTAAATTTGTGGTGTGTGTTTCAACCTCTCCAAAATTATTCTTGTTGTGGCGATCTTTTCGTGTAGGTGTTTGATAACCTCCACTAATGCATCAAATTTCAGTTGTTTGAGAAATTGTTGCAATTTGATACAAATTTTCTATACTAACCAGTGCAATTTTTTTTTTCATTTTTTCCACCTTAATTTTTAAATTTAATCAAATTAAATAATTTAGTTAAGTAATGTAATTTACGTCAAATTTGTGTCTTGTAGTTTGTTATCCTTTTTTTTTATTTATCACATACTACTACAAAAAGGTCTTTGGTGGCAATTAAAAAAGCCTTTAGCGGCAATACTAATTACCACTATAACGTATACCAGTCATTAGACATTTGCCATTATAAGTGGGATCGCTAAAGGCTTTAGCGGTCATTCAGAGAAGTGCCGGTAAAAACAGGTTTTATTGCCGGTAAAGTCGTAAGCTTTAACAGCAACAACTTAATGAAAATTATAATGGCTATTAAATCCATTATCAAAATGACCCAATCCACCTTTTAGCGTCTGACTAAATTTTCACAAAATTTTGTTAAATTGCTGCTAAGAAAAACTTGTTTTAACGACTATTGTGTAGCATTTAATGGCTGCTAAATCCCTTCCTGATATGGTTCAACCAATACTTTTAGCATCTGTTTTTATTTCCTCTAAATCCGTCTAAATTGCAGCTAAAAATGCACATTTTGAGGGCTATTATTTAATGATAGATTTCTTATCTCATGGCTGCTTTTTGTGAAAAAATACCAATTGAAGTGGAGAGTTTCTTGAAACAAGAAGGGGTTGTGTCAACTATTCTAATTATAATGGCCACGTATTTCATTATAAAATGGTTGAGTTTAGTGTTTTCATGTCCATTTTTGTCCTAGTAAAATGGCCACGTTTTTAATTATAAAAATGGTTGAGTTTAGTGTTTTGGTGTCCATTTTTGTCCTAGTAAATCAAATAAGAAGATAAAAAAAAAAGAATATTTGCAGAACATAAAAAGTACAAAGAGCAAGTACTAATTATACATATATAGAGAAACATGTAATGGAAAATGCTAACTAAACATAATATTATTAATTATTAAAAAAAACATAATATATTTCTTTGAATCTGAACAAACAAAAGCAAGTAATAATTTGTATACAAACATATCAACCAACTAATTTATAATATTACATGTTTAAACTAAATAGTTAATGTCATTGTAACTATTTCTATCGAATACCCATAATAACAAAATTTCTAAATGCATAGCTCTCAAATAATTCCTTCAACTCTTCATAGTATTCGAAATCCTCTAGAAATGCTATTTCAATATCATATTGTATGACATAAAATAATAAAATAAGTGAATGTCAAAAGATGAATCTATGTAAAAAAATTGTACATCTTCATCTAATATTATGATAAATTTGCCAGACTTAAAATTTTACTAACTCCTTCATTTTTTAAAAAAAAATGGAAAAATCTCCCCCGTAAATAGCACTATACCAAAATCTCAAATTATTTAAAACAATCAATCCATCTTCTAGGAAGAACATCTGAACATCATACATTTCTTTAAATAGGAAAGAAACAAGACCAATGTATTCCAATTGAAAAGGAAAAGGATAGGTTATTCAGAAACTCAAATACATTAAATCTTTTTTTTTAATGAAATAATTGATTACATTAGAATCATCAGGCATCAAGAAGATGCAAATTAAAAGTAAAGTTACGGCTACCTAGTAAAATAAAAAAGCAAAAATCACCTTGTTAGCTTCTTACAGCCAAACTAACATAGATACAGTGAGCTAACAAAGTCCAAAAAGTTTTCTGGTGAATCTACAAGGGAGACATTTGCCCAACTATATAAATGCATAATGTATTCTTTCAAGGTTTGTGTTGGGTTGATAATCCATCAAAGTACCTTCTATTCCTCTCCTTCCATATGCTCCAAAATAATTGCAGCAGGTACCATTCTCTAAATACAGTAAATCTTAAATTCACGAACATAGAAATCAAAATAAAAATGGTTTCTTGAATAATCATGAAACACGACCTATTAAGTAATTAAAATTGAAAACCAGTATTAGAACAAAAAATATTGAACGAAAAAGTTACCTTAGCATTTGCTTTTTAGAAATATTTAAGAAAAAGTTAATACCTTGTAGTGTGTCAACAAGCCATTCCAAAGAGGCTGCTTACTCAGCACTTACAAATTCTTTAGCCATAACGAGTATGTGTAAGATAAACATTAAGCCTTCGAGGATTATTAAGAAATTCGGTGCCTTGCAAGGAATAAAAAGTAAACTATAAGTCACTAATTACGTATAAGACACTAAGCAATATGGGAAATTTAGGCTAGTATATTGATCAGTTTACGTAACTCTGTGACCAAAATAACTAAAGAAATATTAGAAACTCAGTCCACCTCTTGTACCGCTAGATCAAAAAGGGGTGAAACTAGACTTTTCAGATTTTAAAAATGAAGGAATTCAAAAAATCAGAGATTAACGTGCATACATCCCGTGAAAAGAGTGGAAAAAAAGAAGCAAACATCACATCAAGATTACAAACTATTAACACACTTAACGAAATTGGTATCAATTTAATATGGACAATAAGTGAGAATCATTCCTCTATTCATGGATTACCTCAATTTCCTAATAAAGTTGTGCCATAAAGCACCATTTTTAGATATGTAATTTACAGTATATGCTCTTTGACCCTCATATGGTGTTATAACTCCAATATGCCAAATAAGGTACAAAAATAGTGGCATACAAATGAATTATTCAACTCTTAGATGCTTATGATTGCTGAGAAAAGGAAATAATAGTAACCAAAAGAAAACTTTTCTATCGTTATGCATTTGGAAATAGGCAAGTGTGAATAAATTTTTAAAAATTTTGTAATAGAAAAACTTTCTTCAAATTAAGTCTTTCTAATATTTAAAGATCATGGTTTCTCTTAAACTTTCCTTCATCTTTTAAAAAAATATATTCTTGAAAATAATTTTTTCGTCTTTAATTTTTGCATTGGAGAAATTTCGTACCAACTTCCTCAACATCCAAAGGACAAGTTAAAAATCTAAACAACCACATACCTGACTAAGGACTACACCACTTTTGAGGAACGTAGTTACTAGCTTCTCAACATTAGCAACTTTAGTTCTATTTATATAGGAGTTCCACTAGACCTAATCCCCTCTTGTCCCATCTATAGAGTGTAACAACTATGTATGACCTTATACATCAAAAAATTAGAAACTCACAAAATAAAAAGCGAAAAAGAAATCATCAACCTATATGGCTATATCTCTAAAATACATAATCTAAAATTAAAGCACACAAATAACTGGAATGAAACTCAATATAAACAAATATCAAGTTAAATTTAGATTAGAGTTAACAAAGAATATGAAAGAACTTAGGAGGAAAACAGCTGCACTATTTTAAAGAAACTGAACAATTGCAGTTTTTGGAAATTTTCACATAACTTGTAATGAATTATGATGAACTTTTTAACAACTTAGAGGGACTGTTCAAAACTAGAGAATCTTGGACTTGTTCAACACTGAAGCTATTTAGAAGACTCTCAAGATTTTACAATACTTACACTGGCAGAAAATGTAGAACTTGCAAAATTTTCTATGCAAAACACTTGAGCAAAAATAATTTTTAGACTGAATATTTTTAGCTCACTTTGGTTCCCAAAACCAACCCAATCACTTCCTCTAAATTATCCAATTCAGTAGTTATTCAACCCTTGTTAAAATTAAACTTTATGCTCAAATTTCTTAAGAATGCAAGCTAAAAGAGTCCTATATTATAAAAAAAGTGTTGCAGTTTTTGCAGCTCAAAACTTGGACCCAATCACTCCAATTAATCCGCAAAAAAAAACACCAATTGCTCAAAATAGATGAGCACCTCAGTTTTCAGCTATAAGTTCACCCCAAAAGAGCTATTTAACAGCCTTTATTCCAAAACTTTAAGCTCAATTCAGAAACTCAACCCAAAAAAAATATCTATCAAGTCGACAGTAATACAAAGATGGAATTCAAATCATATTTTAAAATTAATTCCAATAGTGGAGTTTTGAGAATTTATCACATAGTTACAACCTTCTATCTCACAGTAGATTCACAAAAATTGAGAATAATCTATATGAAATAAAGCTAATAGTATCTTAATTTTGAAATTCATCACTTCTCAGCTGGTTATGGACAATAATCACCACACTGAGCTTCAAAATTCTAATTAAACTTCAGATTTTTATACTTAAAGTCAACGAACCAGAATTAAAAAATGAAGTTCAGTACTCAAATCAAAGAAGTACACTTAAAACTCGATCAACCATCTCAACGTTTTGACTAAGGGATAAAAGCTCAAGGAAATTCTAAATATATTTAACAATGAAGGGTTCGAACTTCACCATAATGTAATGCCGCGGAAACCCTAAGATCAGTCCTTGGATTTGAAACGGAGAAATCAAAAATTTTCTACACCAGGTCAAAGAATGAGTCATCTTGTGAACCGTGGAGTAGGCCACGAGTCGTGAAGTAATTCGCGGGGAAGGGTCCGGGCTTGATTGAAATTTTTTTTTTTGGACAAAAAGGGTTAACCACAAGTCGTGGTCAACAACACGAGTCGTGGGGTGATCCATGGTCAGTATCTAATTGAAAGTTGGAAAATCCAGGTAGTGTATGCAACGGATCCTCACCACGTCTCATTTGGGACACCACGAGTGGTGATGTGCCCGTGGTGACTCTAGGAGATTTTAGGCAGTGTTGGCAATTGATGGGTCACCACGAGTTTTTGTGTACACCACGAGTCATGGTGTCCCTCGTGCTGACCAACAGGAGATTTTGGGCAGTGCACTTGACGGTTGTGACCACGAGTCGTGGTCACTGGGCACGATCCGTGAAGTCCCTCGTGGGGGCCTGGCAGTCAGTTTTTCCTGCGATTTTATTATGGGTGTTTCAGTAATTTCCTAACCTCCTAGACTCTAAACTACGCTGTTTTGGTCTAGTTTAAGGGAATTTAGAGGGGCTAAACGATTTTCCCCTCATTCCCACTCAGATTTTCAGATGAATTAGCGTAAGTTTCCTCTCAAGAGCTCTCAAGCAAGGTCTAGGGTTCCTCATATATTACATCCATTCAATATTCTTTCTCCGTGAAATTTTATCCAGGGATGTGGGAATTCACCAATGGAATAGTTCTTTCCTTGTGTCTCCAAAATTCTCCTTATTTTCTTTATCAGTTCTAGCCATGAAAATTATCGAATGTTAAGAAATTCTAAGTCGGACTTCGTTTAATTCATGTGGAATATTATTTTATGATAATTATAGATATTTTCCACCAGTTTGTGACAGTATTGATGCTTATCCCTATAAAGTAAATTCTAGCCCTTGCTCTTGAATGTAGAACAAAAACTAGAATCTTGCAATAATGTTAAAATATTAAAATTTTGCTTGATTCTATTAGTGTTGGGGACTCCAATGTTTTTGGTTGTATTGAAACTTAGTCAGATTATTGTCAGTTTCATTTTAGTCAAAATGTTAGAATACTCAGTATCAATCAAAAATGTTAGCTGATCAGTTTGACTACAGAAATACTCGAGGTGTCAGTAGTGCCTCCCAGTTATAAGAATTATACCCAGTATCAGTTTTAGTGATTCTTTAGCCGGTCATGACACTTCCAGATAAGAAGCTCTGACCAGCCTTAGAACTCCAGCTTTAGAATTATAGTTTGTTCTTTAGACAGTAATGACGCTTCCAGATAAGCAGCTCTGACTAGTCTAAGAACTCAATTATAGAATCCTGTCCTATAAGACTCTCAGGGTCCTTCCACATAGGTATTCCTAACTGGTATTGGGCCCCAGTTTCGAGCTATTATCTTAGTAGTCAGTTTAGAAATATCCAGTGGAAGCAGGACTTAGCACCGAGCGGACCAGGGTTCCAGCGCACCCAGGTTCCCAGAACTATGTTGCCACCGTAGGTTATAATTTTATTGGCCTCATGGCCCCATATTTTTGATCACCCAGTTCATGCATTTATACCCTGGTAAGGTATATTGAGTCCTACAGATGGGGTGTATACATCGGATTCCACGTCTAGCTCACATTGTTATTTGTCGATTATAGACTCTCCCACTAGTCAAATTAGTCCAGTCTCAGATTAGTCAAATCATACCAGTTTAGTACAGTATCTCATATTTAAGGCATGTCCTTAACCATCTGACAGGGTCTTTTGGACCATCTTAGTCATTACAGTTATTCTGTTCAGTAGTTTCAGTTGGTCATTGCATGTGTGTTCAATTCAGTGTTTTATTTCTTGTGTTGGTTTCTCTCACTTGCTCAGTACATTTAAAGTATTGACTCATACCTTTTATGCTATATCATTTTATGATACAGCTGAAGGATCTCAGTCCTAGCTTCGTTAGCAGATTATTCTCAAAATATTCTAGCTGCACCATTTGATGAGTCCTCATCTTTCGGGGATGAAGATCATTTATTTCAGTTCTATTTTCTTCTATTTAGACTTGGAGTTAGCTGGGATCTTGTCCCAGCAACTCATCAATTGTAGTGGCTTTCAGACGTAGACTCGGTTTTTCAGATTGGTAGTTTTGTTCAGATGTTTTAAACCTTAGGATTCAGTTCTATTTTTTTTATGAATGCTTTATATTTCCACTTTAGTGCTTCTGCCATAATTATATGTTTACTCAAAAATGCTAGTGTATGATAGACCAGGGGTTGACTTAGGGTTACTTGTGACTCCAAGTACTGTGTCCCATCCAGGGTGTAAGCTCGGGGCATGACAAACTTGTATCAGAGCACTAGGTTTAGGGTATCCTCGGATGTCTAAAAGCTGTATTGAGTAGAGTCCTTTTTATAGGTGTGAAGAGCTCCACACTTATGATGGGGAGGCTATGAGATGTTATTAGAAAAACTCCCTTTGCTCATACTATTTATCGTGCGTTGAAATTCAATATTAGAATCATTCTCCTAACTTGTGCTCTGTTTTGTTTCAGTGAATTATGCCTCCGCGACGTGGTAACAGAAGAAGGGCCAGTAACGCTCATTGAATTATCGCACCAACTCTAGCAGCCCCTTAGGACAATTCGGTGTCCACCGTAGAGTTCACAACAGCCATCCAGCTGCTCACTCAAACAGTTACCAACCAGGTGAACCAACAGGTAGTTTCAATCAACAATAAAGGGTCCGCAGCAGCTGGCCGAGTGTGAGACATCACTCGAATGAACCCTCCATATTTTCACAGATCTAAGGTAGGAGAGGACCCACAAGAGTTTGTGAATGAGAATAGGAAGATCACCTAGATCATGGGTGTCAGTTCCTCAGAGAGTGTCGACTTGGCTGCCTACCAGCTGAAAGGGGTAGCCCAGATCTGGTACGAACAATGGAAGGAGGGGAGGCCAGCGGGAGCAGGACTGGTGGAATGGGAGGAGTTCACTATAGCCTTCCTAGATAGATTTTTCCCTTAGGAACTCAGGGATGCGAAAGTGGCGGAGTTCATGAATCTGAAACAAGAAAACACGATAATAGAAGAATATGCAATGGAGTTCACCAGGTTGTTTAAATATGCTCCAGAGATGGTGGTCGAGCGAAGGGCTCGCATGCTGAAGTTTATTAATGGGGTGTCGAGCCTAGTCCTCAAAGAGTGTAGGACAATAATGTTGATTAAGGATATTGACCTCTCCAGCCTTATTGTTCATGCCCTGCAGATTGAGGTAGAAAAATTAAAGGACATGGAGTGGAAGAAAAAACGGGCAACAACTGGCCAATCAGATTGTCGCCACCAAAGTTCTAGCAATAGCAGCCACCTACAACAGCAGCAACAGCAGTACCAGAGGGCTCCAACACCCAGCTCAGCTAGCACCCCTACCTTTTGGTCTCACCAGGATTGGAGGGGTGGAGCATCTGGCTCTCAGTCCCATAGCTAAAGTGCCAGCAATAGGTACCCAGATTTCCCTAAGTGTGGCAAGAACCACCAAGGAGAGTTTCTTCTGGGTTGAGAGGTCTGTTTGGTTGTGGATAGCTTGGTCATCGGCTTAAAGAGTTTCCGTCAACAGGAAGGGGAAGGTCACAATCCACTACCTCAATAACTCTATCAGGCCGACTAGCTCAGCAGGACAACACTTCATGTACCAATGGTTTCCAGCGCCAAAACCATTTTCATGCATTGTCTTCTCGTCAGGATCAGGAGAGCTCACCTAACATGGTCACAGGTATTTTACGCCTATTTTGTCTTGACGTTTATGCCCTACTAGATCTAGGAGCCACACTTTCATTCGTGACTCCCTGTATAATATTCCAGCTCATTGTCAGTCCAGAGGTCCTCTCAGAACCATTCTTAGTCTCCACCCTAGTTGGCAGGTTAGTTAGAGCCAGCCGGGTGTACAAAAATTGCCCAGTCTCAATTCTCGATAAAGTCATTCCAACTGACCTTGTAGAAACATACATGGTTGACTTCGGCCTCATTCTTGGCATGGATTGTTTACACTCCATGCCTCAGTCGACTGTAGAACTAGGGCCTTCAGGTTTCAGTTCCCTAATGAGCCAGTGTTAGAGTGGACGGGGAGCAGTTCAACACCTAAGGGTTGATTTATTTCCTACATTAAGGCCCAGAAGCTTATTTCTAAGGGATGTATCTACCATCTAGTTCGGGTCAAAGATTCCAACACTGAGACCCCAACTATCTAGTCAGTCCCTGTTGTCAGCGAATTTCCTGATGTGTTCCCTGAAGATCTTCCCGGAGTCCCTCCTGAGTGGGAAATCGAATTCGGTATAGACCTTCTCCTAGATACTCATCCCATCTCCATCCCTCCTTACAGAATAGCTCCAGCTAAGCTTAAGGAGTTGAAGGATCAGCTAAAAGACCTTATTGATAAGGGTTTCATCAAACCCAACATCTCTCCCTGGAGTGCTCCAGTACTATTTGTATGAAACAAAGACGGTACCCTCAGAATGTGTATCGATTATTGTCAGTTGAACAAGATCACAGTCAAGAACAGGTATCCCCTACCCAGAATTGACGACCTGTTAGACCAACTTCAAGGAGCCAGCTGTTTCTCCAAAATAGATCTTAGTTCAAGGTATCATCAGCTAAAAGTCGGAGAGTGACATACCGAAAACAACTTTTAGGACTCGGTATGGTCACTATGAATTTGTGATTATGTCCATCAGACTAATAAATGCCCCTGCAGCCTTTATAGACCTGATGAACAGAGTCTTCGAGTAGTATCTGGATATATTGGTCATTGTATTTATAGACAACATTCTAGTGTTCTCCAGAAATGAGGGAGAGCATGCTAGTCACCTGCGGATAGTGCTTCAGACACTCAGGGAGCGCCAGATGTTCGCCAAGTTCAGCAAATGCGAATTCTAGTTGAATTCCATGACTTTCCTAGGTCACGTGGTCTCGGGTGAAGGTATTCAGGTTGATCCTCAAAAGATATCAATGGTGAAAGACTAGCCCAGACCTACCTCCCCAACCGAAATAAGAAGTTTCTTGGGTCTAGCCGGGTGTTACCGATGCTTTATGGAAGGCGTTTCTTCTATAGCATCCCCTCTGACTTGGCTTACTTAGAAGAAGGTGAAATTTCAATGGTCAGACGCGTGTGAGAACAGTTTCCAGGAGTTAAAACTTGACTCACTACCACTCTAGTGTTGACCCTACCAGAAGGATCATATGGGTTTGTAGTATATTGCGACACTTACAGAGTTGGACTCGGTTGCTTTCCGATGCAGCGGGGCAAGGTGATGGCCTACTCCTCCAGACAACTCAAAGTTCATGAAAAGAATTATCTGACTCATGACTTAGAGTTGGCAACGGTGGTGTTTGCATTGAAAATATGGAGACACTATCTATACGGGGCTCACATAGATGTCTTCACCAATCAAAAGAGCCTTCAGTATGTATTTAGTCAGAAAAATCTAAATCTTCGTCAGAGAAGGTGGTTAGAGCTCCTGAAGGACTATGACATGAGCATGCTATATCACCCGGACAAAGCCAATGTGGTGGCGGATGCCCTTAGCAGAGTATCTATAGGGAGCGTGGCCTATGTTGAAGAGGGCAGAAAGGAACTGGTGAAGGATATTCACCGACTAGCTCGGTTAGGAGTGCAGTTGGTTGACTTAGCTGAGGGTGGAGTGGTAATGCAAAGTGGGTCAGATTCCTCTTTGGTTGTTGAAGTTAGGTCCAAACAGGATGAAGATCCCATCTTACTTAAGCTTAAGCAAGCGGTTCTCAGAAAAGAAGTTGAGGCTTTTTCCAAAGGGGGAGATGGTGTCCTCCATTACTAGGACAGATTGTGTGTACAGAACGTTGGTGATTTGAGACAACAGATACTGGCTGAAGCACACAGCTCGAGATATTACATCCACCTTGGTGCCACTAGAATGTACCACGATTTATGGGATATTTACTGGTGGAATGGCATGAAGAGAGACATTGCTGAATTTGTAGCTAAGTGCCCAAGCTGCCAACAAGTCAAAGTAGAGCACCAATGACCAGGAGGTATGACTCAGGATATCAACATACCCACCTGGAAGTGGGATGAAGTGAATATGGATTTTATTATGGGTCTACCTTGGACTAGTCGGCAACATGATTCTATCTAGGTAATAGTTGACCGGATGAATAAGTCAACACACTTCCTCCCAGTTAAAACTACAGATTTAGCTGAGGAATATGCTAGACTTTATATTCGAGAGTTGATCAGACTTCATGGGGTGCCACTATACATTATCTCAGACAGAGGTTCCTAGTTCACCTCTTATTTCTGGAAGTCTTTTCAGAAGGGACTTGACACTCAGGCCAAGTTCAGCACAACTTTTCACCCATAGACAGATGTGCAAGCTAACCAGACTATTCAAACCCTAGAAGATATGTTGTGAGCATACATTATCGATTTCAAGGGCAGTTGGGATGATCACTTGCCTCTCATCGAGTTTTCTTACAACAACAGCTACCACTCCAGTATCCAGATGGCCCCGTTTGAGGCATTGTATGGCAGGAGGTGTATATCTCCTATCGGACAATTTGAAGTGGGTGAAGCTACTTTAATCAGGCTAGACTCAATTCATGAAGCTATGTAGAAAGTACAGCTCATCCGAGAAAGATTGAAAATAACTCAGAGCTGTTAGAAATCTTATGATAATCTGAGGAGAAGAGAATTGGAGTTTGCTGTGGATGACTGGGTTTATTTGAAAATTTCACCCATGAAAGGGGTAATAAGATTTGGGAAGAGAGGAAAGCTCAATCTGAGATATGTGGGACCTTACGGAATTTTGAGGCGAATTGATAAGGTAGCCTATGAGCTGGAATTACCTTCAGAGTTGGCATCTGTGCACCCAGTATTTCATGTGTCACTATTGAAGAAGTACATTAGTGATCCAACTTCAGTTGTGTCATTGGACAGTGTGGGAGTGAATGATAGTCTCTCATACAAAGAGGTCCTAGTCCAAATCCTTGATCGTTAGGTTCATAAGATGAGGAACAAGGAGGTAGCATCGGTCAAAGTCTTATGGAGGAATCAACAGGTTGAGGGAGCTACGTGGGAGGCCGAAGAAGATATGATGGCTAGATAACCACATTTGTTCTAGTCTGGATCAGTTTCATTTTAAGGTATCAATTTCCTCCTTAAAATCCTTTTTAGTTCATGTGTTCCAGTTTCTTTGATGTAAATTAATATGTGTATGATTTGTGAATTCATTTCAGACTTGTCATTCAGTTTGGAGGTAGTCATTCTGTTAGTTTTCAGCTTTTATGATCAGTATTTGAATATAACGATTGCAATTCTCTACTTTCCTGTGTGTTTTCCAACATTTGAGGACGAATGTTCCCAAGGGGAAGATATTATAATGCCCTGAAAACCCTAAGATCAGACATGGGAGTTGAAACAGGGAAATCAGAAATTTTCTACACTAGGTCACAGAACAAGTCGTCCTTTGACCCGTGGTGTAGGCCATGAATTGTGAAGTGACTCGTGGGGAAGGGTCCGGGCTTGATTGAAAAAAATTTTCAGAAAAAATGGGTGACCACGAGTCGTGGTCAACACCACGAGTTGTGAGGTGATCCGTGGTCAGTATCTGATTGAAAGTTGGAAAAGCCAGGCAGTGTACGCAACGGGTCCTCAACACTACTCATTTGGGACACCACGAGTCATGGTGTTGCCGGTGGTGACTCAAGGAGATTTTAGGCAGTGTTCGCGATGGATGGGTCACCACGAGTCATTGGGTACACCACGAGTCGTGGTTTCCCTTGTGGTGACCAACGGGAGGTTCTGGGAAGTGCACTTGACGGTTGTGACCACGAGTCGTGGTCACTAGGCACGACCCGTGAAGTCCCTCGTGGGGGCCTTGCAGTCAATTTTCCTGTTATTTTCTATGGGTGTTTTAGTATTTTCCTAACCTCCTAGACTCTAAACTACGTCATTTTGGTCTATGTTAAGGGAATTTAGAGGGGCTAAACGGTTTCCCCTCACTACCACTCAGATTTTAAGAGGAATTAGCATAAATTTCCTCTCAAGAGCTCTCAAGCAAGGTCTAGGATTCCTCACTGATTGCAGCCATTCAAGCTACTTTCTCCAGGAATTTTTAGCAAGGTATGTGGGAATTCAACATGGGAATAGTTCTTACCTTGTGTCCCCAAAATTCTCCCTATTTTCTTTATCATTTCTAGCCCTGAAAATTATCGAATGTTAAGAAATTCTTAGTCAGAGTTCGTTTAATTCATGTGGAATATTATTTTATGATAATTATAGATATTTTACATCAGTTTTTGATAGTATTGATACTTATCCCTGTAAAGTAAATTCTATCCCTCACTCTTGAATGTAGAACAAAACCTAGAATCTTGTAATAATGTTAAAATTTCAAAATTTTACTTGATTGTATAAGTGTTGGGGACTCCAATGTTGTTAGTTGTATTGAAACTCAGTCAGATTATTTTCAGTTCCATTTTAGTCAAAATGTTAGAATACTCAGTGTCAGTAAGAAATGTCAGCTGATCAGTTTGACTATAGAAATTCTCGAGGTGTCAGTAGTGCCTCCCAGTTATCAGAATTAGAACCAGTATCAGTTTAGTCGGTTCTTTAGGCTGTCATGAAACTTTCAGATAAGAAGCTCTAACCAGCCTTAGATCTCCAGCTTCAGAATTATAGTTTGTTCTTTAGACAGTTACGACGCTTCCAGATAAGCTACTTTGACCAGTCTAAGAACCCAGTTACAGAATCTGGTCTGATAAGACTCTCAGGGTGCTTTTAGATAGGCATTCCTGACTAGTATTGGGACCCATCTTCGAGCTATTAGCTTAGTAGTTAGTTTAGAAATATCTAGTGGGTGCAGGACTTAGCACCAAGTGTACTGAGGTTCCAGCACACCCAGGTTCCAAGAACTACGTTGCCATCGTAGGTTACAGTTTTATTGGCCTCATGGCCCCAGATTTGTGATCACCCAGTTCATGCCTTTATACCCTATACAAGTGGGGTGTATACATCCGACTCCACGTCTAGCTCACGTGGTTATATGCCGGTTATAGACTCTCCCACTAGTCAGATCAGTCCAGTCTCAGAGAAGTTAGTTCAATATAGTATCTCAAATTTAGGGCATGTCTTTGACCATCAGACAGGGTCTTTTAGACCATCTTAGTCATTACAATTATTCAGTTCAGCAGTTTCAGTTGGTCATTGCATGTCTATTTAGTTTAGTGTTTTATTTCTTGTGTTGGTTTCTCTCACTTACTTAGTACATTCAAAGTAATGATTCATACCTTTTATGCTATATCATTTTATAATACAGCTGCAGGATCTCAATCCCAGCTTCGTTAGTAGATTGTGCTCAGAAGATTCCAGCTACACCATTTGGTTAGTCCTCATTTTTTGAGGACAAAGATCATTTATTTCAGTTCTATTTTCTTATATTTAGACTTGGAGTTAGCTGGAGGCTTGTCTCATCAACTCATCAGTTGTAGTGTCTTTCATACATAGACTCGATTCTTCAGACTGGTAGTTTTGTTCAGATGTTTTAAACCTTAGGATTCAGTTCCATTTTTTTATGAATGCTTTATATTTCCATTTTATTGCTTCCACCATATTTATATGTTTACTCATAAATGACAGTGTATGATAGACCAGGGGTTGACTTGGGTTACTTAGGACTCTAAGTACCGTGTCCCATCCAGGGTGTAATCTCGGAGCGTGACACATAAGCTCTTCAAGAAATAGTCAAACACAATTCTCAGTTAACAAAATTAACTCAAATATGAGTATCAAACACTAAATAATCAAGCAAAACCTTAATTGGAATACAAACTCTCAAAGAAGTTTAAAATTTAACTCCAGCCCAGGTTTTGTAAGAAAATGAGTTGAGGGTGAAAAACAAAAGTGTTGTAATTAAAAAAGGTGACAAGTTTGACCAGCTTTGGTCAAAACATCCTTTAAATTATGACTAAGTTAAATGGGATGTAAATTGTAATATTTAAAACTTGTTAATCTTTTAAAAAATACAAAATAACCCAACCCATTAGTTCAAAACCCCAACTCCTCAACACACGAGGTTTATTCTTCTTCCTCTTTCACTTAACTGCTATTCTCTTCCTCTCTTCTTCACTGCATTTTCTCTTATTCCAAAGTAATTTTTCTTCAGAAATCATCACACTAGTGAGCCCAATCGACACCGGTGAGCCATCAACGCACACTACTCTGCTTAGAGGTAATTTTTTTTCACTTCTGTCAAATATCTCTATGTTGAACAGTTAGGGTTTTGTATTTTTCAAACTTAAAGTGGTTTTAGTTGTTGAAGAAGAAGAAGAAGAAGATGGGTTTTTTCATATTATGTTGTTGGATGACATTATTTATTGTATTTGTTGTTCTTGTTGGGTGTTTTTAAAATATTGTCACTGTAGGCCAGACTTGCTTTTCTTGTGGGGTTTTTGTTGTTGTATTCGTTGTTGTTGAAAAAAATATTGTGATGTTATTTGATCTATTTTCCAACAGCTGAAGAAGTTGTTGCAGCAACTTCTGCACATGGTTGAATAAATCAGAAGTTGCTGAGGTTGTTGCAATAAAATATTGTTGCAACCTTAGCAGTTGTTTGAATTTTTTGAAACAAGAGGTTAAGTTGTTGCAACAACTTCCTCAACTGCTGGAAATAAATCAAAAAGTTGTTGGAATTGTTGCGACAAGTCATTGGAGTTGTTGCAAAAAGTTTACAATTTGTTGCAATAACCTCAATATCTGTTTGATTTTGTCAAACAACTGTTGAAGTTGTTGCAACAGCTTACACACCTGTTGAAAAAAAATTATTATTTACCAAACAAGAGCTGAAGTTGTTGCAACATCTTCCACAATTGTTGGTAAAAATCAAACAGTTGTTGTACTTGTTACAATAACATCAACAACTGTTGAATAAAATCAAACAACTATATATGTTGTTGCAACAACTCTCACTTGTTGAAAGAAAAAATCAATATTTGCCAAACAAGAGCTGAAGTTGTTGCAACAACTTGTTGGTGCTACCTTTGTACCCATTGTTATTTCATAATTTAGGGAGTAACTAGGGGTCAGCAACTGTTTGATTTTTACTACAGCTATTGGTAAATATCAAATAGTTGTTGTACTTATTGCAACAACTTCAGCAACTGTTGGATAAAATCAAACAACTGTTGAAGTCGTTGCAACAACTCAGACACCTGTTGAAAAACAAATCAATATTTTTTTACTTGTTTGATTTGCAGCAGTTGTTTTCACTGTTTATTTTTACTGAATGATTAAATTAATTGTTGATTTATATTTTGTCTCATATTTTTACAGATAAAATGACTTCAAAAAGAGAAAGAAGTACCAGTATAAGTGTTGCTGCTTCTAGAAGATAAAAAAGAACTAGTACTCAAGCAGAAGAAACAAATGATAAACCTGAGAGTCCAGGCTATCTGGATGTGCTTGTTGACCAAGCAGGAGCCATAGCGGAAAATGAGGCTGCATCAAGACAGAAGCAACAGGATGACGCTTTAGAGGCCAAAGAAGCCTCTGAAGTAGATGAAGATGATTTCTCCTAGGAACAAACTGAAAGTGTACATGCTTCTAAAGGTAATGAAGTGGAGAGGATGATGAAGATGGGGAAGGTAATAATGAAGATGAAGAGGATGATGAAGTTAGGGAAGGGGATAATAAAGATGGGAAGGGTGATAATAAAGATGGGGAAGATGAAAATAATGATGATGATGATACTAATGAGAAAACCACAACAACCGATGATAAAACAGAAGAAGAGAATGATGAGAATGTCCGCTCTACTCCTGTTGAGGCATCTAGTAGTGGAAGAGATCCAAGCAAAACTTCCACTGAGATAGTTGTAAAAAATATAAGGTTTGAAAATTACAACTTAAAGATGCTGATGGATGTGCATGGAGATTTAGAACGTGATATTGTGGTTAGGTCAAGCATCGGTAGAGGATTTAAAGAATTTAGAAAGATCTTAAGGAAAAATGATTTAGTAAAATTCTTTAAGAGCAGCTGTTTTGGAAAGTTTTTAGACTTACCCGATGACACCACTCCAAGATTTCAAATGACTATGGTGTATAGTCTCCTACGTCGCAGGATCATTTGTGACAAAAAAGATGAGATTTGGATTAATTATTGCCACATGCTTATCTGTTTTGGCATGAAGGAGTTTGTTGTTATGACAGGATTAAACTGTCATTCTCCTCCTCGTGTTGGAGGAGCCAAATCGGCAACCAAGGGTGAGGATTTGTTCAAGTTAGTTGGAAAAAGCTATAAGGAAAAGAATCTACTTGAACATTTGAAATCCAAAATAGTTCCAAGGAATATGAATAAGTCATTATGCTTAGTTTTGTTTGTGCATAATGTTCTTTGTGCAAGAGATGTTGGGAAGAACATCTCTTTTGATTGGATCAAACTCTCTGCAGACTATGAAGAATTCAATGCCTATCCATGGGGCCAAGAAAGCTTCAAGCTCCTAGTTGAATATTTGTTGAGGGAGTTAAAGCCAAACGTGAAGACCATCAACCTATATGGCTTTCCCTAGGCTTTCATGGTAAATTTTATTAGCTTGACTATTTAATTATTTTTGAATCCATCCTTTATAGTGATCCTCTATGACTTTGTTTTATCTAGGCTTTGGATTTTGAAGTTATTCCTCACCTCCGACATCAAGTTAAGGACTTTCGAGAAGAAGTGTCTTCTCAACATATTCTTAGATAGATGGCTGTGAAGAAATAACAAAGCATTTGGTGTTGATCTATTTACCCCCCCTAGAGACTTGGTAAGCCTCATTACATAACTATATACCCTTGGAATCTATTGTTGCAGCCGTAGTAGTTTTTTGATTTAGTCAAACAAGAGCTGAAGTTGCGGCAACAGGTTGCTTAGTTTTTGGAAAAAATCAAGCAGTTGTTGGACTTATTGCAACAACTCTAGCAACAGTTTGATATTGTCAAACAACTATTGCATTTGTTGCAACATCTCACTCAGTTGTTTGATTTATTGAAAGAAAAGGTGAAGCTCTTGCAACAACTTCCGCAGTTGTTGAAATAAAATCAAGCAGTTGCTGGACTTGTGCAACAACTCCAGCAACTATTTGATTTTGTCAAACAACTGTTGCAGTTGCTACAACAGCTCACTCGATTGTTTGATTTATTCAGAGAAGAGGTGAAGTTGCTGCAACAACCTTCTCAATTGTTGAAATAAAATCAAGTAGTTGCTGGACTTGTTGCAACAACTCCATCAACTACTTGATTTTGTCAAACAACTTTTGCAGTTGCTGCAATAGCTCACTTAGTTGTTTGATTTGTTCAGACAAGAGGTGAAGTTGCTGCAACAACTTCCTCAGTTGTTGAAATAAAATCAAAAAGTTGCTGGACTTGTTGCAAAAACTCCAGCAACTATTTGATTTTGTCAAAAAAATGTTGAAGTTGCTGTAGCAGCTCACTTAGCTGTTTGATTTTGTCTTACAAGAGGTAAAGTCTCTGCAACAACTTCCTTAGTTGTTGAAATAAAATCAAGAAGTTGCTACACTTGGTGCAACAGCTCCAGCAACTATTTGATTTTGTCAAACAACTATTGCAGCTCACTCAATTGTTTGATTTTGTCAGACAAGAGCTGAAGTTGTTACAACAACTTCATCAGTTGTTGAAATAAAATCAAGCAGTTGTTGGACTTGTCGCAACAACTTCAGCAACTATTTGATTTAGTCAAACAACTGTTGCATTTGATGCAACAGCTCACTCAGTTATTTGATTTATTCAGACAAGAGATGAAGTTGCTACAACAACTTCCTCAGTTGTTGAAATAAAATCAAGCAGTTGCTGGACTTATTGCAACAATTTCAACAACTATTTAATTTTGTCAAACATCTGTTGCATTTGCTGCAACAGCTCACTCAGTTGTTTGATTTATTCAGACAAGAGCTGAAGTTGCTGCACCAACTTCCACAGTTGTTGAAATAAAATCAAACAGTTGCTGGACTTGGTACAACAACTCCAGCAACTATTTGATATTGTCAAACAACTGTTGAAGTTGTTGCAACAGTTCACTCAATTGTTTGATTTTGTTTGACAAGAGCTGAAATTGCTGCAACAACTTCCTCAGTTGTTGAAATAAAACCAAGCAATTGGTGGACTTGTTGCAACAACTCCAGCAACTATTTGATTTTGTCAAACAAATATTGATGTTGCTGCAACAACTAATTCAGTTGTTTGATTTTATCAGATAAGAGCTGAAATTGCTGAACTTGTGTTTAATTAATTTTAGAAGTCATTTGGATTCTTTTTTAGCATTCAGGACTCTCCCAAGGACAAATTTAGCGTTCGACTGATCGTCCAACTAGAAAACGAGCTGACTTTCTATTGGGAGCTGTTGATTTATTAGTTTCTTTATTGAACATTGATGAGCCAGCAAGTTCCTATTGAAAGTCGGTTCAATTCTAAGCAACCTACTCGGATATGAACCGACTCTCAATTGGTAGCTGCTGGTTAATCAATGTTCAATAAAGAAACTAATAAATCAGTAGCTCCCAATAGAAAGTCAGCTCGTTTTCTAGTTGGACGATCAGTCGAACGCTAAATTTGTCCTCGGGATAGTCCTGAATGAAAAAAAAGCTCCAAGTGGCTACTATTTTGGGTTATCACAATGTCACTCCCCGAGCCTATACCCTGGACGTAACACGGTAATTGAAGCCACAAGTGATCCCAAGTCAATCCCTGGTCTATCATACACTTGTATCCTAAATAAAACATACATAGCGGAAGCTTTGAATCAACAACATAAAAGCCTTTCAGAAAATGAAACTAAAAGAAATCACAAAATTTATATAATCTGAAATCTGAATGTACTCTATGTCTGAAAGCCTTCTAACTAATGACTTGCTGGAACAAACCCCCATCTAACTCTAAGTCTAAATAAAACTGTAAAATAATGAATTAAGGCCCTCAAATGATGAGGACTCACACTTCAACTGCGACAGAGGAGGTTCTGAAATGTGGTTGCTAACGGTGCTGAATCTGGGAACCTGCAGCTGTATCATGAAACAATACAGCATAAAAGTATGCGTCAGTACTTTGAATGTACTGAGTAAGTGGGAGGAAACATAACTGAAGTACAAAGTCTGAACTGAAATGACATGTGATGACCAACAAGCAAACTAATCCGAGCTACTGACATATATACTGAAATGGTCAAGATGACCCTGTCTGGTGGTCAAAGACATGTCCTAAATCTGAAAATTTTAAGTCTGCGTTACTGTACTAATTTGATATAACTGATAGAACTAGAACTAAATTGAACTGCTTACTCTAAACTGGACTAACTGACTAGTGGGAGAGTCTATAACTAACATATAACCACGTGAGCTAGACGTGAAGTTCGATGTATACAACCCACAGATAGGACCCAATATACCTTGCCAGGGTATAAAGGCATGAACTAGGTGATCACAAAAGTCTGGGGCCAATCAGGAGAAGTAATACTGTGACCTACGCTGGCAACGTAGTTATGGGAACTTGGGTGCGTTGGAACCTCTGTCCGCTCGGTGCTAAGTCCTACTCCCACTGGAAACCTATACTGAACTGCTAAGATGATATCTCGAAACTGAGGCCCAAGACTAGTCAGGGACATATAACTGAAAGTACCCTGAGAGTCTTAACTGACCAGATTCTGAAGTTGGGTTCTAGACTGGTCAGAGCTGCTTATCTGGAAACGTCGTAACCATCTAAGAACAAACTGTAACTGAACTAGGGTCCTGGGGCTGGTCAGAGCTATATAACTAGAATTTCATGACCGCCTAATGGACCAAATAACTATAATCTGAGTCTGATTCAGATAACTGAGAGGCACCACTGACACCTCAGAAAAAGACTGAAGTCAAACTGATCAGTTGACAATTTCTGAATAGTTCTGAAGAGGTTCTACGTTCTACTGAACTAAATTACTAAGCAACTAATAGAGAACACAATTCATTCCAACAGCACGGGAATTTCATAATGTGACAAAATTTTAAGAATTTAAAGGGGTTTCATCTAATAAGGGTAAAATCATTCTCCTTAATGGAATAATTATTCACACACACACACACACACATATATATATATATATATATATATATATATATATATATATATATAATAAGAATTTCTAGGATATTCATCCAAAACATACTTTGCAAAATAGATGGAATTTAATACGCAATAATATTTACACGAAAATTTAGGGCTGCAAATCATCTTGGCCATAACGTCAACAATTTACTTATGAATTGATGAAGATCATATGAGTAATAAACATGGATAATAACCCAATTGAAACTAATGAAAACCAACATGAAAATCTCTTCATATTCGAAAATCTCAAGGCTAAACTGATAGGGAAATTATGGGAGGATATTGGGGGACACAAGGGAAGGACGATTCCCTTGTTGAATTCCCACATACCAGGTTAAAATTCTCCTGGAGAAGAAGACTTGCACTTCTGCAATGGTGAACAACCCTAAGCTTGCTTGAAGGGTTCTTGAGAGGAGAGATTATGGTGATTTTTTAGAAACTAAGAATGGGAATGAGGAATGAACCGTTTTCCTTACTAAAAGGTCTAAAATTATTATTAAAATGATGTAGTTTAAAGCTTTGGAGAGTAGAAAATTACTAAATAGCCCTTAGAAATTCGCTAGGAAAAACTGTCAGGTGACCCTAACTGGTCGTGGTGGCTAACCACGACTCGTGGTCACTCTCGTCAGGTACACTGCCTAGGCTCCTCAGTAGGTCACCATGAGGGACCTAACGGGTCATGGTCACTGACTCGACTCGCGGTCACCAGTCGTGGACCACACTGGCTCACTGCTGAAGATTAAGTGCTAAGCTTGGTAAATGGTCACCTAATGAGTTGTTACCACTGACGACGACTCATTGTGACACTCATTAGGTGCACTGGCTAAAACTGATTAGGGATGGAAATGGAGGAAGTAACGAGTCGTTACAGGTGACCACGACTCGTTGTTCCCACCCATCAAGTTCACTTACCAACTTATAAATTCCTTGACCTAGGCCTGACAACAAGTGACTTAACAGGTCGTGGTTAGTGACTACGACTCGTGAAGTCCCTCATTGGGTATATTGTCTCCCTTCTTAAAATTCTCAAACCTCCTTCTCACGGCTCACCTAATGAGTCATTAGGTCACTTAACGACCCGTTAGGTGAGTCATCCTATAGCTTTTCTACAGCTTTTCCAGATTTTCTGATTTAAGTCCTGGAATTAGATTTTGAGTTGGTGCATTACAATATCTCCCCCTTGTAAACATTCATCCTCGAATGTTAGAAACACACAAAAAAGTAGATAATAACAATCAAAATCTCCAAATACTACTCATTTAACTCCAAAATTGTGGGAATGACTACCTCTGTTTCAAAAAACATAATTGAACTGAATTTACTTTTCATACATACATCAAAGTCGCAAAAGAAACTTATACACATGAATTGAATTCAACAACTAGATCAGATCCTAAGGCAAAATTAACATTTCAAGCTACAACAGAGTCAGTAGAGAACAAATGTAGGTATTTGGCCATCATATCTGCTTCGGCCTCCCATGTAGCTCCCTCAACCTGTTGATTTCTTCATAGTATCTTGACTGAAGCTATTTTATTATTCCTCAACTTATGAACCTGACAGTCAAGGATCTAGACTGGTACCTCCTCATATGAGAGACTATCCTTTATTCCCACACTGTCCAATGGCACAACTAAGGTTGGATCTCTGAAGCACTTTTTCAAAAGTGACACATGGAAAACTGGGTGTACAACTTCTAATTCTGAAGGTAATTCTAGATCATAGGTGTTGATCTTGGGCAGAATTATATGCCTAAGTGATGCTCAAATGCTCTATTTTGTCTTGTTTATCTATCGTTATTTGTACATTCTCATGTGATTTGTAGTTAAAATGTGAATTTATAGTTAAAATATGAATTTATACTAACCAACATTATTAGTGTTGTTTTGCAGGAAAAATGTAATTTTAGGAAGCTAAGTTGCATGTTGGTGAAAATCGGGAACGGACTCGGAAGCGAGCAGTGGAAAAGGTCAAGGACAAGCAGCAAATAAAGGGGCTCCGCGATGGAGCCGTGTCACACTGCCATCGCGGAGGCGGTCTGCCTCGGATGAGTTTATTTGGACAATTTCCAGTAAGGGTTCGCATTGGCGCCATGGCATGTAGGCCACGACCCGCGTTACATGCCGTGGCACATTGCCCATATTTACCTGGAACATAAAGTTTCAGTGAGGGTCCGCGTTTGCATCGTGTCACGGAGGCAGTGCTTCGCGATGCACTCCGTGACACGTTGCTTGTTATTCCGGGAAAAATTCTCACTAGTATAAATAACACATTTAGGTTTATTTTTAATAATTCTGACTTAGTTGAGCAAGAACGTGGGTTATAGGCAGTTGAGGAGACGAAATTCTTAGGGTTCTTCTGTAACTCTTTCTCCTTTATTTCAATTGTTTGTATGATTTATACTCATTTGATGATGTTTAATCCACAAATGAGTGGTTAAATTAACTTCTTGATGAGGTTAAGAACAGTTGTACTGGAATGTAATTGTTGATCATTTTGGTTTTTCATCTTTTCTTCCATAGTTGTTCTATCAATTCTTGTTCTTACTGCATTATTGTCTGGCCAATGTTAATGTATATCTAAAAAAATCAATTTTATCCTGAAAAGGAAAGAAATTGGAAAGTTGTGAATTGGTAGGATATGATCTCTTCTTAGTTTGGGAAAATTCAGAATTGATTTACCTTCAGAATAGAAATATATCTGAAAGTCGTATTAGTCAATTAAGGAATCAGTTTCGTTTGGCTAGAACATGAATTTCTTTTTATCACAGAAATTCTTAAGTTGGGTAGAATACGAAAGTTTCTCTCCACAGGCAATAATTATTGACTAGCAACCGAAGGAAAGATTAACCGAATTGTATCGATAAATTACTTCCCTGCATGTTCGTTTTAGCCTCAGCTTGCTCATTACTATAGTTCAGACTCACTTTATAATTTTGTTTTAGATTAGTATAAATTAGGAAACAAATTCTCAAAAATCTTGTTTAAACTGTTGTCTGCATTTTAGAGTTAGAGTTCATTAACACTTAATTCGATTATTACGTTGGTTCAGTCCCTGTGGGATCGATACTTGGCTTACTTAAGCCATTTTACTACTTGTTTGACCACGTGCACTTGCGTGTAGTTGTGAAATACACCGAACAGGTTTAACACCCCAAAACTTTCCTAGACCAAATTCAAACGTTGCATGAAAAAATCACAGGAAACCATAAACTTTTTTCTGTCTCAAATGACCCCCACAATGGACCGTTGGTGGAACCAATGGACCGTTGTAAGTGGTCATGATTAGTAGAAGCCTTCCTTCAAGGGGAAACAACGAGACATAGGATGACCTATTGTTCCTAATAATGAGCCATCCTGTCTTCCGTTTAATACCGAGTTTAGAGGTCTACCAATCATTTCCCTGAGACAACGAGAGGTAACAACGACCTGTTGTTTCTACGAATAAGTCGTTGTTATCACTTGTTGTCCTCGTGCCCTATTTTCTTACTAGTACCAATGGAATGTATCAACGGTCCGTTGTTCCTTCCAACAGATCCTTGTACCCTACCGTGGA
Source organism: Datura wrightii (assembly GCA_035772735.1). NCBI lineage: Eukaryota > Viridiplantae > Streptophyta > Magnoliopsida > Solanales > Solanaceae > Datura > Datura wrightii. The sequence goes on along the minus strand of JASDFA010000007.1, from coordinate 28,020,756 downwards.
ACAGTTCTAGTAAACCTAGTTTCTGAACCCAGAAACCATGGATGGATTCAATGGGCTGTTGTCTGAACCAATGACCTATCCTGAGATCCGTTGTTCAAGGTCGGGCAATTTTCAATTCTTTCTGCTAGGGGTATTTTTGTATTTTCCCAGCCTTTTTAACTTGAAACCATGTCATTTTGGGTTCGTATAGGAGGGAATTAAAGGGTTAGAATGACCCTTTCCACTCATTTTTCTCAACTCCCTCAAGAACAGAGCGTAAAACTTCTCTGTAAGCATAGAGCAGGAGCTAGGGTTGATTTTCTTATTAGTTTTCTCAAGGATTTTCACCAGGTTTTTCTTCTACAGGTATGTGGGAATTCAGCAAGGGGATTGTTCTCCCCTTGCGTCCCCCAAAGCTCTCTCCCTATTCACTTTCAGTCATAACCCTGAGTTTATGAATTCGAAATTATTGCTATTGTTCTTGGATTATTTCATGTAGAATCCTATCCTATATTAGTTGTAGCTATTTTCCACCCATTTGTAATTAAAATGATGCTTGTTCTAGTGAGTTAGAAATTTATCCCTAACTCTTGAAAAAAGTCAGAAACTAGAATCCTACATAAGTATTGAATTCTCGAAAATTGCTTGTATCTTTCAAGGTTAGGGGCTCCGATAATAATTGTATATGTTAGAAACTTAGTACCTGTATGATATTTAGATTCATTCAGAAAGTCTATATACTATATATTTTCTTATAATTGTCGGTTCAACTTCAGTCAAAGTGCTAGAATATTCAGTGTTAGTTAGAAATGTCAGCTGATCAGTTTGACTATAGTCTTTTCCAAGGTGTCAGTGGTGCCTCTCAGTTATAAGACTCACAGGCAGTCATTACATTCTAGTTATAGCTCTGACCACCCCCGGGACCCCAGTCCAGTTATTAGTTTGTTCTTTCAACGGTTACAACGCTTCTAGATAAGCGACTCTGGCCAGTCTTAGAACTCAGTTTCCAAATCTGGTCCTATAAGACGCTCAGGGAACTCTCTGACAGTATCACTAGATCAGTATAGTCTTGGGCCCCAGTATCAAGCTATCCGCTTGTCAGTAGTAGTAGTAATAGGATTATCCAGTGAGGAGTAGGAATTAGCACTGAAAGGGCTGGGGTACCAGTACACCGAGGTTCCAAAACTACGTTGCCACCACTAGTCAGTTCAGTTTACTCTCAGATATCTCATTCGGATCTGTTCAGTGCAGAATTGCAGACTCAGTATCTCAAACTTAGGACATGTTTATGACCATCAGGCAGGGTCATTTTTTACCATATCAATTCTACAACAATTGTATAACTTTTTAGCATTTCAGTTGGTCATTTCATTTCGTATCAGTTCAGTTACTAGTTTTGTTATAGCATTCATGTTTCTCTCACTTACTCAGTACATTTGAAGTACTGACTCATACTTTTATGTTGTATCATTTCATGATACAACTGTGGGTTCCTAGACTCAGCATCGTTAGCTGTTGCGATTCAAATCCTCCTCTGCTGCAGTCGAAGTGTGAGTCCTCATCATTTAAGGGTCTTCCTTTACTTTATTTCAGTTGAGATATTATTTTAGTTAGACTTAGAGTTAGCTGGGGGCTTGTCCCAACTCTTCAGTAAGATGGCTTTCAGACCATACTTGGTTCCATATTTGTTTTTAGATATTTTAACTCTCTATTTTCAGTCTTTAAATTTTCTTTAAAATGCTTTGATGTTATTATTTTAAATTTCCGATGTGCATGATTACGCAGAATACTAGTGAATGATAGAACAGGGGTTGACTTGGGGTCACTTGTGGCTTTAAGTACCATGTTAAGTCTAGGGTGTAGGCTCGGGGCGTGACAAACTTGGTATCAGAGACCCTAGGTTTATAATATCCTTAGCAAGTCTGAAAGACGCATTAAGTAGAGTCCTTTTCATGAGTGTGAAGCACGCCACACTTATGACGAGGAGGCTACATGATTTTTTAGGAAAACTCCCTTTTCTTATCATTCCTATCGTGCGATAGAGTGTAAACTTTAAGGTCTCTCTTCTAATTCATGTTTTACGCATTCGTAGACAATGTCTCCCAGAAGGGGTGTTGGAAAGGGGAAAGGTAGCGGGAATTCACCACTCCCACCAACCCAATTAGGCCCCCTCAGTGGGCATGTGACGGATGCGGAGCTCGGGGCTGCCCTTAAAGTGTTAATACGGGCCGCGACCACTCAGGTTAACTAGCAGGCAGTCACATCTGCAAATCCTACTGAAGAGATAATAGCTATCAAAGCTCGTAACGTCACACATAAGTTTCATGGTATGATAGAGGATGAAAAGTTTAGGAGAAAAAGAAAAAGGAGTAAGAGGGCAAGGACAGGGGACTCAGGGTTTTCCCAATAAAGGATGAGTGGTGGACACCGTTTCTAGTTTCGCAGGAGATTATCAGCCCCAACATCATCGATAGCTATGGATCCTAAGAAACCCAGAGTAAATAAGATTACATGCCCAGCTTGCAAGAACTGTGGGTTGAAACATTTGGGAGAATGCAGAGCTGGATCAAGCTGTTGCTTCTGGTGCGGCAAGACAGGCCATAAACTCAAAGAGTGCCCAGCAGCCAAATGGGACAAAGGTAGAGCTTTGGCTAACCCTTCTGCAGCCCTGACACGTCACCGGATTTGCGAGAACTGTGGAAGGAGCCATCCCGGAAAATGTTTGTTTGGTAAGGAAGGATGTTTTGGATGTGGTCAGTCAGGCCATAGAATAAGGAATTGCCCTATAGTTGAACATGGGAAAACTCAACTCACCACCCCAGTAACTCCAGTAGCATGGCCATCTTTGAAGGGCACAACATCCAATTCAGATGGCCGACAACTTCGTATATAGTAGCAGGTATGTTATGAATTTCTCATGTCGACCCTTACATATTGTTAGGCTCAAGAACCATGAGATAATGTTTGAAATCCTTTTATAACGCCAATGTGAGGGTTATCCCGTAGTTGTTATGAAATGGTTATAGGTATCAATCCTATAGTGATAGACTTCGGGACGAGTGGAAACTCAAGAATTAGTAATGTTAACCTAGACTTACGAAAGGATATAAGGGCCTGAGAATGGTAACTTTTAGCTAAGGGGTAGATGATAAGTTAAGATAGCCTGGTCAAGCCCTAAGTGTTGTAGTAGAATGGCTCCAGGAATAACAACTATAGGATGTCAATCTTTCCTATTCAGCTGCTTCCTTTTGTATTTTAGTTTACGCTACATTCTATT